>CM046461.1:3971250-4580625 GCA_025506415.1 Flaveria robusta
CCGCCTACTCTGTCTACACCACCCCCGCCTCCCATACAACGCAAGCGACCACCTAACTTACGCCCCCAACCCAAATAAACCAAACCTTACAATCCCTCTTCCTTTCAAACTTCCACTACAACCGACACCGAACCTACCACCTTTGCCATTGCCAACCGAGAAGCTCACTGGCGTAAGGCTATGGCGGATGAATATTCCGCTCTTATACATAATGGTACGTGGTCCTTGGTCCCTCGTGTTCCAAACACCAATGTTGTTGATTGCAAATGAGTATACAAAATCAAACGCGACCAACATGGACACATTAAGCGCTACAAGGCGCGTCTAGTTGCAAAAGGCTTCAGTCAACAACCTGGTATAGACTACACTGAAACCTTTAGTCCTGTGGTGAAACCCACCACAATCAGGGTTGTGTTATCATTAGCCGTTACCCAATGGTGGTCCTTACGACAGCTTGACGTTCAAAACGCCTTCTTACATGGTGATCTGAAGGAAACAGTGTATCTCAAACAACCACAAGGGTTTGTTGACCCTCATAAACCGAACCATATGTGCCTCTTACATAAATCCTTGTATGGTCTCAAACAGGCACCTCGGGCGTGGTTTGACAGGTTTTCATCTATCTTGACTGCTCTCGGTTTTCGGGGATCTAAAACGAATCCTTCTTTGTTTATTTATTCGGCAAATAGCACATTTATGTATATGCTAGTGTATGTCGATGACATTATTTTGACAGGTAACAACAACTAGGCTATTAATCATGTGGTACAACGTCTCAGCCAATCGTTCCCGATACAAGACATGGGGCCCTTATCTTACTTTCTAGGCATTGAGGTGGCTCGTCAAGGGTCTAATCTCATTCTCTCACAACGCAAATATATTAATGAATTGTTGGACCGTGCCAACCTATCTCAGTCCAAACCGGTTCCGTCACCTTGCACCACAGGTGCTGCTCTCTCGCTCTCTCTCTCTCTCGGTGATGGCTCTCCTTTCGATGACCCGGTCAAATACCGACAAATGGTTGGGGCATTACGGTTGGTTACTCTTTCACGGCCTGATATTACATTTGCGGTTAATAAAGTTTTCCAATTCATGCATTCCCCTTACTGACAATCACTGGTCCACTGTAAAACGCATCATAAGATATCTACACGGGACTGTGGATCATGGTCTTTTAATTTCTAGCTCCTCATCTCCTATTTTGCATGCCTACACGGATGTTAGTGACCACCTGTGATCGCGTTCTCTGATGCAGACCGGGCTGGGTGCCCGGATGACCGTCGATCCATGGGGGGATATGCTATTTATCTCGGGTCAAATCTAGTTTCATGGTCAGCCAAAAAACAAAAGACTGTATCTCGGTCATCTACTGAATCTGAGTACAAGGCCTTGGCTGATACGGTGGCTGAATTGACCTGGCTTGAAACACTTCTTACGGAACTTCGTGTCTCGCTGCCTTCGGCTCCAATCCTATGGTGTGACAATTTGGGAGCCACATACCTTTATGCTAATCTAGTTTTCCATGCTAGGACAAAGCATGTGGAAGTGGATTTTCACTTTGTTCGGGAGAAAGTTGCTCAAAGAAAGTTATCTGTCCGGTTCATATCTACAAAGGATCAAATTGCTGATGTGTTAACAAAGCCACTGTCTTCGGATCGTTTTGTCTTCTTGAAGTCCAAGCTAAGAGTTGGTCCCCGGACTTAGCTTGAGGGGGAGTATTAGTTGATGTACTTAGGTTATATTAGGCCCGGCCCATGGCATATAGTAGCCGGCCCTAGTACCCTAGTATAGATCTATATATATGATCCTATTGTACTCTAATATTTATCACAATCAATACACAATCAATATACAATTTTTATACCAGTTTAATTTAAAATTACTTTTTCTAGAAAAACAAAAAAACATAGTAGTAAAAGGCTCAAGGCGCGCTCCATGTGCAAAGGGTGAGCATTGTGCCTAGGCGTAAGGCGCTTAAAAAGCTAGAAGCTATTTTAAGCAAGGCACACAATATAAACACACTAAGTCTAAGGATTTAAACACGCTTTAGGCTGGTTTAGGGCTAGTTTCTATTAGACTAGGTTATTATTAGTGAATAGTTTAGGGTTAATTACGTAATATTGTCCTCTATGTAAAGGACCCTCTATTAGTCTACTGTAACCCTAAACATACAATTACTCAATACAATTACAATTACAAGGTTTAACTTGGTATCAAATACAGGAGGGCTCGACCATCACCAAAACCCTAATCAGGGCGGCTCGCCACCGCCATCCATCATTCCTTCTTTTACAATAACCACCACTACCATCTTCACGTTTAACAGGCGAATACAAACCACCGTCGTCTTTGTCCTTTCACACAACCACAGCCGTCACTAAACCTTAACCCTAGTCGTCACTAAACCCTAACCCTAGCCGCCGCTAAACCCTAACCCTAGACGTCGCTCTTCCATCTCACCCGTCATCGCATACAACGCGATGCTTTACCTTAATCGCTGTCGCTATACAACAGCGTCTTCGCCATACAACGGCGGCGCACGTTCATGCAAAGGTTTCACGTAAGAAGAACAACCGGTGTTCACGTTCGGTGACTGCGGGTAGAAACATGGTTGTCGTTTAAGCAACAGGAAACATGATTGTCGGTTAAACAACGGAGACAACTAGTTGCAAAACCCTTATTTTTTTGAATGGACACGATGCGGTCGGATGGGGAGGTTTTCCGCACATGGATCGGATGGTGGTGTTAGGCCTTTGTGACTTGGATCAGCTTTTGAACAAGACCAATAGTTTACTTATTTTATTTTTATAGTTTTAGTTTTATGTTTTTAGATTTCAAGCTAAATCTCTCCCGAGCTTAGCTTGTGGGGGAATATTAGACTAGGTTATTATTAGTGAATAGTTTAGGGTTACTTATGTAATATTGTCCTTTATATAAAGAACTCTTTATTGTAACCCTAAACACACAATTACTCAATACAATTACAATTACAAGGTTTAACTGTTTCGAACTCTTCTTCTTGATCTAAAACACTGATCGACTCTTTTTGTTATGATAAAAAGAATCAAGATTACAAGGCTTTAAATAGGAAAACAAATCCTAATCTAATAGCAATCTAATCCCATAAAACTAGGAAGAAAATAAGACTCTAATTAATTAAAACTACTACTGACACTTATAGTCCTTAGACTTATAATCTCCTCCTACAACCCCTTAGGGATTCCCAAATGCCCCTTGATATTTTGTGTTTTTACCCTTTGGTATTGATACTTTCACACTCTCTCGCAATACCGACTTGCTTCATCCCGAGCATCGAACACATTGAATCTAACTTGGTCTTGGTCATTCCTTTTGTCAATACATCAGTAGCTTGCTCATTCGTATCCACATACTTTTGTCAATACATCAGCAGCTTGCTAATTCGTATCCGCATACTTTAGGTCATTTTTACCATTCAACACTTTTTCACGTATAAATTGGTAGTGTACTTCAATATTCTAGGTGTGTACATGGAAAGTCGGGTTCTCAGCTAGCTGAATTGAAGATATGTTATCACCGGCCATAATATCTCCTAGGCTGCCATGGCAGCAGCTCGATATTCTGCCTTTGTGGTTGTCAAGGATACAGTAGGCTGATTTCTTCGGTGGTTGTTCTTCGGCGGTTTAGATCTCCTACATGGTGAGCATCACAATAACCATGCAGGTTGATTTCTTGCTCCCTTTTAAACTCCACACCTAACCAATGGTGCTCTTAATGTACCTTAGTACTTTTTTCATAGCAAATAGATGTGATTTTCTAGGACAGTTCATGTATTGGCTCAGAACTCCAATAATAAAAGCAATGTTGGGTCTTGTTAGAGTTAGATAAATAAGGCTTCCAACGATTTCACAATACTCGGTCTAGTTTTCAACTTCCTTGCCTTCATTCGGATATCGCCGGTTTTAGACTCCCACATACCAAATCTTACCAACATGTCACTTGATTACTTCTTTTGGTGTAGAATGATACCATGATCTCCATATTCTACTTCTTATCCAAAGAAGTGTTTTAATATGACTAGGACATCAACATATACAAGAGCAACCATTACCTTTGTTCCTTTGGCTTTAAAAAATAGACATGTGTTAGCGCTTGTTGCAACAAATTCATTATGCTTCAAGGAATTCTGATATCTTTCCATATCAGTCCCCGTCCATACACGGCTTTCTTCAATGTACACACATAACTTATTTTGGTCATGTCTTCAAACCTAGCTTGTTGGTCCATGTAAATTGCTTGTTCTAGATCGCCATATAGGATAGCGTTGTTTACATCCATCTGCCATAACACCTACCCTATTACTAGCTGCAAGTGCTAAAAGAACTCATAAAGTAGTTCTTTGCAACTGGACTGAAAATCTCATCATAGCCCTATCCATACCCTTGAGAGAAATCCCGTGCGACCAAACGAGCTTTGAATTGCTCAACAGATCCATCGGTTTGTTTGTTTATGTATGTGACACCCTGCATATATCCCACATCGGTCGTGACAGAAGAGATTCCTGGTTCATATGGAATGTCCGACTTTTAATATCACCAACGCGGTTTGGGCGTATTGGCTGTGGATGAGAGGAGAACTCCATAGTTAAGCGTGCTCAGGTGAGAGCAATCCAGGGATGGGTGACCTCCCTGGGAAGTTTTCACTCGTGCAACCAAAAGCAAATCCGTGAGCTACTTGTGGGCAAAGCGGACAATATTGGTGGTACGAGAGGCTGGGAGTTACAAAATGGTATCAGAGCCACTCCTGTGCCCGTCGCGATGGTGGGACAAACCTCACCGCGGATGGTGAGGGTGTTCTCGGGATCATCGAGAACTATGAGTCCAAAGGGGGGGGGGGTGATTGTGACACACTGCATATATCCCACATCGGTCGTGGACCGGAGAGATTCCTGGTTCATAAGGAATGTCCAACCTTTAATATCACCAACGCGTTTTGGGCGTATTGGCTGTGGATGAGAGGAGAACTCCACAGTTAAACGTGCTCAAGTGGTAGCAATCCAGGGATGGGTGACCTTCCAGGGAAGTTTTCACTTGGGCAACCAAAAGCAAATCCGTGAGCTCCTCGTGGGCAAAACGGACAATATTGGTGGTACGAGAGGCCGGGTGTTACAATGTAACACCCCAACCCGACAAGGCTGACGTGTCACTATCAAGGTTGATGCGTTCATCATAAGCTATGAGTCGACCTACAACATCGTCATACCCAACAATCTTCAAATCCACCATTTGCTTAATAGAAGCAATCATGTGGATATACTTCTTAGGCAATCCATTCAAAAACTTTTTGACCAGTTTCTCTCTTTCTATCACTGTTCCAAGAGAGGCAGACTTGAGGCAATCCCTGATATCTTTCCTGCGAACTCAACGATTGTACTCGGTTCTTTCATCTTCAAACCCTCAAATTCAGACATTAGGGTTTGAAGTCTTGCTTCCTTCACACGTTTAGCACCTAGATTGCGAGACTTCACTGCTTCCCATATCTTCTTTGCTGAATCACAGTTACCAATCTGCAATACTAGCTTTTTGGGTAACCCTTGGAATAACAAAGCTACTGCAATGGAATCCTTGTGAGTATCAACATTACTTCCTGGGTCAATAGCATCCCATACCTTGTAAACCTTGAAGATAGCCTTCATCTTCATTGCCCACACAGCATAGTTCGTATCCGTAAGAATTGGACATGGAAGACTCGGCACTTGCTCCTTTGTAACAACAACTCTGTTTGCTTCTTCCCCCATGAAACCGGATCGTTTTCTTCTACCGTAAGTAAGCGTTGTCTCCGGTCTTGAATCAATCTTGAAAACACAAGATTGACTACCTCTTAGTCACATTTATAGTCTCTGTTCAAACTATTTTACACGAATCTTGTTCAATGCTTCTCTACACCTTCAAGTCTGGTCTTCGTTTGATTAGAACAATCTTGATTACTGCACTCCTTTGATGCGTTCAAGCCCTTTAATCTTGATCAGAACCCGGCCTTCGGTATGTTCTTGATCTTGATCTCAAACAGGTTGTTCGATCACAGCAGCTTTATCAAACCTTCCCTTCGGTTCTGACCTTCTTGAATCCCCACAGACTTGCGCAACAATCTTCCCCAACACCACGATTGTGATCAACAATCTCTAGAACCCGTTGCAGGTCTCTCTCGATCGAACTCTTTCTTATTGCTAATCGTAATCGCTGGTTCTTCCCGATTGAGCTCTAAAGCTCTGATACCAATTGTTGGTTCAGCACTTCGAATTAGATCGACGAACAAAGAACAATAGCAATACTTTTGCTAAAAGAGAAAAGATATAGAAAGAGATTCTTGACCAAAACAATTGATCGACACTTTTACTGAAGATAAGAATTGGTACTGGAATTAACCTAGGCTTCTTCCCTATTTATACTAATGAAAACAAAAGCTTCCTTGTTGAACATGAATTCTAAAGTTAATCTAACTCAAACTAATAGCCGACTCAATAAAGTAAATACCCAAGCTTACGAATTAACTCCTCTAAGTATTAACTAATTACAAGATTAACCCAACATCTTTGAATGAGAATGAGATTGCTTGATGGAAAAATTGAAGGCCACAGATCGTTTGTGTGCGGAAGAAATCATCACAGGTGTCAATTGCCTCTTTGATGTAGCATACTGATCTAGTGAGCTGGAGGTTCAAACTTTCAGCAAGATGGCAAAACTGACCCCTTAATTAAAAATTAGGGTTGTATCTTTAAACCCCATAAGTTTTTATTTTTATTATTGGATATTACAGGAAATACTTGATGGTCAATGTGAAGTTATTGCTGCTCATGGTAAAAGTGTCTCTTCTACGGTGGTTCATGAAGATCTCAAAGCTGGATCTAATAATCCACAAGAAGTAGCAATAATAATGATTCGCGGCAATGACAAAATGTAAGCAATAAAAATTAGATTCTTTATATCTAATTAGTGAAGCACAAAAGGTAACCCTTTTTTTTCTCTGCTTGGTTTAAACCTGTAGTTTAGAAGAATTGGTGATTTTGAAGAAATTAGTTGGTGCTAATCTGGAAGACAGAAGCCGCCATTATGTCGGTCTAAGACTAATGGCGTATTAAAGAATCTTCATGGTTTAAACATGTATATTTACACTTTTCAGTACCGGAATCATCTTTGTTTAGTTTTTGATTCTCTTCATATGAATCTTCATGAAGTATTAAAGAAGTTTGATCGTAATATCGGTCTTAAACTAACTACTGTAAGGGTATATAAACATTGCTCTAAAACATCTTAGAAACTGTTGTGTTCTTCATATAGACATTTTTTAATGGAATATCCTTTTTCATTTTTAAACAAACCCAATAAAATGTTTACAATAGAGTGGCAGGTAAGTTCAACCTTTTGTGCTTTTAAGTTCAACTTTTTTTTTCTTTTGCTTTTCTTGTATTATTTTATTATGTAACCATTCTTGAGCTCTATGATTTTTCAGGTAAATGATGCCAAAAATGTTCAAAAGCTTTGTGACTTTGCGAATGCTATGTTTGTTGGAAAAACAAGATCACACCATACCACGTGAACTGATTTTACTGTGCCCCTAAAATAAGTAAGTACTACACTAAATTTGATATGTTATTACATTCTGGCTTTATGCCATGCGGTTTGTTGACAAGTGATACATCATGTTCTACAATTCTACGGTTGACTTGATGAATATCATGATTATCATGTTGGTATTTGGTCAGTTAGTTGTTTGTTTGAGATTTATACCGGGAAAGTTCTATTCTTGGGTGTGCTAGGTGTGCTGCAGATAACGATATGCTTCACCTTCACATGGAACACAATGGTGCTTTCCCGTAAAAGATTCTTAGAAAGGTGCTTTTTAAATATATATTTTCATATTGTTTGCCATAGTTTTTGATGAATGTTATTAATGATTTAGATTTCTCTTGGTCACATATCTTTGTAGAGAGCATTCGCTGAACTTCATTTTGGTGATCTTAACTTTGTTGTTATAGAGGAAGACCCTGTTACCAAGAAGGTAAGTTCACACATTAGTTTATATCTATATTACTTTATTATTACTAAAGTGATGCAATTAACAACGAAAATAAGAAGAAAACTAGAGAGAGAAGACTCGTACTATTGCATAACCAAACTAACGTATCCCTCAAAGTTGTTCCTCATACTTTCAACTAACCCCTTCCCAATTGTAAGTTTGACATAAATCACCTTTCTAACTTTCAACTAACTTCCAACTAACATTGTCTCATAACAAATACCCCCAAATAACAATCTTCATGTCCTCAAGAAACAAAATCGAGCAAACGCAACTGCAGTTCATTAAGATACTCCCACGTGGCATCAGCAATAGAGGCGTGCTTCTAGTGGACCAAAACTTGCATAACTGCTTCATTCTACTCTTGACCACCTTTCTATCCAAAATAGCAAACAGAACCAAGTGGATTTTGTAATCAGTGGAAAGGGGAATGATCTTGCTTGGAGTTCCCATAGCCTTTTTTAGAATTAACACATGAAACGTTGGATAAATCTAAACATCACTAGGAAGGTCTAGACGATAAGCGACTACTCCTATGCGTTTCTCAACAGAATAAGGGACCATAATAATTGGGAGTGAGCTTAGAATGTGCAAATGAGTTGTATTCTGCATGTAAGGCTTCAAATAGAGTTATACCTAAGTACCAAATTCAAATGGCGTTTAGTTATATGTGCATTAGTTAGCTTCATGCGATGTTGAGCTTTTGAAGGCAAGAGCGAAGCAAGAAAATGGTAGACTCCTTTTCCTTGACATCGCCAGTGTCTTTTGGAACATATGGAATGTAAGTAGGAGGGTTATACTTATATAGAACTTGGATAGATGTCATTTGAATGGAGGAGTGATAGGTAATGTTATGCCACCATTTATCAAGTGACAATAATTTAAACCACGTGTTTGGTCTTTCCATTACCATACATCGAAAGTAACCTTCTATGCAACGATTCACTAATTCGATTTGTGCATTTGTGTGAGGGTGAAAGTTGTAGAAAGCTTTAAGGAAACACCTTACAAACCATAAATTTTGTCAAAAACGGCTGAGAAACATAGTGTCTTTATTGGAAACTAAGATGATGGGCAACCATGTAATGTATGGACATGATCAAGGAAAACTTAAGTGACATTAGCTGCCGAAAAAGGATGTTTTAATGCCACTAAATGGTAGTACTTTGTGTGACGGTCAACAACCATAAATATGGTATCTTTGCAGACAATTCATCAAACATAGTTGTTGTGATTGGCAAGGGCTGCAATAAACCTTGTGATGCCACATTCTCATTTATAGCTCTTTGGCATGTATCACAACTTCGAATAAACCGTCCGACCAAATTAGATGATCCTTTACAGTAGAAAGTTCCTTTAATACGATGGATGGTAGCTTGTACACCTGAATGGCCACCTACTAAAGTTTCTTTATAAATGGAAACCTTAGGATTAAATTTAAAGTATAAGTTTTCTTGAAAACGCTCTAATATAAAAAGAATCTCGAGTAATCGATACCCCATTTGGGTATTGTTATTAGTCGTTTTAGGAGCTTGAGTAGGAGCGCATGTAAGGAGACTACATCAAATTGCCGTAGATAGTTTTAAGGTACGTTATCGTTTAAGTTTATGTCAAGTTAGTTATTATTATTTATTTTGGAGTATTATTATTATTAGAAGTAGTGTTAGATTTAGTAATATTATTAGTTTTAAGTGTTAGGGTTATTGTTAGGGGTAGGTATTGGGTAGCCTAGCCTTAGTAAGGCATGAACTGATCACCCATCCTTAAATAAGGTAGCGTAAACCAATATACAACCATTACAATGATTAGTTAGTTGTACCATTACCTAACTTAAGACTACTTAAACTGTATCAGAACCCTAAGATATTACCTGATTGTACTTGGAGTGATTATTAAATGTTGGGTAGCTGTTAAACATGTGAGTTCCTCTGAACTATTTTCTAAAACAGGATGTAATATTCTAATAACTCGTAATAATTGAAGAGTTGACTATCAATAGCATCTGTGATATGTGGCAATGCCTGATAGGATGCTTGAGGGCTGCTTCACTGCTTGTATGATTCTGTTTTAGCTAGTGGAGTTTGTATACATAGCCTTGTTATGTGAATTTATATTGTGCCTACTTTGTTCCTATCTGTTTTTCATGGTTGTATCTGCTTGATACAATAGTCAATACTAATATGTTTCGAATCTTGAAGAATGTTATGTTCATGAACTCACGAGCTTTATGCTGAGTCCCAAATGTTTTCTATTTTATGGACACACATCCTAGGTGCCAATAGATAGTAGAAATTGGAGATTTCGGGCTAGTTTACGAGGAAATAGAGGTCTAGAGCGCTACAAAAGATTCGGATCTCTAGTATAGTTAAACTGATGTAATGGTATTATCTAGTATGATAAATGTATAGTATGTTTTGATGTATAATCAAAGTTAGACTTCTGCTGTCAACTCCAGAATTACTGTGTTCTTTATTTCCGATGTGTAACGCTCCCCGGGATAGCTCGGGAGGCGGGTGTTACAAGTTAGTAGCAGAGCCATAGTTTAGGTGAAATAGGCATTATCAGTTAGTGTCTAAACTTAAACTAAGATTGGGAAGACTACGTAGATTGCCAAACGAGTCAAGTAGCGTGATGATAGATAAGAAGAGTTAGATATGTGTTAAGCATTTATTGGAAGATAACTAGAATACATAGATAATATAAAAGGTTAATAGTAGTTAGCTAATGTTATTAAGGATTTACATTCGTAAATTGTGTTTTGGTTTGTCATCTGTTATATTTACCTAAACATTAGAAGTAGATTAATAGCGTTCATCAAGAATTGTAGGAGACGTAACCTCTACGGATAGTCTTATGTTAATTAGTCTAATTAACAGAACGAGGCAAGACAATTCACGATTAGTAATAGTCAAACAAATTATAAAATAGAATGTTCAGGTAAGTAAGTGAACGGGAATGCTCAATAAGAATGGCATTCATATTTAGATACTCATATTAATACATGATGAAAGGAAGCTAGAATATTCATGTGAGGTAAATTGATGATTACGCTTGGATTCACATAATGGTAAATTTATAATGAAAAAAGTATCCTAGTAAGATTCTAACATGTTGATTAGTGCTTATGTCTTAGTGGTGAAATGACAGCTCCATATGACAACGATTAGTGGTGAAATGAAATATGAACATCTGGGCTAGATGTGTATTATTAGATATTCAATTGTTGTATTGGTATTCACCAAGGAAGTCATTCGATAAAATCAGATAAAATATATAGTGATGAATAGTGTATTGAGAAAAGATAATACTCTAAAGAGTGGAACTAGTACCAAGTAATACCGAAAGTAAGCTAGAATGTCAAAAGTGATCTGGATGTAGAACGAATATAAGGAACTGTAAAAGTACAATTAGATGACAAGGCAAATACAAAACTTTATCCTTAAGGTGTCAAGATTATCACTAATAGACAAAGAAAATAGAAGAGTAAATACAAGAGTATGCTTATAAATCCTTCATGGCGTGCAACTCTCTAACCTTTGATAACAACAATGGATTTATAGAGGCACATGAATGCTTAAGTCTAATGAAATCTTAGACATTTGTGACTACACGTAACCAATTAGATCTAAGTCGCAGTATATTCATTTCAATCAAAAGGAGTACATTTTTGTGAATGGAAGCTTAGTATCAAATCTTTTTAAGCCATATATGAGTTAAGAATCTCAAGCTTTACACCATACCTTCATAAATAGAATGACTAATATGAGACAAAGGACGATAGTTGACATCATTAAAAATCATATGATAAGCGTGAATGATAATTTAATTCCTATAGATTTGATGTATATGGAAACTCAAAGATTTGAGGTAGTCATAGGAATGGACTAGCAAACAAGCATAAGTTGCATTTAATAGGAAAAAAAATGATATGACTTAGATTGCCTAAAAAAATAGTATCTCATGACCAAGCAGAAAACATTATCACTGTGACTCAAGTCCATAAATTTTTAAGAAAATAATAAATTATTGTTCTAGCATATGTCGTGAACACTATGAAGAAACAAAAGGCTTGAAAACGTATCTAAGACCATTTTTAGAACATGATATGATCACTATGAGTTATGGTGATGCTATTCGAATTGACCAATCACTACTAGAAAACATCAATTTTTGCAACTATTTATTGCGACAAAAATGTTTTTGTTGCAAATACCGACGAGGTTGCAACAAATTTGCAACAAAGTGGAAAAGCCCACAATTCGCAACTAGTTTGTGACAGAGTTGCGACAAAAAAAAATTTGTCGCAAATTTGTGACAAAATTTAAGCGGGAAATCAAATTTTTTTTCCCAAATTATGACAGATTTATGAGAAAGTGGCAGGATGACATAAAATTTAAGCGGGAACCTAAATGTTGTCGCAAACTTGTTGCAAGTTGCGACAAAATTGTGACAAAAATTTAAAGGCTAAGTATTACATCTCAAAAATTAAATATTATATATTTCAAAATTATATTTTAAGCGGGAAGCTAAATGTTGTTGCAAACCTGTCTTAAGTTGCGACAAATTTGTGACAAAAATTTAAATCCATAAGGTAGAATATAGTATCAAAAATTTTTAAATATTATAATTTTCAATTTATATTATTAATAATCATAAATTAAATATTAGTTTATTATAATGTTATTAATAATAAAGAAATATAGTTTTCTGAATAGTATTTTCTTAATCATAATAACAAACTTAAATACTATTTTATTTTGATAATATTAATAATAAATGAGATAGAATTTAATTTTTTCAAAACGAGTTTTTTTTGGTATTAATAAAATTAATTATTATTTTTTCATTTAATGTTTTGTTTTATTATAATTTACATTTATATTTTAGTTATAAATGTGTATGGACATATGCATGTATATCGTGGAGGATTATTGTTAATGTTAGTCAATGAGATCAAACAAGGTTCATTAAGGTCAAGAGTGTTAATGATGAGCTAATACAAGAAATTAAAGCCAATATTACACGAATAATTAATAATTAGGATGAGCTAGGTGTGTTACTTTTAATATGAGTTAACGATTGTAAACACATGTCTATTAGAGATAACTGAAGTCATGTAAAGTCGAAAAAATGACATTTAAAACTGAAAAAACCGATAAAAAGTATATTTGTTGGAAAATTGTCGCAAATTTGCGACAAGTTAGCGACAAAAACTTCAATGTTGTCGCAAATTTGTCTCTAATTGCGACAAAGTCCAGCTGTCGTAAGATTTTATTTTTATTTTCTTAGAAGGATTAGTAGAAAAATTATTTTTTTAATGAAAAGCCTCTTTTTAATTCACAAAGCCCAAATTATCCATTGCTCCGTCGATGAAACAAGGGTTTTCAAAAAACACCCGTCGAGTACACACCATCGTTTAAACACCGTCGCTCTTTCTTCAGTATCCTTCGACGACCGCCATCGTCGAGTAAAAACCTTGGATCTGCCATTGTCTCCTCCGACGACTGCCATCGTCTTCTCCGATGCAACATTGAAAGGTCGACTCGCTTTAGAATCGACGCTTCTATTCTTCAACTAAAGGTGCAACATTATCTTTTTATGTCTTGATTTGTATAAATTAAAAAGTTTATTATATTTGGTTCTCATTTTAATTTATAAAGATATCATCTTCGGTGTGGTTACCGGATTCTTTGTTAGAATTATTGACGACGGTTTGCTTCTTTGACCATTATAGTGGGAGAAGAAATTTAAAACTAAGTATCTGATTGTTGGATCTATTGCTATTTAAACAGGTTTGTGTATATATAAATAGTTGATTGTTTGAATCTAGAAGATAATATGCTTGAGATTGCAAATTATGTGTCTAATTTGGTGAGTTATGTGTTTGATTCGGTGACTCTGTTCTTTGATTTTGGTTTAAATGGTGTGGTTATAAGATTTGTTGTTTGCTTTTGTTCTTGGATTTGTATGTTGTGGTCATGAGGTAGTTCTTGTTTATGATGAAATAAAATAAAAATCATCAAATAAAGTTTATGCAAGGAATTTTAAGTTTAAATTTTCTAGTTGGAAGATTTGATGTTTTATTAACACATTCATAATAGGAGTTTTTTGAGTCCTGTAGAATGCATCATGTGGTTCAAATGGAGACTTCAAATGCTCATGGACTCGATGGAATTTAGTGACTAGAGTGTTATCATAATATCATGTGCCTGCACATGATTGTAAAGCTAGAAAGCATCTTCAGTAAAACCTAGCATATATAATAAAACAATTATCAAATATTAGTAGTATGCTTTTGTGTTAGTTCATTTTATTAATTTCTAACCAGTATGTTAAACATTTGTTATTATTATTGCATCTATGTGTTAGTTCATTTTATTAATTCCTACCCATTATGGGCTTTTAGTTAGTAATGTTGATTTTTGGCAAGATAAAGTTGAGTTAGACTTTTACTTTATTTATATAAAGATATCAATGTAAAATAATGTTTATATGTTGTTCATGTATGTATATATGTTTGTGTTTAGGCTAAACTTTATTATGTTTGTGTGTATGTGTACGTAGATCCAACAACAAATACGTGACAAGATGCAAGTTAAAGAGATGAGAAGAAACATGCGCGAGGAGATGCAACCACAAATGCGAGAGGAGAAAATGCGAGAGGAGATTTGACAACAAATGACCTCTTTTTCTAAACAATTTAGTAATAATTCCGGTGATTATTCGCCACACAGTTTAGTTTAATTTAGTTATTGTATTGTTCTTGGATTATGTAAACAACATTTCTTTGGCTTTATGTAATTGGATTTAGATTATGGTTGAATGGTTAATTTGAATTTTATTAATTATAAATATGTTAAAAACCGGATTATTTCATATTTTAAAATTAATTGTTTGTTAATAGCATGTTTTGTTGCAAGTTTGTTGCAAAGTAAAATAATATAAGTTGTCATAACTTTGTTGCAAAAATAAAAAGTAAATAATAAATAATATTTAAATATATTTGTCACAAATTTGTTGTAAATATTTGACAGAAAATTGATGGTATCCTGTCGCAAAAGAGTTGTCGCATATCTGTTACTAACCTGTTGTTGGAAAGTTGTCGCAAAGTTCTGTCAGAATATTGTTTGAATCTTGTCGCAAATTGCTTGTCGTAAACTTGTTGCAAAACTTGTTAGTAAGTTGTCGCAAAATATTTGCAACAAGAGTTTTTGCGACAACTTAGTTTCCGACGCAAACTTGTCGCAAAACACGTTTTGCGACAAATTTGCAACAACTTTTTTTGTCGCATTTTTTATTTTTTTTCTAGTAGTGAATGAACCTAGGATATTCGTGGATCTAATGACAAAGTTCATAAATCTTATCTGAATAATTTTATCATCGTCTGCTTCGACGATATTCTTATATATATTCTAAGGATGGAAGAGATCACGATGATCATTTTAGAGAAATCCTAGATTGCATAAGAAAGAAAAAATCTTACGCAAATTATTGGAATATAAATTTTAGATGCGTAAAGTTCAATTCATAGGTCATATATTCAACGAGTAAGACAAATAAGCAACACTTGCTAAGAACAAGCAATTAAGAAATTACAAAAAGAAGAAATCCCATATAATTTTGAAGACTTTGGAATTTGAAGATTACTATTGGAGATATATGATACCATCCAGGAAAAAGCAAAGTTAATTGCTTTATACACAAAAAAGAATCTTTAAGAAATTCTACATCTAAAAAAATAATAATGCTTAAACCTCTTAAACCAAACTGGAATGCACAAGAAAAATCCTTGATAGAAAATCACATTCAAAAGAAATGCATGATTAATAAACAAAAATTATTAAGATTCAGAAGTGATACTGTCTTAATACTCCACCATCAAATATGGTTTTTAAGCCTTGGCACATTACAAGATAATACTAAAGGAAGCCCATAAATCAAAATATACAGAGCATATAGGTAGCATTTAAATGTATTAAGATTTAGGGGCTCTTTGATTTACTTCTGACCCGGTCAAAATGTCTGACCCACTGACCCGGTCAGACATTTTGGCCGGTCAGCGTGTTTGATTTGCACTCTTTCGCGTCTAACCCAGTCCGACACCACTGACCCATGCCTATTTTTCCGCTTACCCGGTCAGTTTTGAAACAACCTCTTACCCGGTCACCACCTTCTGACCGAGTAAGATATATCAAACAGCCCCTTAAGAATGATTAAGATTCAGAAGTGATACTGTCTTAACATTATCAATAAGTTCACCAAGCCTCGGAAAAACTGGGGTGTAACAATGACCCTAAAACAAGAACAGGCTAAAATCGCACCACTTGTATTGATTTAGGATCCAAGAACACCTCTCAAGTTGCTCACCTTGAGATAGCAATGGAAGAACTTGTTTTCCCAAAAGAAAGAAAACTAAGAACATGAACTCCAATAATATCCCTCTGAGTTACATCGTGAGTTACTTAAAAAGAGAAATTACATCCACTACCCCACTATGCCATGATCCTACTCTTTAGGGAAAATATAGATAACATTTAAATTTACAACATTAATAAATCTACGATAACTTGGAAATAACTAGATAAAAGTTGAAGTAAAAAGAAATTGGAATCTTCATTTGTATGGAATGTGGCTATGTGGGATGTAGGATTGTTGGTAATCATAGATACAAAACAAGGAAAAAACACACAGTATTTGGGGCAATTTTCTGGGATTATATTGAAACTCAAAATTGGTTCTGCAAGTACAAAAAACAATAGAAAACAACGAAAACAAAGAATTCCATCGATTCAAAAGAAAATAACAATAACTTGTATGAAACTAGGAAACAACTCTGACACATTCCCACTATTAGAAGTGGACCACTAATCCACTAATTTAGTCTTCCATTTTACCCGGTCAAAACACCTATTTGCCAAGCTACCAACCAGAACCGTGTCAAACATGTGTCAAACATTAATTAGCAAAGATTGCATGATATCAGTTCGTGGAACCTGTTGGGGTGGGTAAACCCGACCCACATGCGGACCCAAGTGCTCTAACGACTACGGAATTTAAACCCATGGGGTCTTGGTAATCAATGACCCATGTCGGCTGCTCCTATCGTTGTCAGCCTCCTCGCGACATTCATCTCCATTGACCTATCGCCATAGCTTCCTCTCCTCTCGCAACATCTCGCCACGGCAACCCCTTCACTAGTGTACCTTTCTCCCATGATTTTTCCCAATAATGTTGGTAGCCACACTTCTCACCACAATCAACCTCATCGGAACCACCATTGCCGGAACAATCTTATCCACCTTGAGCTCGTACGAAACACATAAGGTATATTGTTTGTTGGTAAATTATATAATTAATGTTGGTGAAAATAGGTGGTGGTGGTCTTCACAGTCAGATTTGGGGTCTTTGATATTATTTTTTAATGTTCTACGGATATGAAATGAAATGAAATTCAATACGATTTTTTGCATATTATTTTTAATGCCTTGCAAATTTTCATACGTATATTTTCAAATATTTTTCTATCCAATCGTGAATCGTGAGATGTTCAGATTGTTACTTGGATAAATATATATCATAGTACCTTTTGATGATCTTATTTGGATAGAATACATTTGATTTGGTACAAAATAGGTTAGAGGAGTAAAATAGTCATTCTGTATAATTATTCAAGGATCTAACCAAAAAGCAGTTACCGATTCAGATGTTACCGGCTCAAAGTCTCTAACCCATTCATACCTCTTAGTAATTCAACACTACTGATTTAGTGATTGCCAAACAACCCCTTAGATTTTAATTTTACACCCTTTAATTAATTGGAGAGCATGCACATAATACAAGTAAGTTATGCAAGTGGGTGTAACTTTTTACGCTTGTCACCTTCTTCATTTGTCTAAGTCTCACGTTTGTCAAACTCCCTATTTAAGCATGTCATTTCACCACTCATGCCCCCTCCGTCATGGCTTAGTAGTTCTTTGAATCCGTAAACATTTTCTTTAAGGCTAAACTAGTATTAAGCCCACACGTTATAGTGGGGGGAGTAAAACCGTGTCAAGTAGCTCCAATAACACAGTAGCATCAATGACTATCAACATCGAAAAAACTCGTATTAAAAATTAAATAAAAAACAAAATTGAACAAAAAAAAGACGAAAAAACATTGAACCACATATGTGAAACGTAAAACATATAAAACAACAAGTTGATCCAGGACAAACACGTTATCACCGGGCCGTTAAACGGGAAAAAATAAGTGTAAAAACGATGAACAACACATGAATTCTACAGCGTGTTAACTTGCAAAATTTAGAACGAAACGTAAAACAAAAAATTTATAAAATATGAAAAGTATATAGGAACAAAGTTAAAAGTATAAAAATATTAGGGCTAATTTATAAAAGATGTAAAAGTATTTGGTTATAATAAAATCATTACATATAAAAAAGCAAAAGATATGTAACCCAATAAAACATATGATACAACCTATGATGCATACTAAAGTTGGTAATTAGTATATATACTAGCAAGCATACCCGCGTGTTGTGTTGGGGTTCTTACACGTGTAAGTTTGTTTTTTTTTTTTTTTGGACAGGTTGAATGTAGATATGGAGGGTTAAAATGTGTAAGGCTCATATTCATACTCATCCATATCCATACAAACAGCTAGAAATATGATAATATCACAAACACTAAATAAGTCTATATTTCTATTAACTCTTTATTGAATTATAATTTCTTTGGAAACAAATGGGACGACCCGATACACCTTGAGTTTTAAATTAAAATCAATCTTTAAAATGGGTTTAGATTTCAAAAATTTTGTGATACCCGGTGATTCTAAGAGTTTCCGCTTTTGACTTGGCTTTCCTGCAGGTATTTTTGATTGGATTGCATCCTGTTTGCACAGGCTTTTAACAATACTATTGAACAACCACAAAGTTCACTTACCACAACCAAATATATTTGCTTTACATAGTGAATAAAGTTCTAATGGACAACCAAATAAGAGCCAAACATACGTACAATAGCATATGAGATCAATTACCAAGTAATACTTAAACTGAGCAAGCTTACAATGAAATAGATCAGCAATGGTCGACAGAAAGATGCAATATTTCTATTGAGTTTGAAGTTGACTTCAGAATGGTTCATAGGTTGGTTGAAGCATTAGAGCAAAAACTGTCATTTTTGTAGTTTGACACTTTGACAATTGACATATCGTATGTATTCTTTTATTAGCATTAACGTATATGAAAACACTGCACTATCAACATGATGGTTTTTTGAAATGAAGGCATGATAATCTATGAAATTTACAAATGGCCTTAAGGTGATCTTCATCAAAGTGCTCTTTATTTCTATGTAAAATACTACAAAAAGCTATCTTATACAAAATGCAAAACATTAAAATCTCAAACAATAGAGTTTAAGACACATGCCAAGGTAAAGCGTTTTTAAATCCAAAACTCAACCGAATTAATTCTTGGAGCATAATGGTTGTGTCTCTGAGGTTTACATACTGAGTATTGTTTTTTGAGGAAAAAGACTGAGAATTTGAGATATTCGGTTTGATGTAAGTTTAAAATGCTATGTAAACGACTTGTTTAATGCAAAAGATGATCTGAGTTTGTGCTTAAAAAGCATAATGTTTGGTTTCATTATGGTTAAAATGCAACCTTTTATAGTTTAATGTTGGTGTTGTTAGTGTAGCTTACTGTAATAAATGTAAATGCTAGACATTGATTTTTTATGAATCAAATATTTCTACTTTAATAAAAGGTAATTGATACGGACTTAATATCGGGTAAACTGGGTCAAACTAGTGGAGGGAAAAAGACCAAGAAATGAGGGAGTGGGGGGTGAGTCAAGAATTAAGGAAGTGGATGAGTGGGAGAGAAAACTACAGAGTGTTTTAGTATTTATATTTCTAAAATTGTTTAGTTTAGGTGTCTTGGTTATTAATTTGAGTTTGTAAATAGAATTGTGGAGACTAGCCCCTCGCAAATCAGGCCAACTATCCTGGTCTTTGCAACTTTAATCTATCAAAATTTTAGTTTCTATCAATTGGTTCCATTGTCAGGAAAACACGAAGATGGTGCAAGCCCTGAGTGATGGTAGCGGAGTTAAATCAGATCAAATTACAACCTAACTTGCAGCAATCATGACTAAGTTGGACTCCATGGAGACTATAAAAGCAGATGTCGCACATCTCAAAACACAAGTCCAGTCAAAAGGGAAATCGAGCGGTGGTTTTGGGAAGCAAGATGAAGCTGAATCCTCCTGGAATCAGCGACGACATCGACCTTACAACAAAATTGATTTTCCAACATTTAGTGATGGAGACTCGTGCGGTTGGATTCTTAAAGCCGAGAAATATTTCTATTATTACAACGTCCCGAGTGGATGTGGAAGTAATGCATTTAGAGGGTGATGCTCTGGACCTTTATTCTTGGCTCTCTACCGATCAAGCTACCGAGTTTTGGGAAGAACTAGTTCATGCTCTCAAGAAAAATTTCGGTCCTGCCGAGTTTCAAAATCCTAATGAACACGTGTGTAGCATTTGGCAAACCGGTACAGTGCAAGAGTACCGTCAAGAATTCGCCAAACGGTCTTTCCAGGTACTAATTGGCCTGAACATTACCTATTGGGTGTATTCCTAAATGGCCTCAAAGATGATCTCAAAGCTGATACTAGAATCCACAAAACAAGGACTGTTTACAAAGCTATGAGCATGGCTTTTGAATTCGAATACAAAGTTAGTCATACAAGACCCGAAAAAAATTCCAACTCTTCTTTATCTTCAGTCAAAACAAATCCAACTCTAGCCAGTTCAAACAGAAAATCATCTTTTAGATGTTGAAAAACAGGGGCAGTAGCTGCGGGGGTAATGCTTTCATGTGGAGATAAGTATGGTCCCGGGCATCATTGTAAATTAGGGACTTTCAAGCTCCATGAGATAGATGATGAGGGAGAGGAAGCAGCGGTAAATGAGCATAATAGCACTGATGAGCTGGCTAAAATCAGCCTTCACTTACTTTTTGGTCAGTCATCCATAACAACCATGAAACTTCAGGGCATTTTGGGCACGACGGAAGTACTCATTTTGATTGATATCGGGTCCACACACAATTTCATTTCGGATAAGTTGGTTAGTGATTTGAAACTCATTACTCAGTTTATTTCTCCTTTCGGTGTACAAATCGGGAATGGTGATATTCTCCGTTGCAATCGAATTTGAAAGAATGTCTCGCTGCAACTTTCTGACCCTACACGTAACCCAAGATTTCTACCCGTTTGCCTTAGGGGGAGCCGATGTTGTACTCGGTATTCAATGGTTAGCAATGCTTGACACGGTTCAAGCAAATTGGAAGGAGATGGTCTTGAAGTTCACCATCAATGGTAAAGGTCACAAGCTGCGGGGACTTCCACTTGACCTTCAACCACATGCTACGTTTTGCATTTCACTGCTGAACAATTCGAGGCGCATGATACTACACCAGCAACTCTGTCTGTTTATAACCGACTTGAGGGCAAGTCGGTTCTTCGGGAAGAAAGTATTGAGACGGACCCAATACCGGGTAAACCGGGTCAAACTAGTGGAGGAAAAAAGACCAAGAAATCAGGGAGTGGTGGGTGAATTAAGAATTAAGTGGAGGAGTGAGGCAGAAAACTACCGAGTGTTTTAGTATTTATATTTCTAGAATTGTTTAGTTTAGATGTCTTGCTTATCAATTTGAGTTTGTACTATAAGTAACTAAGGTGGACACATGTTAACATCACATTCATTCTTATAAAAAAATGTCGTTTCTCTCTTCTATTAAATAATCATATTAATTAATAATAACATTATATAACTATTTTTTTAGATTAAAATAGTTTTTAATAAATTATAAGAGATATTTTTATTACATTATTTCTAAAGAAACAAATTTTTATAAAATAATTTTTTTCTCTAAAACATCAAACTTTTTTAAAAATATAAAATATTTTAAAATAGGTTTTTTTAAAAAGTGAAATTTATATAAACAAAAAAAATTAAAATTGGGATTTATAATAAGAAAGTTTTTAAAAATAATAATTTTTTAACACATTTGTTTTGAAAAAAAAATTTCATTCTATACACAATAACGAATGTTTCTATCAATTCTTATTTTAAAACATTGTGTTATAAATAGTTTTCATTTTATTTAATAATTTATATATTCAACTCGTGTAATACACGGGTTGACTAAAACTAGTTCTTTCATATTAGAAATCAATTACCAGTTATGTTTGATCCTGGCAAATGTGTTTTAAATGTTAACCAACGTTTTTTTTTAAGTCAATGCATGATTTCTCATAGGAAGAAGGAAAACATATGCAAATAGAAAAGCTTCTGAATCTTTATCAAAGTGATGCTCCCCTCTGTTTTTTTATTGCATGTAACAAGGATGCACTTGCTAATGCAAGGCTAAAAGTTTCCAACCCTTCTCAATTACCAAATATAAACTAACAAACGGAAAAGTAAATCAACCCCACGTGGCTTCTACCTACGTTATAAAATATGTATCGACTTCATCAAAATTCAAAAGGTACTAACCAAGAAATTATGATAGACAACAGCTCCATGCTCCCATGAGATCACTCTAGCTAACCAAGTGATCAGCTCTATCATATCTATTCTTCCTGCTATATTTACCGAAAACCTCAAATCTGCTCAAATCCGAAATCCTAACAGATAACAACAACAACAAAGTCGAACAAATAATTAGCTTGTAGTTTACATATGCAAATCAAAGCCCTAATTAGGAAAAGACAACAACTAAAGCAGTTAAGAAGCAGGGCTTGATGCAACTAAGAAGAATGCATAGTAATTAAGTAGCAGGCGTTTGAAAGTTGGCAAGATTCCGGAACCACCAATCAGTGGCTGAGCTTGAACACTCTTATAGGGGTTGGTTTGGGCCAAACCGATTTTTTTTAACCGGTTCAAGTTTATGGTTCTGGTTTTTTTTTAAACCGGTTCTGGTTTTTTTAAAAACAGTTTTGGTTTTTTTGACCAAACCGGTTCCAAACCGTTTTTTTTTTTTTTTTTTTTTCCAAGACTACTTTCATTATTCGTGTATGAAATAAGTTGTACAATATCTCATTTCATTTCACTAGTATAATAAAAGGGTATTTAGAAGGACGTACACATGTTAATACTATATTGCTACTCGATAATTTTTTCTCGCTTCTCTATCCTATTTAATAATCACATTAATTATTAATAATATTATTTAATTTTTTAGATTAATATAGTTTTTTAATAAATTAAGCAATAGATATTTTTACTAATGTTATTTCTAAGGAAATAATTTTTCATAAAATTAGAAAACTTTTTAGAAAATCAAACTTTTTTAAAAATACAAAATATTTTATAATTGGTGTTTTTAAAAAGTAAAATCTTTATAAACTAAAAATAATTAAAGAGTGAATTACGCAAATGGTCCCTGTGGTTTATCGAAAATAATAGGTTTGGGTATTAAGGGTTTTTTGTAACAGATTAGGGTATTATGTTTTCAATTTTTTAACGAGAATGGGTATTAAGACTAACAGCCGTTAAGTTTCTATTAAATTTCAATAAAATGACTAAAATACCCTTTAAGGGACTACATTTGTAATTATATATCTTCTTTTATCCGATGACCATTTGTGTAATTACCTATAACTTAAAAAACCCAACCCCCACCCACGTCGATGTTACCCACCAAAGCTACCGCCCACCACCACCGTTTACCGACCATAGGTACCGGCCCACCACCACCCAATATCAATCACCCAGCTCCCCCTCCCTAAATGTACCTATAAAATCTCTTCAATTCACATCTCCTGCATCTAATTCACTTCACATCTCCTGCACCTAATATCCGTGAACAAAAAGCCCCCCAAAAGCCAAATCAGAACCATCAAATCCAATTTCTCTAAAACACCCAAAAACAAAGTCAGAGAACAAAACCCCTCAAAGAACAACGAAGAAGAAGGCGGTATCTTTCCCCGAAAAACCCAAGGGGTCTGTAATCCGATGAGACCATTGTTTTCGCTGAAACCTGTGAGGGTTCCAGGGACACCGTATCTAAGTGTTGAGAAGTGCAGCACTTGTCGATTTGATCGGTTGTAACTTTCCTTCTCCGACCATGCCACCACCACCATTAAACCACTGTCGCCACCCCACCATCAACTTGGTTGTACCTTTCCTTCTCCGACCACGCCACCACAACCAGATCCAAACACATCATTGGTTCCCCCACCTCCCGTGATTTGTTTAAAACCCTAAAACCCAAATTAAACATTACCTAAGTGAAAATTCTTGATTAAAGGCTTGTTGGCAGTAGTGGTTGTTTAGGGGAAACGAATCGGTGGTGGATAATGCCATGGTGGTGATGATGAGATGATGATGATGGTGAGATAGTGCTGATGATGCGATGATTCGATGATGAGATGATGACGGTGATGAGATCGTGCTGACGGAGGGGCCTAACGGTGGCGTCTGGAGGTGGTGGCCGATGATGGGGCCCAACGGTGGGGGCTGGCGATGGTGGCCGGCGATGGGGCTCGAAGGTGGGGACCGGTGGTGGTGGTGAAATATTAAATATATATATACACTGTGTGTGTATATATATAACAAATTCCAAAAACACTCCCTTATATTTATTGAATGACACAAACAGTCCCTTAAGTTATATTAGTAATCCTTGTGAAGTGAAAATACGAAAATACCCTTAGGTTTAACAGAAAAGTTAACGTCTGTTAGTGTTAATACCTTAACTCGTTACAATTCGAAAACACAATACCCCAACCTGTTACAAAAAACCTTTAGTACCCAAACCTGTTATTCGATAAACCATAGGGACCATTTGCGTAATTAACTCATAATTAAAATTGAGAGTTATAGAAGATAGTTTTTAAGTATAATATTTTTTAAAACGTTTGTTTTTAAATAAAATTATATTTTATTTATTTTAAGAAAATTTTCAATCATATTTTATTTTAGAATATAGATTTTTAATTAATAAATTTTCATTCTATTAAATATTTTTTTATTCAACCCGTGTAAATACACGGGTTTACTAAAGTTAGTAATATATAAATTCAAACGAAAAATAAACATAAAATACAACTTTATGCAAATAAAATGATTCAAGTCATTGTCTTCGATGATAAACGAATATTCTTGTAAGCTCCTTCGCTGCAAGAATGAACAAACGAATTATTGACGAAATATTCTCATCTTTAAATTCAACAAAACCTTGTTTGACGAAATGCTATCTTTAAGTTCATCTTTCTTTCATCTATATTTTCTTTCTTTTCATTCTTGTATAGACAAATGAATTATAAGGTTTCTTTTATACTCACCTCAAATGAAATAAAACGCTCAGTTGATTCATGATATGTTAATGCCGCGGGTCTCATTTGGATTTTTTTTAATGTAATTGTAATTCTTATGTTGGTACGAATGAAAAAGAATTTGTTAAATAATAAAGTAGTAAACATCTGAGATGAAACCGTTAGAAAAACAACCTTTAAATATTAGTAAACATAAACACAAATTAACATAAACAAAACAATTACACTGAGCGAAAATTTCATATAAAAGGAAATAAATAATTAAAAGAATTTATTTTTTAGATAAAAAGAAGTTTAGGAAAATAACTTTTTAGAAAAAAAAAAAGTGAAACAACTTTTTTTTGAACGGCTATTATATTAGAAGCTAGCAAGACGCTAGAAGAAAAACACAAGGATTTAAAGAGAAAAATTACACCACGAAGACCATGACCCAACAACACCCTTCCTCCTATTTTTAATCCAAAGAAAAGATATTATCTTTATATCACCTAGAACATCACCCGGAAGCTTTTGTTTTCCTCCAAATACCCGATTATTTTTTGTTTTTCATAAGCACCATAATGTAGACAAGAAAATTGTATGAAAGAGTTCTTGGCGAGTGTTCAGTTCAACATGGGCCATGTCGCATGCATATTTAAAACCTTCTTAACCGATACAAATATATCTATTGGAGCTTTACACCAGCCTAGTTCCATATCCTAAACTTCATCCGCAAACTTACATCTCAAAAGAAAAAAAAAAGTGAAACAACTTTAATTTAATTTTATATTTACCAACTATTTTATTAACTCTTTACTAATGCCATAAATAACTAATCAAAATTATAAAAAATCATATTCGTGCTCCACCTTTAAACATTTTAGGGAGATTATTTTAATTATATAAATTACTTTATTTTAGTACTAGCCTTAATTCCCACCAAACATATAATAATAAACTTCATTGAATTTTTTGCTAAAAATTTAAAAAAAATATAATAATAACCGGACTTGAAAATTATTATAAATAAGATATATATATTATTTTTGAATTCTTTGACCAATTCTCTTATCTTCTTTTCTCACCATCTCATATCCTCATACACACATGATACTCTAAGGGGCTGTTTGGCAGCCTCTTAATCAGCCTCTTAATGGTTCAGATATTTGAATGATTCAGCACTTAATGGTTCAGACTGTTTGTTTCGTGAGCAAATGTCTGAATGGTTCAGACATTTGCCTCTGAGTGGTTAAGCATTATACTAATGCTGAGTGGTTAAGATATCTAATGCTAAATAGTTAAGAACTCTTATCTGAATTGGTCAGACATTTGCCTTTGAATAGTTAAACGATATACTAGCTCTTAATGGTTCAAACCTTTTAATGGTTCAGCACTTAATGGTTCAAACCTTTTATTGGTTCAGTATTTAATCATTCAGATATTATCAAACAGCCCTTAACTCTTCTATATCCAAGAGTGCAACACTCAAGACATCTCTATCTCCCTCTTTTTGTCATTGGAGGCCAAGCCACCGCTAGACGCCATCACGACTACCCACAAACCCGTTTACAAAGCCACGGGAGTAGAAACTCATCTACTCACTTATCTCTCTATATCCCAAAAACCATATTCTTCCTCATTTCTAGCGACAAAAACCGACAAGCATTGTGGAAACACCATCACCACAACCGCCATCTCTCTCTATCTCCCTTTCTTTTTCATTTCAGCTTCTCTTCAAAACCACCGCCACTCATCACCATCGCCGCTCACCACCGCCACCACCCGTATCTCTGTTTTCGTTTTTGTCAAGTTACTCTTGGATGTCCATCGTCGCCATTGGGATTGCGATCAGATCCGCCGGGTTACCCTTGGTGGGTTTCCATCATCGTTGTCGAGGTTGTGATGAAAACCGTCGAGAGTTATTTCTTGAAAGAGCGGTAGTGTATGAGAAAGAAACAGAGGACTACTTTTTAAATTATAACACTCAGGTGGTCAATTTAATAACTCATGAAATTTAACTGGAGACACCGACATATAGTTTTAATAATATATATAATTACGAGACATAATCAAAAGGCATGTAAAAGTTATTGAAAGAAAATTAATAGGCAAAACAAAACAACAATTTGATGACAAAGAAAAGATTTATACTAAGAGTCGGAAATATTTATTTCAACCACTCAATTTCAAAAATCGATATGTAATTCATCTTATCTTTGATTCAGATATAATTTAGTTTGTTATGAAACCCCATGCTAAAACATAAACCCATAAAATAATTATCTATATTACTTATATATAAACACTTACTTGTGTTCAAAATTAATGAAAAATCATTATCACTAATATTTTTTCTAATGTTTCATTACCAATCTGAGAGTGGCTCTACTAAGGATTTGCTTGATAATGATTTCACTAATAGTCTTTCTCTAAATTGGTCAGAGATATATTGTGTTTGATTTACTAAAAAAATGTAAATATGCCACCTCTTAATAATTACGTTTGCAATTTTAGACTAGACATAGCAGTACTTTTAAATTTAGTATCAAGTCTGTAACAAAGCTAGTGTGGTTCAATGCTTGTTGAATAATAGTGAAAATCCCGGTAAAGGACGCCAAATTTGCTGATTTGGTTACAAAAGGACTCTAAAGCCACTACATTTAATTTAAAAAAGGCTTTAAACTTATTTTTAACCAATCTCTTAACGAGTGTTAAAATAATAAGTGAATTTATTACTTTTACTTTTAACAATCTTTAACTAAAAAAACTTTAAAATCACTATATTTATTTAAAAAAACATTTATAAATTCATATTTTTATAATTGACATTTTAATTAAATAAATAAATAAATTATGTTTGTAATAAAAATTTGTTCATCTTCTTTTTAGTTGGTAGCAAGTTTAGAATCGAACGAATCAAAGTGGTGAACGCTCTCCTTACCGCCGGTAACATTCACCGATCAATCTCATCTGCGTATGTCCTCTTACTCTTAGATTTTCTCTACTTTACTCTTTCATATTCGATCCTAATTATATGTCAATTAACTCAACCTGTTTAACCCTAGGTCTCATGTACTTGAAATTTCGATTCGTTATGATGTTGCCTTCAGTTTCAATTCTTCACAGATGAAGATAATCAGAAAGTGATTTTCTTGTTATTTTTGTATTACTGTTAGGTTTGAACAATGTCTATGGTTGATGAGCCTTTGTACCCTATCGCGGTGTTGATAGACGAGCTGAAGAACGATGATATTCAACTGCGGTTGAACTCTATTAGAAGGCTATCTACGATTGCTCGTGCTCTAGGGGAGGAACGGACGAGAAAGGAGTTGATTCCTTTCTTGAGTGAGAACAATGATGATGATGATGAGGTTCTTCTTGCAATGGCTGAGGAATTGGGGGTTTTTATTCCTTATGTTGGAGGAATTGAGCATGCACATGTGTTGCTTCCCCCTCTTGAAACCCTTTGTACTGTTGAAGAGACGTGTGTGAGGGATAAAGCTGTGGAGTCGTTATGCAGGATCGGATCGCAAATGAGAGAGACTGATTTGGTTGATTCGTTTGTACCTCTAGTTAAGGTTGGTTTGTAATTCTAAACTCGTTTGTGGGCGTTTAATTCTGTTGTCAAATCTTGCTTCATATTTGGATCATTATTAGAATCGTTGTTTTTGCGATTACTGTTTATGTTTGCAGAGGCTGGCAGGTGGTGAATGGTTCACTGCTCGAGTTTCTGCTTGTGGACTGTTTCACATTGCTTATCCTAGTGCTTCAGAGGCGTTGAAAGCAGAATTGAGGACAGTGTTTAGTCAGTTATGTCAAGATGACATGCCAATGGTTAGGAGAGCTGCTGCAACAAACTTGGGGAAGTTTGCTGCTACTGTGGAATCTGCTCATCTTAAGACTGACATCATGCAAATCTTTGTAGATCTTACTCAGGATGGTAAATCGTTTATCGAATGTTTTCTGCTTGAACTATTATATGTTTAGTTAAGTTGATGATTCATGATAGATGAAAGCAAAGCAGCTCATCCCCTTGCCATTGAAGTTAGAAATAACCATTATAACCACACAACGGATAATTTATGTATTGAGCATGTGTTAGAAGAGAGAACACATTTATGTTTTATAGCATAAGTTGATTAACATCGTTCTTAAACGCAGAATAGCATCTACCATTTTATTTATTGCTCCCATTATTATAGCTTTAACTTTTTCTATGTAAACTGGTCTTCTTATGGTGCATTTCTTCTCCTATTCATAGATCAGGATTCCGTTCGATTACTAGCCGTCGAGGGCTGTGCTACCCTGGGGAAGTTGCTTGAACCCCAGGACTGTGTTGCACGCATTCTGCCTGTCATTGTTAACTTTTCTCAGGTGAGTTTTTTTATTTTCTATATTTATTATGATCATGTGTATTTTACTGAGTTCTGCTTTATTTCCCTTTTTTTTTGGTTCTGATAGTTGTGATGTATTGTTGCCAAATGCCAAGCAAATCAATACAGATACCTCTTAAATAATCTGTATTGAAGAGTGTTTTACTTTAGGGAAATTATTTTCATAAAGATTTTTCTGTTTCTTGATGTAATTACGTTTACCTTTTCAATAACATCCAATGTGTTTTTCTACAAGTATATATTATTCCTATTATTTTATCAACTCTATACACCATTCATGCAGAAAAGCATTTTATATTACAGCCATCGAGTTCAGATTTTCTCCTTCAAGACCTCTGCACTATTTCCTAATTTTGTATTGGAATGTTTTTCCCCTTAAATCAGGACAAGTCCTGGCGTGTTCGCTACATGGTTGCTAATCAGTTGTATGAACTATGTGAAGCTGTGGGCCCTGAACCAACAAAGTATGTTCAAATCTAGATCTCTTTCTTTCTGTTTATTGCATTTCACTATAAAAGTCTCGTATGCAGTTCAAATAATGTCTTGTTGTATAGGAGCGTTTATATGTATTGTTTTGGCTGGTTGTGACAGGGCGGACTTGGTTCCAGCATATGTGAAGCTACTTCGTGATAATGAAGCTGAAGTACGTATTGCGGCTGCTGGAAAAGTCACCAAGTTCAGTAGGATTCTTACCCCAGAACTTGCAATTCAGCATATTCTTCCATGTGTAAAGGTTGGTTGTTTGCTTGTCTCTTTGATCTTTATGGTAACGGGTCAAAATGGGTTAATATCAGAATGAGTAATTATTATAAATGCGTGTCAAAATGTGTTCTGCTACGCCCACCAACAGTTTATTTTATGAATTTATTTAGTAATTAACCTATTAATTGTAAATAAAAATCTGTTATTAAGATATGAACAACTCATTTTCAATAAAAGAGGTCTAAGATTTTTGAAGCATTCAAACACACTTCGGGTCACTTTCTACCTGTTTGACACATTTCATTTGTAATTAGTTTTTTGCAGTTAATCCTTCAGATATAAAGTTGACTACAATAAAATTGCCACCTCTAATATTGTGTTATATCCATGAATTTTGCTGTCTTAATTGTGATGAAAATTTTGTAGGAGTTGTCATCAGATTCTTCTCAGCATGTTAGATCTGCTCTTGCATCTGTTATAATGGGTATGGCTCCTGTTCTAGGAAAGGTAATGATTTCTGCGACCTTTTTTATGGGTTAATCTTTTGACACTTGACTTTGAGGAATTTGAGAGATATATAAAAGAAGATCTATGCCATGTTAATTGCCAACCTTTAATAGTAGTAATTTGTGTTGTTTATTTCATCATCACATTGTAATAATCTGTAATATCCTTATGCAACTGATATATTTTTAGAGACAGTTGCAAGTTTTGATTGTTTCTTTTTTTTTTCTTTTGCTTGTAAATTGCAGGAAGCAACGATTGAGCAACTTCTTCCTATTTTTCTTTCACTTTTAAAGGATGAGTTTCCAGATGTACGTCTCAATATTATTAGTAAACTAGATCAAGTGAATCAGGTATTGGAATCAATCTCTTAGTTGATGTTTCTTATATCATTTTTTTTGTGTATTTTCACAAATTATTTCATTTTGGCTGTTGCAGGTTATTGGAATTGATCTTTTGTCTCAATCTTTACTGCCAGCAATTGTTGAACTTGCAGAGGATAGGCATTGGAGGGTTCGTTTGGCAATCATTGAATACATACCATTATTGGCTAGTCAATTAGGTGTAGGATTTTTTGATGATAAACTTGGTGCTCTCTGCATGCAATGGTTACAGGACAAGGTTAGTGTTAGTATAATTCATTTGTATTTATCAACTTGTCATAATTATTACTATTTTATTTGCAGGTTTACTCCATCAGAGATGCTGCTGCTAATAACTTAAAACGCCTTGCAGAGGAATTCGGTCCAGATTGGGCAATGCAGCACATTGTTCCCCAGGTATGGTTCTCATGGTTGACATTTAAATGTTCTTTATCATATGCATGTAGTCATCATTTAATATGTCTAATTTATGTTATTGTTTTATGACAGGTCTTGGATATGATTAAAAACCCACATTACTTGTACCGTATGACAATTCTTCGTGCTATTTCTCTATTGGCACCTGTTATGGGCTCAGAAATCACTTGCACTAAATTGCTTCCTGTGGTTGTTACTGCATCTAAAGACAGGCAAGAGCATTTGTTTTTTTTTTTTTTTTTCCTATTTCCGTTGAAAAATTGTTTTATATGAGGCTACATGTCTTTTACAGAGTGCCGAATATCAAGTTTAATGTTGCAAAGGTCTTGCAATCGTTAATTCCTATTGTTGACCAGTCGGTAAGTATCATTATCTTTTATGTTCTTTTGATCTTTAATTTTCCATCTTACTATAGATGGGAATTTCGGCCCATTTGCCTATGAATGGGTTGATTTGGATTGTGTTTCTATCCCAAACTGGTCGAATAGCTTAAAAGGGGGAATTGATCGAATGAGTTGAAGTTCTTTCCTTGTAAACTAACCGGGTGTTCAACATGTCTTATTTATTTTTCTCATTTAGGAACATGGAGTTGTGTATATATATATTACATTTATTAACCATTTTTATCATTTCTTAAAAATTAATACAAATTATAATGCTGGAAAAAAATTAAAAAAAAAAACTGTTCAAAATCACCAAAACCATACCATCAAACCGTTAAAATCGGCTGGTTTGGTTAGTCTTTTTCCGAAATCCCATTTAGTGGTATGAACCAAAATTTTCATCAAAACCAGCTAAACTAAATCGTTATTTCAACCATAAACTAATGCCCTTCAAATAAGAGCTTACATATATGATTGATCCAGGTAGTAGAGAAAGGCATTAGGCCGTGCCTGGTTGAGCTGGCGGAGGATCCAGATGTTGATGTTCGTTATTTTGCCAATCAAGCCCTTCAATCGATCGATCAAGTCATGATGTCTAGTTAATCTTAGTCTTTATTGCTTCTTGTATCATTGGCATTATTACGTTAACGTCTGTTGTTGTAATGTCGAAATATATTCATGTTCAGTTTTAAAACCTAACTACAACATACGAATATTGGTTAACCTTAACTTTTCTAAGAAAACAAACATTTACGCAGTTCTGGAACATAATAATATTAGTCCATGCATTTTTTTTTAACGGCCAACTAATTAAAGCCCGGCTATCGGGGGTACCTAATGACGAAAAGACACCCCATACGCCCACGAGCACAAACAGAGCTGGGTAGACCAAGCCTACCAACCACCAATTTCAGGGAAAACCTGCCACCCGAAAACCCATTGCGGTAAAACCCGGCCCACCGTCCATGCATTTAATATTCATAAATAGATATTATTGCATATAAATAAATAATATAAATCCAAGTTAATCGTGTATCTTATGTTTTAATTACATATACACAAAATAATCTCTGTTACTAACTCTCTATCTTTTGTCCAACAGCTGAATACACTCTTCCTTTATCATCATTCTTCTTTGCCCTATTATTATACCTTCTCCTACCGGACTTCTTGCGATGGCGGCCCATGGCGGCACCGGTAGGTATGAAAACTCCAGTTCCACCACCACCACCATTGGCCCACAAGCTCTCCATCCAACTGGGTACCTGACGTATCCCAGTCTCCGACCAACCATAATAGCTCCTAGCCACCGGTCTTGACTCAATACCATCGTAAACCACCGGTGTCCGCCTTAACGCCACTACACCATTCAAATGCACACTTTTGTTGTCATCATCTTCATCTGTAAGCATCAATATTTGTCGAGTAAGTTCCTCGTAAAACGTGTTGTCATCGACATCAATCGCGCTTGAAGAATCTTGAAATGAATCCATTTTTGTCTAACAAGAAAGGATTGATGTTCCTATGGTTAATATGGAGCCTATATGCATACATATATATATATATATATATGTATATATGTGTATATATGTATATGGTAAAGGGGTGGTGGGTGGTTGCATGGAAGGTGAGATGTGGGTGAAGTTAAGTTTCCAATTGGAGCCAAAATCATTGACGAGTAATGTGTTGACTTAAACAAGTCAACAAAATAAAAGTTGGTTAAACCAAATAACAAGTCTGCAAGTCCTAGTCACGACCAAGAAAGTTGTGGTGATTATTATGGCACGATGCATATCCTTGCGATTATATTATTTATATGTTTAAATAATAATTTTTTGCTTGGCGTGCCTTCTATTTTAGTTTTTTATTTTCTTTTCCTTTTTTTGAAAAAAATATACTAATCATTTTATATTAGTTCAACAACCTTTTGAAACAAGAATGTTTCACGTACCGGCTGGAATTAATATTCCATGGGTAGGGAGCAAGGCTGATCTCGAGAATTTTTAGGAGACTTTGAGCATGAGGGGAATAAAAATTGAGTCTCTATAATATGACGTATAAATAAAAGTTTAAACCGGATAAATTGTATAACGATCAAAGTTGTAAAGTCGATCGCCAATTGGTTTTCTCACTGCTATCTTTGATATCAGTGCCGGAGTTTGAACACTCCCATTGGGGGACTGGAGTGAAACTAAATTTTTTTAGAGGGGACGAACTCGATATATATGATGGTATTATTATTATATTAAATTAGGTATTTTTTTCTGTTAAAACCATTCAAGATTTCAAAATCATCAAACTGTTAAAACAAATAATAAATAACTTGATATAATTTAAAGTGAAAAGATATATTAAAACTATTTAAGACAATTTGATGTAGAGTCTCTTCTATTCGCACTCCTACTCGAACTCCAAAACAGACTACTAACAACATCCAATGAGATATTAAGAACTCGAGATTCTTTTTATATTAGAGTATTACCAAAAAAACTTATACTTTAAATTTAATCCTGACTAAAAGTTTCTATTTACAAGGAAGCATGCAGGCAAGTGAAATAGTTATTCTGGCGATGTGGGATCAAGTTGACGTGCTTGTTATTCTGACATGCTTTTTAATAATATTATTATTATACTATTATATATATTTATATTTGAAACCAACGTTAGCAGTGAATTACCATATAGGATGCACAGGGTACAACTTATAAATGCTTTATTCACTTCTGAGGCCATCTGTCCTCCACGTCTTCACCCCTCAGCAATCAAGTCCATCCTCACATTTGTTCACTCATGAAACTACAGAACTCTCATTCCTCTCCTCTCTTTCTGTCATTACCTCCGGCTAAGATTTTGGGTTGCGCAATCGTTCCAGAAACAACTATTACATTAATCATGATCACTACGATCGTCTCGACGGCGGTAAGATCGTACTATTCCAGCACTCACGTAAGTCAGAGCCTCTTCATTTGAAACCCTAACTCATTTAGCGTTTTTCTGTGGCTTTTGTATGCGCAAAGGATTTGTTGTTATTAGTTTGGGTTTGGATTTTTTCTAATGGCAGTTTTGTTCTCCAGGTGGAAATTGTGACTTTGTGAGTCAGTTCCCAGGTGAATTTCTTTTTTATTTTGTTTTATTTTATGTGGCTTATGCTCTACGTAGACGATTTTTTGTTATTATTTAGGGTTTGGATTTTTTTTGATGGAGATTATGGTCTCTAGGAGAGAATTATGTTAAGCTTACTACTTAATAACGTTCTTGAATTTACTGGATTGTTTCAAGTTTTTTTTTTTCTTTTTTGTTTTTGTTATACATCTTTCAATTTGAAGATGAAATGACAAAGAAGAAGATTATTGATTATTGAGGTTTTGTGAACTTATTGATGATTATTGAACTTTGTACACAGCATTAGAGGTTCTTTTTGTGTAATGTTTTGTAGCTAAGAGGTTTAGAAGATTGTTTGGGAAGATATGCCAAATTAGGTTTCGTCATGATTGGGGTTCATCCGATACAACACCAAAACACCAAAGACAGGTAAGGCTTTTTTTAGGTAATTTTGTCCATCTATGAAATTCTTCATGCTGAATTTTACAGTTAAGAGTTGAACTTATATTTTTATGTATGTTGTCATCCATTTTATATCGAATTGCTTAGTTTTGTTGTTCTATCATCAGAATTAACTGATTTTTTTGAATAATCCTTACACACTTTATAAGCAAAGGTCTCAATTGATCAAATTAAGGTACAAAGGAACATGTAATGTGTTACTTAGATTCAATCTGCAGCTTCAAGTATTTCCATAAGATTACTAGATCAAGAATCGATTGATTATGTCTACTAGAATCCATAAGAAGATGTTGTTTCCATTCAAACCAAAGGAATGCTTTTGATCTGCTGATCCAACTAAAAATTTATATCCGTGCTATTTTTTTATGGGACAACACCTGATATGTGGAAACAATATATTGCAAAATACTGATGTAATTTTTTTCCATACTAAATTTTCGTGCTTTGTTTTGAAACCATCTATAATAACATATATTTATAATGTTTTTTTATTATGTAAAAAAGCAGTTGTTTAGTTTGTAGCTAAGAGGCGCTTGATATGACTGTATGTTTATCATAACTGAAAAGATCTTTGAATCAAAGGATGTTTGGATTTGAGTGTTGTTGTTGTGACCATTTTTTTTACTGCTCATACATGTTCTTCTCCAAAGTGTATTGCTCCCCACGATGTGCTTTAACTCCCTCACCGAAGGTAATATTATAAAAGTTAAGTTTCATACGCATATGTTAAATCATTTTCTCTATTTGAGTTGATGTCTGCTAAATCATTTTCAATTTATTTCCAGCTTCATTTGCCCAAGTTATTACCCACTAAGAACTTTTAAGTATATTAATCAGATAATCTATGAAAAAATTTATTATTTCATTTCCTATAGTACTTGCAAGATTGTGTTAAAGCCTATTTACTCTTTTACTTGCTATTGAAAAAAGAAAGTTCTTTTGGAACAAACAAGCCAACTAGGAGTGAAAATTAATTGCCCTGTTGAACTTTGTCAAGTTCTTGATGCATTAGGATTAGAGTTGAGTAGTCCTCATAAAACCAGTTAACATGTAGATGGCCTATTCCATTCACTTTGTAAACGTTATTAACCTTTTAGATTCGTTCTCTTTTGTGAGTTAGATTGCCAACCATTGCAAACACAATGTACTAATATGTGTTTTAGTGTTTCATTTTCCAGAAACAAAAAAACTATGCAACCCCTAAGAACAAGGCTAAATATAAGCAGGTCTAACCATTTATGCTCTTTGCAAGTGCCAGATCAAGTAACACATTAAACGCTGCTCTTGGATGCGATTTCTGGGTGCGTGCTTTATCTTGGATGTGGTTTTTATGCATAGTTTACATTATATTTTATATGGGTCTCTTTGCCTATTGTTCCTAGAATATACAGTCATTTAAAAAAATTGTTTATCCACATTACAGACTGACAGATCAACTAGCTATTGCATACTACTTTCTAATGACTTGCATCGATAACATATAGTTTGCTATACATTCAAATTGATGGTGAAATTGTCGCTTACGTCATGTATTCTTGCTCTGGTTTACAATGTGTTGTTATCACTAAACTCGCAGGCATCATCATGAATTTATTTAAGCAAATCCTTTATGTTATGTTTTTGAGTATGTTGCTTGAATTTAATGATCCAAATTGCTAAAGTTTAAACTTCCGTCACCCTTTTCTTCCTTGATCACTTTGCAAATGGTAGCTGCTTTACTATCTTCTGATGTTTGATAAAAATCTCCACTGAAAGCTTTTTTTTCTTGGTTTTTGTTTATACTAACATTACTTGAATCATGTAATCATATCACTTGGTTGTATCAAACTACAGTCGCAGATTCGATTGAAATCATGTGAACCACACCACTAAAAGAATTCATTTTTTTTCTTTTCTTTTACTAACTTTACCTAAATTGTTGGACTCAACACAGTTGTAGGTTCCATTAATCATAGTCGTAGATTCAATTGGAATCATGTGAATCACAACTGATGGCCAGATTAATTTTAGGTGCAGGGTCTGTAAGTTAAACAATACTTTTGATTTTTAATTTCTTAAAAAAATAAGGTTGGGCCTGTGTAATAAGCAATTTGAGAGAACTTAACTTGCAGGCAAATTGAATGCGTCTTCTTTATTTATCAATGATAATGGAAGCAAATTTATTTTGAAATTGCTATTGTCTATAATGAGCAACTATATAATAATGATATTGATTTCTAACTTAGTCTTATAGATCAAAAGCCAAAAGATTTTAGTCAAAGTTGATGAACTATAAATGATATTTTTTTAGATCGTTTAGGTGCTATTTAAGGGAGTTGTTTATGTATTAGCTTTAATCGTTGGGTATGATTAGCATAATAGGAGAAAATTTCGCTTGAAGAAGATGACTTAAACAAATGTGGGGGACCCTATACTATAAGGACCACCTTAAAAAAACACAAGAACGCTTAGGTATATAAAGATTTGTCTATTGATTGCAGTGTTGTATGATGTTGCATCCACTTTTGTATGCTATGAAAAACATTTATCTATCATGAGAGCGTTGGCAAAAAAAATCTTGATTTGTTCTCGCTAGAGATTTTTTTTCGACCCGCCGCGAAGCGCGGGGACATAACCCTAGTTATAATTAATTTCAGCTGCTTAATTCGTTTTTTTTATAACTTTTAAAATATAACATCTTATAAAAAGTTTGAATATACTATTGAGACGAGCTTATTTTTCTCTATGAGTCGACCTAAGTTTCGTTAAAAACGAAGCATTTTAAATATAATATATTATTATAATTATATTTAGACGATCTCTTATAACACCAAAAACTTTATATAGAAACTTCAAATTATGAATAGTCATTCTACTCGTTACTTACTCGTATGACAATATATAAAATGTGAAGTTCATATTTATTGTGTTTTAACTAATAAATCTGACCCGAAAGCACGGGATGTTACAATTATATTCATATATAATAAGTCAAATAAATAACTTCGAGTTATTGTTTCTTTTTCTTAATCACTCTTAATTTCTGGCTTGCTAGCTAGATAAGACCCAAATTACTAAATTTCTTAATTAATTATTCTGTGAATGCTAAGTTGATTTTTTTATTAACACGAGGACTGGTATGATATAACGATAATGCATTACCGTCTATTATAGTTCCACATGCTTATTATGATCCTTTTGATGTTTAGAAAGCTTATTCATTTCAATCAATAAATCTCTCTACTTTAATAAAAAGGGTAAATAATGGGGACACTTGTCAACATTATATTCCATCTAATTAATTTTTTTTCGTTTCTCTCTCCTATTCAATAGTTACTATAATTATTAATAATAATATTTAATTTCTTTATAGACTAAAAATACTTTTTTAATAAATTAAAAAATTTTATTAATGTTACTTATAAAAAAACAAATTTTATAAAATAAGAAGTTTTTTAAAATATCAAAGTTTTTTAAAATTACAAAATATTTTAAAATTGATACTTTTAAAAAGTAAAATATTTAAAATAAAAAATAATTAAAATTAAAAGTTACAATAATGAAAATTTTTTAAAACATTTTATTTTGAAACAAAATATTTAGTTTAAAAATAAAAGTTTAAAAAATTGATACATCGTTTTATTATGTATATCTTTACTCATACGTAATTTCAATTATATATTATATTAGAGTATAGTTTTAAAACCAATAAAATTTTATTATATTTAATATTTTATTTATTTAATCCGTGTAATACACGGGTTTACTAATGCTAGTAAAGCATATAAGCTTATAGCTTTAAATAGGTAGTTATGTACATGTGGATTCATAACCATTAATAGACATATTCTCAACCATTTTAAGGTTTCATTTTTGTGCTTTGTGGTGAAGCAACTATAACATTTATCACACAATAGAAAATCTTGAATGAGAATGAGAAATCTTTATTTCATTTAAAAAAACAGTTGTAACAGGGAGCATGTATGATAAGTAACTAACATGATGCACATTCATATCGCTACATGCAAAACATCTCTAAAATGAAACTAAAGGTTTTGCTCTCATATACATTGATTTTACAATCAATAGTAAACATTTTAGTAGAAGCAATATAAATCATTAGATAATTTCTAATCCTGTTTTGGTTGCATGTATGAGACATTGAGACTATTATTTTTATGACATTTAATTAAAAAGCTACTAATTTAATACAATACTTTAACAAACTCTAACTTGTATTAGATGGTTAAACAAATAGAAGAGGTGCCGATAAACATATTTATGCTCTCAAGCTCAATAGCATAGGGTTTTATGTTAGTGGGAGTGACATCAACTTATGTGAGCATTACTCGTTAACTATCTGTCCCTTCATTACATGATATCCGAATCTTGTACAAGCTATGATACTAATCAATAACTCATTCGATCATTCATTTGAACTTACAAAAATAAATGCGGTTGATCTCATTGTGAAAATGTGTTGGTGTCAAGCTTTGGTGATCTCTATTATTTTGAATAGGTTTGTTGTCCCCGAGAATTTTAGAAAACTTTTGGGTCTTAAGCGAGTAGAAAAAATGAGGCACTACAAGAGCATTCAAAGTAGATGCCTACATTATTGTGAGTGTGTCCTTATAATATAAAGAATGTTTATGTGTGAACGAGAGAAAAAATGTTACTATTCATGTGTATATTTAAGAAACTATTGTTCACCTCTTATAGTTTTTTAATATTTTTTGAAAATGATTTTGAGTGAAAAAGAGAAAACAATATAATAATAAATGTTTAAAAAATATTTTTTAATTAAATAAATAGAAAAAATAATAATTTTATTATAGTTACAAAGATAAGAATGAGTAACATGATGTGAATGCTATAATATAAAGTCAATTATCCGTATGTAAAAAGTATATAATATTACAACAATTATTATACCAATAAACAAAACAAAAATATTGTAAAAAAATAATCTAATTTACTTATTAAATGAACTGTGAGGCTCTCGTAGCAGAGTAGTCGATCAATCTTCTGCCCCTACGTACCTTAGTTGCCTTATTTTTAGTTTGTGTTTTAGAATGCGTTTAATTTGGGTACACACATACTTACATACATATATGCATGTAATATACTTATTAATTTTATAATTTATATGAATGATTTATTTTATATACATATACATATTTAATTTATTTTAATGTTGATTTCTTCTTGAGTTATTATGTTTATTTATTTGTTTAATTCGTAGTCTCTACGCACTATTTCCTATTAGAGATTTTTATGTTGTATCCATGAACTCATGAAGCTTTATAGTTTAAATATTTTAATTAGTTAACTCATGATATTTTAATTTGTAATTTAAAGTTTCTTAATTTAACGTTTTAAACGTTAGGCTATTTTGTGTTGAACTTTTTATCATTTTAAAAGTTTTAGTTTATATTATAAATTAAAACTTAATAGTTTTGAAAATAAAATATCAAAAAAATTTTGTGGATGAATTCGAATTTCATTAGAGTTCGAATCTGGAGTCAAAAAATAAAAAATAAAAAATTCGAGTCGAATAATTTGAGAGTTCGAAATTCAATTCTTTAAACACCCATAGAGGAATGACTTCAAGCACCATGAGATTGCAAGCCTCTATTTCACATCTACACGTATTAGTTAAACTCATATAATTTAATTATTTTATGATTAACAGTTTATACTAATAATTATTAATCTGTTTAATATATGTAGAGTGTCGAGAAACAAAGAATATTTGAAATGGTCTAGTTGGAGCACGATGCGGATCGAGACAAAATTGTGTCACTCGAGGTGACAATGGCCCGATTGCTAGCCGAACTAGACCTAGCCCATAGACCATCCAGAGACTTGCTATCGCAAGAACCCTCCTACCCTTTAATAAGCTAGTTTTCTCGTATATTTATGCATTAAAAAAATTATATTTTAATTTTTTTATAATTCGATCATTTGGACTTATGATTTTGTGGTTTATTTATTTAAAGTTTCAGAATTTACGATTTATTTAGGTTACTAATTTAATCTCTTTTATAATCTTAAGAAATAAAAATATTTTAAATTAGTATTTAGAAATAAGTTACTCATGGTAAGCTCATTGGCAATTTGTATAAAGAATCCATCACTCATCTGTAAATGCATCGACGTTGCACGTAATCTATAGTTAAGTATCTGTTGCTCATCTGTCGATAAAGATTGAAACCTCCGTCTATGATACCTGTCGGTATTACGTTGAAAAACGTATCACCCACAACTATGTATCCGATGGAATATCATCAACACATTCTCGTCGGTTGTCACTGTCACAGGCAAAGCGCTAACCACGCCGCCCGTGATACCCCAATTTACCAGTAGCAATTTTTTTTATTAAAATTCTTTTAAGTCTTTCACACTAAGTTATAAAAATCGGTTCATTTGCTTAGTTAGAATGAGAACACAAACAAATGAAGAATATACGTGTCCAAACCAATCGTATTGGCAGACCTTCGAATATCCGAATATTTCTTCGCTTTTCGCTACTAATTTTTATTAGGGTATCATTTCTTCCGTTTTATAGTAAGCGACAAGGGCAAATAAACATATGGATAATATATATAAAAAGATTAACATAACATTATCGTTTGGACAAAATAGGCATAGGTTGGTTTTAGGTAAAACGATTTTGTCTTATAATTCTTTGGTGAGGAAAATGATAGTATTGTATTGTCACCATTGTCCATGTGCCAGGTCTAGCATTAGTGTTCGGAATTTTGAAAAGTACACACATCGGATTCCAGAAATTATTTTATGGGTTGGAAAATTTTAAGTGTTGTTGGCTATAACTAAGTATTAATTAAAAGTTTTTGATCTGATTTGTGTTGGTTCGTGTTGGGTCATGTGATCGATAAAAAAAGTAAAACCAAGTTAAATATGAAAAAAAACACATAATAAAAATACTTCAATCGTTATTAAGAATACAATATTTTGTTTTTCGTTTGAATGGATCCAAAGAAAGATTATCCAAACAAATATATGGTGCTTTACAATAGGTGTAAAATTAATCGGGAAATAAACTTGAAAAAATTAATAGTTAAATGAGAATAAAAGTTAGGATTAATTTATTTCAACAGTTTATTTAAAATGGGTTTGAATTATCCAATTTAATTAGTTTTATATATGTTAATTTGTTTAAAATTTAAAATCTAAAATTAAAATATCTTGTGATCAATGATAAAGTTCCATGTGTATCAGTCTTAAACTTTGATAGGGTCATTATCAAATTTTCAAGGGAGTTGGTCGGGATTAGATCGTATACATGTTTATAATTTTTTTTTTCATTGTGTGCCTGTGACCCCCTACCCAAAGGGTAGGTTCGCAATGCACACACATATATTTTTAACAACAATACCATATTTTGGGGGACTTTTAAATTACTTCTAATCAGATTTGAATGTAGGTGACTTTTAAAAAACCTTTTATTCTTACTACTAGCCTATCAACCCAAGTAGCACGCGCGCGCACATATATATGAATGTATGAGAAACATAAATACGGTACTGTCACACATCATATTCACATTCTTCCAAAACAATTATGTTTAATTAAACATTATGTTATTACGAGAACAAAAAGCAAAAACATAAATCATTTTTATCATAGTTCATAAGTTTTTTATAATTTTGCACATGTATACAAATACATATGTTTATGTTTAATAAATTAAAACCCATCCAAAAAATTTAACTATAATCTTTTTTTTTAATAAAAAAATTAAGATTGAGAAAATGAATGATTAATTTCGTATGTATTCTCGCATTATTTACTGTTTTGCATAGATCTCGTCTCTATACACATGAGTGATGAATAGTTAGTTTTCATGTTTTATATAATGCTTTCTGTCTTGGGCTTTGTGAAGATCGACGACCGAAATTTAAAATCAATTGCTGGACGAGACACATCACACTAAAGATCGGTACAAACATGTGTTTAGCATAGACTTTGATTAAATGCATGAGTATTTGTCTTTCGTAAGAATGACTATTGGACCGTAAAAGAATGAATAATTATGTGTGACACATGTATCCTATTTGCAAACCGTTTTTGTTGTCGTTGTTCAAAAGTTGAGCAAAAAATGTCCAAGGACTTACTTTCCCTTATGGTATGCATAATGCATTATCTCATGGTGTGATTAGAAGAAGAGTACCCAATGTCGACTATTATGACACTATGGAATCACTATAAACATCAATTCAAAATTAAATGACAATCCAAGTATATGCAGTTAGGGCTGCAAACGAACTTAACGTTCAGGGAACTGTTCGGCGGAAAGTTCGATTATGTTCGTTCGTTTAGTAATTGAACGAACACGAACAAAAAAATTTCGTCCGTTTAGTTTCATGAACAATCATGAACACAAGTCGCGTTCGTTCATTTATGTTCATGAACGTTCGATAACGTGTTTGTTTATGTTCATTAATGTCCGTTCGTGAACGTTCGATAATATATTCGTTTATGTTCGTTAATGTGTTCGTTTATGTCCTTAATTTTTATGTTATATATATTTATGATAATTATATCAAGTATTTTTTGATATTTATGTTACTTATTTGTTTATTATTAGTAGATTTTGTGTAATATTTGTGATGAAAATACAAATTTTATTCTATAATAAATATATGATTATTTGTATTTTGTTTGTGTTTATATACTTCTTTATGTTCGTTATGTTCATGAACATTTGTTTGTGTTCGTTCGGTTTTGTTTTTGTTTGTTTGTGTTCGGTTTTGTTTTTGTTCGTTTGCGTTCAATAAGTGTTCGTGAATAGTTCATGAACATGTTTTTTTCCTTAATGAACGAACACGAACAAGAAATCCTGTTCGGTAAGTGTTCGTGAATAAGTGACTCTATTCATGTAAATGAGGAACAAATCAGCTCAAGAAATAGCAAACTTAATCAACTTTTCATTAAAAATAACATAAGATCAATCTTGAAATATATATTAGTCTAGATCATTTTTCTATAAAGAAATAAAGACAACTTATTTCTTGACTCACGGGGACCTTAGCTACAGCAAACAAACATTCACAGGAACATTGAACAAGGAGATCGAAATGTAACACATCACATTGTCTGCAAGCAATTTGGTCCATTGATTATCCAAATACCCATGGTATATATGCCTATGATTATTTAATAAATGCTGTTCTTGTTTCAAGTCTAGGAAGATCAGAAATCTGCTAACTCAATGGTTATTTGCCGTGGTTGTCGTACGCGACACATTCTTGTGCATGCGACACATTCTTCTACCAAATGGGATTATTGCTTGCATTTTTTTGTTTTGTATGTAATAGACTGTGGTAGAGACGTGATTGGGGCGTATAATGCTTTGGCATTCTTGACGTCATCAGTTACAAGAGATGTGGCGGCACTGGTTGTGTAATCCAATGGCGGCATCCATATTCGGCCAACAACCACAAACTGGGGTGTATGCGCGTTATGAATCATAGGGCTCAACCTTCTTGTATGCAAACGGTATTTCTGTTATAACCAAAAGTTTAGAAGTTGTGAATTCTTCGGTGAGCATCTAAATGTTTTTAAATTATAATTTTTAGATGACTCGCTATGCAGGAAAGCGAATTTAGAAGATCATATATTAGGAGCGAATTCAACATTTATAAGTATTGAATTCATTTTTTTTCTTCAAATACTCATTTAAAATATATATTCTTTGTTTTTCAAAAATTCAAATTACTTTTAATTATTTTTGAACATTACAATATTTATTTTATTAGAAATCAAGTTATTTCAAAATAAAGTAAAAATCAAACAATTGTTAAATAAAAAGTATGGACACAGAAAATATAAAATATTTATAAAAACGCTTATTAATTTTCTTGACCTTCTACACTAAAAATAACTCCCAAAATATTTCTAAAATACTTGTAGTAATGTAATATTGTTGTTAAATTAAAGTTATATATATAACCTGTAAATGGCTTTTAATTTCATCATTGGTCAGCCCATCGACCTTCATGAATTCCCTAATTTGCTTTGGTGTAGCAACTGCAAAGAAAACGTACATATATGTTATCCTTTCACTATGTTTTAATGTTTATGATCGTAATATAGTTAATTTAGTCAATTAATAATGAAAGAAAAACAAAAACATATATACCATGAGCACCACCAAGATGTTGAATAGCATGGAGGAACCGTCGGTGCAATTCCTGTGACCAACACCTCCTTTCTTTCTTATTATTAGACTGTCCTTTATCACCGCCACCGCCATCACGACCACTGCCACTACCACTGCCGCCACGACCACCGCCTATGTCCGCTAAAGTACTGATGGAGTGTTTTTTCTCCTGATCAAAAACATGGAATGACATGATTTTCTTCGACAATATGTCCTAATAGAGAGAAAGATAATAACCAAAATCAAGTCTTTAATTAAACTAACTAATAAGAGACTGGATCGTTTTACTATTTGATGTACTCAGTTTTACCCTACACTTTCACTACAAGAAAAAACACCAACGCCGACGAAAAAAGTCCAAATTCCTGAAGACATGTGCCGTTGATATATAAACCTCGTTGTGACAAGGTCATATTCTTGTAGTGCTTGTGCAAGAGCTAGATAGTTATTGCGGCTTAAACTCATGATCTCAAGGTCACAAAACATCAAACTAATCAAGTCAAAAAAAAGAAAGTTAATTGTGTTTACTTAATTACCTCTTCAAGATGTACATTTGGGGCTTGAATTGAGAGTTGAGCTGATGCAAGCCAGTCTTTGCTACAAATGTTATGGAAAACCTCTTGCTTTAGTAGCAGATGATCATCATCAGCATCTTCATTTGTAGATGAAGTTGATTTCATGGGAATAAATTCTTCCAAAGCTGGATGCTCACTTGATGTTTGATCTTCAAACTGATCCTTAACAGTAATTTGCTGTCTGCATCTTTCAATAGCTGCAAAAGTAGATAAACAACAACAAACAAAATCCCATCAAAAACTCAATCTTAGAAGCAAAAATCAATCAAGAACTCTAAAGTTATATCATCATCATTTACCTTGAGAAATTAGCTCAAGACAAAGAGGAAGCTCGCGCACGAACGCTTGAATCTTTCTAAATTCTTCTTCTAAACCTCCAATATACTTTTCACATTTCTGCATTTTCTCTCTAAATTCCATTTTATTTTCTGGTCTATATATGAACCCCTAAAATAATTAATATTGAAGGTAGAGGGTGTCTAACGTGTGTCTAAAATCCATAAGTGGGACAATATATATAAGGCTTTCGGTGAGAGGATGAGAGAGAAATAAGTTTTTAACCAGAGGTCTTGTGAGTAATTTAAAAAAGTAAAAAGTGTCACACGTATTTGTGTTGTTAGATTGACTGACGGTTATATAGGGGTTTAACTTAGAGATATTTTTGTGAGTGAGCATAGGGGGATCCGGTTAGTACGAGAAGAAGAAAGGATCTAAAGTGGAATCGGGAACAGGAATAAACTTCGGAGAATATTTAGGAAGTTGTCGAGGTCGGCGTAACTCGCTACCAAACCAACCTTTTAATGTATATCATGGACTAGCTATATGTAATTAAGGATAAATGAAAACTAATATTTATATTCGGTAACAATATCTTTATAAAGTTTCGAGTTAAATTCGGTTTTACTCGATAAGGTTCGACAAAAATATATAAATATTTTTTTTAATTAATTAAAAACATAAATTTACTTTTAAAAGTTTTATAAGTTGTTTTAATATTAGTTCAAAAGTTTAATCAGTTGTTTCAACTTAAATTCAAAATAATAAAAAATTTTGAATTGAAATTAAAATAACATATGAAACTTTTGAAGTTAAATTGATATTTTTAATTTTTTAAAGAAAATAATTATTTTTGTTAAACCGTAAAGAACAAAATTAAAAATAACTTTAAAGATTTTCATGTTGAACGTTAATAAATGTTATTTATTATTTTTCTTAATATATGATTTTCATATATTCACGTTGTTAGGTTAAAACTTGTAAAAAGCGTTTACCAATAAAGATTTACACATGATGAATAATGTTTTAAAAAGTATAAGATTAAGCATGTTTCTCCATCCATCAGCATTTTGAGGTCAACCTCTTGACAGAGAGCATCTGAGACTACAACACAACGAAATAAATAAAAACCTATTGTAAAATATTATTTCAAACTAATACTAATCAAAATAAAAAATCGAACATTAGGATTTTGATATAGAGGTGTACAAACCGAGTTTTCTTAAAACCCGGTCTGGGCTTGGAACTGAACCAAGAAAACTCGGTTTGGGCTTGGAACTGAACCCGTTGACTGTTTGGGGAGAAATTGGTTCTCTTTTTAAATCGGTTTAGAGGATGAATAATCGAACCTTGTCCAAACCTTTTTTAAAAGTTTTTAAATTTTTTTGTTTGTATAAAAAAATGCAAAGTTAGACCAACAATATAACTAACTTTTCACTTTTTTTAGTAATTAAAAACTAACAAACGCATAAAAAATACATAAAAATCACACAAAAAAATACAAGTTGTAACATTAATTATTTTTTTCCAACCTTTTATTGTTTATTTTCTTGATCGAATCGCCGCTCGTCATAATATTTTTACTTTTGCCCCCGAGCCCGAACTGTTACGTAGGAATTCATCAAGGCACACACTAAATATTTATACTAAGTTACAGAGTAGAAAACGTTTTAAGTTGTCGTGATTCAACCAAAACACCCACTACATATATACTAACTTAATTAAGAGGGTAAAATGGTAAAAAAAAAAACGCAAAAAGGTTTGATGAATTAAAGTTAGGAATTGATAGGGGAGCCAACAGTTTGGTTAGATTTGAAATTGGTTTGGGCTAAATTGGTTTTTGGGCTTCATCGGGTCAGGTCACGACCCGCTTTGGAAATAGAAACCTCTATCTTGATATATGCAATTTATTACCACTACTGAGGCCCAAGCCCAAGCCCAGTGGTAAGTAGAGCCCGTAGAGGCACTATTGCTTCTTTGGTGTAAAACACTAAAACCTAGGTTTCATCCTATAGTTTAGGAGATGTGTATTTTGAAAGTAGTGTAAATTCGTTGTTAAAAGCCAATACAATTAATTAGAGGCAAGCTAGTTTTGATCAAGATCCAACTGTTGTTATCTTCAGCAGGTGTAAAGTTAGAATGAAACTTAGGTATAATTTAAATATGTTTTTCTTTTAAGTTTTAGATCAGGAGTTCTTTTATCTCAATATTTATTTAGAAGCCAAGCAGGCAAGGCAAGTAGCCAACAAGAGTTCGTCTATTAGTTTAGCCTAATAAGAGTCCTATAATCTTATTTTTTTCTTCAGCTCAACACAACTGCGTACAGTTATTTAGACCAATAAATAGTTTTGGCAAAGAGTCATTGAAAATCGTATCTATCAATGGGAAATATCTTGGACTCTACACGTCCATCAAGCAAACCCGAGGAGGAGAATATTACTAGTACATTACAATCCAATTCAGTAGTCAATACGACCAACATCAACACCATCTACGAATATCTAAAATGTAAGTACTTATACCCCATGTGTATCAAATCATTATCTAATAAACATGAAAATGAAAGTCTAGATGCACAAGAGAGATACACTCTACCACCAAGAACTAGTTGATGTGTACCACCAAGGAGACCCAATCCACAACATGAACCTGAAAGAAAAAAAATACCTGATTGGAAAAGATAGTCGGACGTAAATGAGTATTTATCGTAAAACACAATCCAAATGAAGAATTGAAAAATATAAAGCCTGACTCGTAGCTAAAGGGTACAACTAAACATATGGGATAGAATACTTAGACAAATTTTCAACAACAACTAAACTAGATAGAATTCGTGTCCTATTTTCTGAAGCAGCAAATCAAAACTGGCCACTCCACCATATAATCTAAAAACATTGCATAGGGATTTGAAGAAAGAAGTCTGTGTTGAGCCACCATTCGGTTTTCAGAGAAATTTTTAAGAAGAAAAAAGTTTAAGGTTTATAGTAATTTCATGAAATTGTGATAATACACTCTATTAACTTATAGTAATTTCTAAAAATTGTGATAATAAACTTTATTAACGTGATTTACTTCACAACAATTATACAATCTCCTAGCTGAAACAAGCCTAATGTAAATCACATGATGAAGAACCATGACCCTCATAATAACACTGAGAAAAATCCCTTTGATTGAGAACGATATCAAAGGTTAGGAAAACTAAATTACCTAGCACATACAAGACTAGACCTTGCTGTTATTATGTAAATTATAAGCCAATTTATTCATAACTATAACAAAGATTCATGGATGCATAATAAGGTACTTGAATCATGACGTAGGAAGGGATTCTAATTGGTCAAAATGGATACACAGATGCTGACCATGCTAAAAAACAAATAGGTAAAAAATTTCATCAAGGTCAAAACTAACGTCGAGTTAAGTGATCACGCGTCAATAATCCAACGTTTAACTAACCTAAATACGTGAATTTATATTGTGATTATCATGGAATGAGTTCAAGTTGTGTGTGTTTTGATTTGTAGGATTGGGAGCTAAAAAAGGTTTGTTTCGGAGAAAAAGAAGCAATAGAAGAAACAACAAGGGTTGAATTTGTAAATAAAGAAAGTTACAAAAAAGGCCCAGAAAACCCTAAACCGGCGTATGATACGCCGGGTGTGGGCGTATGCTACGCCGGTCAGCGTATTGGCTACGTATTTATGTGCGTATTTGGAGAAAATTACAGAAGGTGGGCGTATGGAAACAGAGGGGGGCGTATGATATGCCGACCCTCGGCGTATCATACGCCGGTTGGCCAACAACTCCCAAATTTCGTGGAATTTCAAGATATTTAAAGATATTCAACTCTAATTCAGAAAATAACTTTTTACAGCCGAATCTAAGTGATTTTGAGGTGCTTTTTGGTGGGTGCAAGCTTCCTAATACACACAAGAATCATCCTTGATCCTTGATCATCATCAAAACAAGAGTGAAGATACAGTGAAGACAATGAGTGACTTGTTCGTTTGTGATTGCTTGCGGGAGAACCGATTATGTTAAGTAAGACTTTTTATGTGTTCATTAGGGTTTTGTTAGACAAGGGCTTTTGCATGAAGTTTAACTTTTGATTACGTTAAAAGATTCATTTATAGATAGAGTTGCTTGTTGAAATTATCAGTTTTTGGTTTCCTTGCATCGTGAACCCACTAAAATCAAGAGGTAACTTGATATAAACGAGTTAATAACATTTGTAAATGAGCGAATCTTAAAAGTTTGATCCTTTGTTATTACGTTGATTGGAAAGTTGAAGTCTTTAGAATTAGGTTTTGGAAAACCCTAGTTTGATTACATAAAGTGTTGACCTTGCATAATTGAGGATACGGAAGTGATTGTTTCTTATTACTTAATCAAATTTGTTTTTAAAGTTTCTTGCTTTATGCATGGGTGATCAGTATTTCAGTCAAAGTTTTAATCTTTAGTTCAAAGTTTTTGTCTTTACGTTAATTGAGTTTTAATCGTTAAACACTTTCCACATATTTCATGTGGAGACGACCTTACTTACCCTTACACAATAAAGGTAGCTAAGACCGATATATTAAATTGTTTTTGATCGAGTCTCGACAATCAGATCATTAAGTGTTTGACATACTGATGATCCATAATTGTGGAGACAGGAAAAGGGTCTTCTACTTAGCTTCTCGCACCACTTACGATCCCTACTATGTAAGTGTTTGACATACTCATTATACAAAATATGTAAGGGTCTTCTATGCTAATGCTGATGATGCTGGTACTTCTAGCGCACTATGAGATCTGGCACTCATATAACTACTTTGTATCATCAATAAACTATTAATCATTGGTTTAATATTCGTAGATTACCATTCTATAAGAAAAAGTAGAGGTGATTGAGAGAGACTACGAATGGAACAAGAGAAACATGATGTGATAATGTAGGCAAAAGAGGAGGTTGGGTGGAATGAGTTTCAAGCACTACTTAGAGTGTGCTTTGAAGTTGAGCGAAATATGTTTTTAAAACCGTCTCACCAATGGCAACTAAGACAATTACCACCATCCCTTGACTCTCCAACTACTTAGTCTCCAACTACTTAATTAGAGATTGTTTGGTAGTATTTTAATGATCACTAAAAGGCTACCTCTTAATGGTTTATAGCTTTTTAATGTTTAAGAGTTAAGAGATAACCTTAATACTGAATAATTAAAAGACTTAAATTTTAAAGGTGCCTCTTAATTATTTAGTTTTAGGGTTACCTCCTAACCATTAAGAAGTAACATTTTAATGACTATTAAAAGGCTACCAAACAACTGCTTAGATTATTTATCATGTATAAATTATAATCACCTTTTGTTATAAACGCAAATTCTGATGGTATTATTTGGAACATGTTATCTTATTTTACAAGAAACTAGCAATATTAGTTTTTATTTTTTTTAACAGAAAATATCTCATCAGTGAAAGACGTCATTGGTAATATGCCACAACATTATGTCTATGACTAATAGGTGAACCGTACACAAGTGTATTGACATGTGAATTGTAAGTAAACATCGTTGGTATGGGATAATGTAATAGATGAAACGTTGAAATGGATGAGGGAAAGGATGGAAAAGACATTGAAATGAATCATTACATATTAACATGTTTAGTTTTTTATAGTAATGAAATAAATCATTATTTTATTTTGTTTGTAAGGCAGAAAAAAAAATGAATGAATAGAATGCAAAAATGGTTATGGTGGCGACCGCCGGTCGTCGGTGGTGGCTGGTGGTTGCGCGTGGTGTTGGTGGTGGCTAGTGGCGTTAGACGTTAGTACAAATACTAAAGATGCACTAATCAAGTAATCATGTGTAGTTAACTACATTCTAAAAGGTTTAATGAAAAACATTAATCTGAATATTTGATTCCTAGGTTTATTGTTAAACATATTTCATATAAATTCTTTTTTCACAATAATATAGTGTTAAACGTTTGTACAAATACTAAAGATCCACTAATAATTCTAAAATTCCATGAAAAACAAACTTGAATTCTACTTTCTCTTATGCCATCAGAGAACATGTATGTAGACAATCTGACATTCAAGTTGTGTAGTAACTCGAGGGAATCGAATAACGTGTGGTTATGTGGAGGTAATCAAAGAATGATATAACCGTAGAATGCACAAAACAAAATAAATTATTCATTGAGAGGACAAGTTGTGACTAGCTTATAAAATAAAATATTTCAAAACAAATGTCAAGTTGGAATTCTCCAAGTGTAAAATGTTTACATTTTACATGCATAATGAAGTCACGAGATAACAATTATCGAGAATATTATTGAAAAAACCAGTAACCATTTACTTTCTTTCTACAATATTTTGACAAAAAGAAACATTATTGATTAATAAATGGTTAACCACTGGGCTAAAATTGAAATGCTATGGGCCATTATCAGGGAGACAGCAGTCCTGTATTAAACCTTCATTAGAATAAGGTGTGTGTGTGTGTACCTTTATTATATATAATTATATACCATCATTCTTGTTATTTAGACAATAGATGATTTCGCTACCATTCTTACGATCTTGTTTAAAATCATGCAAATTAAATTTTGTCGTTTGGTTAGACTAAAAACAAAAATATATAATTAAAACAAAAATATATTGCAGGCAGACGTAACAGGAAAACATGATATAAACTTAAGATGATATGAACTAGTTTGGTTTAGTCTATACGGTTTGAATTCATTTTAGCTAAAACCCACAAACAAGTTTATTCAAGTAGGTTTATCTCAAGTCAACCTAGCAGGTTTGTGGGCTGACCATTGTTTTTTTATTATTTATTTATTATTTATTTATTTTTTTTTTAAGTTTCAATAGAAAATCAAGAAACTAGTTATTTTTTTCTGGTGTGTTATACATCTATGGCCGTGTCACTTAATAATCGTTGATGGATATTATTTCATTTATCTTGAGTTGGTGTGATAATTATATTGAACAAATATATTATATGTTACATATTTATCCTCATTTTACTATTGAAATTTACATCACACAATTGAAAGTTGGTACACCACAATTAATTCCCCTATGTTACATAGAATGCAACATAACACTTGAAATTAGAAGTATAGTTGGATACAGGACCAAATGTAGGTACACAATCAATTTTCATGTATCTTTAGACTATATGCATAATTAATGTCTGATATAATTATAAGTGTATAACACATATAAAAAAGAGAGAGTTTCTTGTTCTTTCTCTTTTAAAAGGTCTAGCTATTGTTATCATAACTTAAACTAACTCTTTATTTCATGTGAAAACTTAAAACTTAAAAGATAGACGAGTGGGTTGTGTCTATGTTAACCTATAACTACGTGATATGTTAGGCTAACATGACATAGGGTTTGTGAAGCGTTTGACTTACCAACTCATGAATACAACCCATACAAAACCTCCGAATATATATTAGTTCAGTTAGCGAATTGTTAAGCGGATTTGCGTCATGTTGAGAAAACATTAGGAAAGTTGATGTATCTTCTTTAATTGAAAGAATCCGAGTGTGTGGTATTAAACTTAAAGGATGATTGTAAATTCTTTTTATAGAATATAGTCCTTTCTTAGCATGCCAAATGAGAGTCAACTATTGTGTTTAGTTGTATTTGTAAATGACCACCGTTTGTGTTGATAAATGTTTAATTAATATGTGGACCCAAATCGTACATCTTAAATGTGCTACTTCAAGCAAAAAGGACAATGAAAGTTGGCCAATTGCCAGCCCTTTGGAGTTTATGCAGAAAATACGGTAAAAAATAAGTTGAATAGTCGAAAAATTGACTGTAATTTTGTCACCATTAGCTAAAGACCTTGACTTTTGATGTTTGAAATGTCAAACTTATCTTCTGTTTTCTGATGTGAGATTAGTAGTAGTAGTTAAATATTTGGTTGATCTTTTAGAAAGATTGATGTTAGCTGATCAAATTAAGAGCGAACCAAATGACTCAAAAATTAACTGGTTGTATACTGGAAATAAAAACAAGATTTAGTCAAAAATAATATTAATATTCCAATAAATACATAAAAAGTTAAACCAATTTTGAATAAAATAACTCAAGTTTCTATCATTATTGTATCAAAAGTTGAAAAAAATAGTTTTTTAATCATTAGTTTCTTTAAATTTGGGTAAAAAGAATCACTTTTTGTCAAAAAGAGGTGAATCGCGTCCTGAACTAGTCTAAAAAACTAGTCTAAAAAACCTGTGAACCGCATAGGCTAGCCGGTCAATTGGTGTCCGGTTGTTACACCACTAAAGGACTAGTGTGATGGGTGGCAAGGGCGAAGGATAATCTTGTTTATTTTGTCAGTAGTGTTAATTTTTGGTCTGCTAGTGTATATTTTTATAAATATCGAGTTTGTCTCCCCTAAAAAAAATTTAATATCGAGACCCTTATGAGAGTGTTCAAGTTCCGTCACTGATGGACGGTTGGTGAGTCGGACAGTCCGTTCCAGTCTTAGTAACATTGTATGCATTCTTTAAATAATGAATACATGGTTATCCGGTTGCAAGCGCACTACTGCTCAAATCTAACATTCAAATACAAATTTATTAAATATAATATATTAGTTGAGAATTTTGTGTATTACACGTGCTGCCTTTTATACTTGAAGCATATCAATCGATGCTGATTTCAATATACAACCAGAGACTATTCTTAATATTGAAATTGAATGTGTTTCTACTGATTATGTGCATCAATATTTATATATAGAGATTTGAGCAATTGAGCAATTACAAGAGGTATAATAGAAAACATATAACATAATTTTGACCTAAATATGTGATATATTTGAAAAATCTAAATATTTATCAAATTGCATGCTGTCTTTCCTGAATAAATAACGGGTCTACTTATGAAATGTTAGTAAATTGAAAAAGATCATAGGAGCGGAGCTCAAATGAACAGAAAAAGCAAGTGTTGACCTCACAAAAAAAACAACACATAACGTAAAAGCTATTCATCTATTATAATAAAGATTAGTTAGAGGTTGATTGTAGTAAATGTGTTAGAATATGAATAACGAAAGGAAAAGAAAAATATAATACAAGAAACTCTAAGGATTGAATACCATATAAAATATCAAAGACTTCACAAGGTATTGTATATTACTAAGCAACTATTTATCAGAGATCAATGGAGATAATTATAATAATCCCTCACTAATTTATTCTCTCTAATATAATAAGATTTCTTAGTACTGTTCTCAAGGTCAAGTTGTGATTTATTTAAACAAATTAACTTATATAATTAGCTATCGTTTTCTTGATTAAACACGTGACTCTGAAATTAATATTCTACTTTGAATACATTTACCATCTACTCGCTCCCTTTGGTGGTGTTTTCTATTATTGAATTACTTTATGCCTACTAGGCTTTTTTAAAAAACTAGTGGATATGGGTACCCATTAAACCGCCAGACAAGGGGCAAAATTTTACATTATCATATATACAGGTGCCAAAGTGTAAATAAAATTTTTTACATCGATTTACTCAATAAAGGAGGCCAGAAGATTGAAGCACACAGGAAGAAGAGAAGAAGGCATTGGTTCTAGACTTGTAATAGACTTGTAATACAATATTGTGGATAGGTTAAGATCTTGCCAAAAACTACTGATTAAAAAATTTGTAGAATCCACCAAAAATTGGGCCCGACAAAAACAATAGTAACATTAGCGATCAAGACTAAGTGCTCATAACTTTCTAACCACCAAGCAGCCATTAAAAAAAAAAAAAAAAAAGATGCTTCTAACATTTAGGATAGAACCAACTAAATGAATGGAAATGGAAACAAAAGGAAAATAATTTGGTCACAAAAGGTCGACGACATAGAGATCACATTAGTAGCTGAAATAATATGGTCAAAAAAGAATAAAATGATTCGGATGTAAAAAGGGTTGCAAAATATAATAATAAAATGAAACTAAATTCGGTTGAAAAAAACTGAAAACATAAGTAAAATTGATCGCAGTAACATTTAAAATGAAAAAGAATTAAAATCAAAATAACATCAAACACTGTCGCAAAAGTGGTAGCTGATTCATTTTTGAAAAGCAAAATATGGACGAAGAAGATGATACTAAAACGATCGGAAAATAGGTAAGAAAAAATGAAATAAAAGCGTTCAAGAATATTTATACCCACATGGTTCGGTCATGGATAGAAGGTGAATTAATATTGCACTTAAATTTGCGTATAAATTATTGTGGAACTAATATGCCAATTTTTGTTCATCTGTGAAAAGCCTTTCATCTTATCAGATCGGGAGAGGTTAAGGTACGTATTGTTGAAGAGAGATGCATATATATTAATCAAGTCAACTAAATTAATTTTCTGTGGAAAATCAAGCGAGAAATGTATAAAAATGACTTGATGGAGATTATTTAGTTTTTTTACTTGTAAAAATTAAAAAATAATATTAAAGTCGTGTCAACCGAACAGTATTAAAAATTAAAGTTTGTAAACATAGAATAATTGTGATATTTTGAGTTTCTAATTACAAGAAGAATATTATTTATTTATTCTAAAAAGTCATTAAAAGTAAAATCAGCTCAAGAAAATATCAAAGTATTTATACGTATAAAGAAGAGGAAGAATTAGTCCAACACACAAATTATCAAGAGAGCAAAAGAATTTTTTTCATGCTTTCAGTATAAAAAAATAATAGAAAAAATAATAAACATGATGGTTATTCTTTTTCACAACTCTTCTAAAATTTCAAAAAACAATTTATAACACAAATTAGTTTGATTTTAGTTTATTTGTATAATTCACACACGAGATAAACGGTATAAACTTAAAAATTTATGATCAAAATGTTTTAAATAATTTATTATGTATTATAATTATTATCATTTATTAGAGAGTGGAGGTAGAAAAATTGAAATAAAAAATTCTAATATTATGATATATGGAATCTTAAAATCTTTATTTATTATATACAGATTATACATTCATCATAACACATGTCCTAAAAACATAAATTGACATAGGAAAAAATTCGAATAAAATGTGTAATAAATCTAAAAAAAGGTAAGAATGTATTCGATCATCAATCTTTTTAATCAATAATTTAATCCAAATTATAAAAAAAAAAATTTGTTAGAGGGGTATTTTAGTCACAACCAATTTTGTTGTCTTTTTTCAAATTTCCAACTCATTCATAAATTTTATATATGACAATATTTTTTTATAAAAATTATATCATAATAAATAATGTTTTTTATCTTTAAAATGAGTATACTATCGTTATATAAATATAATAAATTTTGTACGTTTTAAAGCTCACATAAAATCTGCTCATCGTTATGTATTTAATATAGTTTATTGTGTGTTTTTATTAGTTATTGTGTTTTTCTAAAATTATGAATTATAAAAAACATAATGGTGATATAACATTTTTGTTGTAAAACACAATGATAAATTAAAAATTAATTAATTTAAAAAAACACAAAATGTTATAAAACGTAAAAACAATGATAAAGTATGTCATTGTATTTTTGGTCATCATTTTGTTATCCTGAAAACAATGATTTTTGAAAATAAAAAATAATGTTAAAATAATATTATTATGTACCTTTAATTATAATACATAATGATAAGATAACAAAAAAGTTTATATAATATATAAATTATAATAACAAAAATAATACAAAATGATTTAAAATGTAAAATACAATAATAAATACATATAACAAATACTGAAAAATTATTGACACAATAAATTGATATCTGACACAATGACCTGACGTATTAAACACAATGATCTGACCTATTTAACATAATAACAAAAATGTTCTACTGTTTAAAACAATAAAATAACACATATAAATACAAATCTTTGTTAAGATTTTAAGATTAAATACTGTTTTTTACTAGAACACTGCCATAATATTAGAGCCAGATCCAAAATCTTAGAGAATAATACAAAACAAAACCATTAATTGAAGCCCTGTCATCTATATATAGATCGTAACAATATATCTACTAATCTAGACCCTTAATCCAAATAAGATAAAAAAAAAAAAGAAAAAAGGAAAAGAAAAAACAACCAAACCCGAAAACAAAACCATGAGTTGAACTACAAATCCAAATTAATATCTATAATCTATAAACTCTAATAAAATAAGTTTTTTTTTGCCACTTGTCATTCTTTTAAAACACATTTTTGACACTTGCTATTATTCTAAACACTAGGTTAGTTTCCGTGTAATACACGGATTGAATAAATAAAATATTAAATAATTATTAATAAAAATTTATACATTATAAAATCATGCTTGAATATAAAATATGATTATAATTACGTATAAATAGCTAAGTAAATAAACAGTTAATGTATTTTTCTTAAACTTTTGTTTTATAAAAAAATTATGATTTTTAAATATATTGTTTTAAGAAAAATGATTTTTTTAAAAAAATTTCATTGTATTTTGTATTTTAAAATTTTTTTTTTAAAAAGTATATTTTTAATAAAAAATATGTTTTTAATTTATTAAATTGTGTATTTTTTTAATGTGAAAATGGTATGAGTAATATTATTAGTATTCAATATTATTATTAATAATATAAAGAAATGAGAAAGTAAGTATAATGAGGTTTACAATTGTTTCACGTTTATATTAGTTTTTTTATAGATAGATAGATAGGCTAAAACACATGTAATAAACAAATTAAATTTTAACGTAAATATATATGTAATATAAACATGAATAGTTACAGTATAATATTTTAATGTAAAATATAATTAAAATTATATATACATAATAGTTCAAGAAATAAAAAAAATTATACCATTTTTTTAACTCTCTTATCTAAATAGTTTTATTTTTAAACATTCGTTTTAAGATTTTTTATAAAAATCTTGTTTTTTAAAAACTTTGGTTTGTAATTATTCTAGTTGTTTTAATAAGACTGTTTTAAAAAACAAAACGATTTAAAATATTTTGTTTTAAAAATGCTTAGTGTTTTAGAAAATTTCATATTATATAAAACTTTAGTTTTTTGTTATTTAGTTAAAAGACGAAAAGATAGTTTGATTTTAAAAAAATTTAGATAAGAGAGAGAAATATAGGAATTAATAAAATTCATATTTAAAAAGAGAGAAATTTGCATTACTATTTAAATTACTATAATACCCTTTTGTAGGGAAAATTAATGTGTGTATATCTAGAAAAATGACAAGTGACAAAAAAGTAGTTTAAAAAAATTACAAGTGGTAAAAAAATCTTGTTTTGTTAGATGTTATAGATTTTTATTTCACTTTCCCTCCAAAATGATATTATTGTAATTTAACACTCACGTTAATTTTTCTCTCTTAATAAAAATCAATTTTATTAATTGTAATATTTCTCTCTCATCTATATTTTTTTAAATCAAGCTACGTTTTTAAAAAATAAATTTCATTAAGAAAATTAAAAATCACATCTTTTTATTAATATAAGTAATAAAAAACTAAATTTTTATATAATATAAAATTTTCAAAAAAATTAAATCTTTTTAAAACAAAATATTTTAAATAAGTCCTTTTTTAAAAAAATTATAAAAAATATGAAGTTTTCTAAAAGCAGTTTTATTAAAACAACAATTATAATGAGAAACCCGAGTTTTTAATAAACAATAAATTTTTTATAAATGAATGTTTAAAAATGAAACTATTTAGATAAGAGAGTTAAAAAAATAGTATAATTGTTTTAATAATAAGGGTAAAAATACCATTTTACCCTCATGTGCCAAACATGTGACCATATTTAACGACTAAAACAAACGGACAACGGACGTTAGGGGAATGGACTGAACGTGTAACAAAACTTAAATATAAAGGACAATTCTTGTAATTTCCTTAGTTTAAGAACAATACTTGAAATTTGATAATAACTTAAAGGACGAAATTTGTAATTTACTCTAATAATAATAATAATAATAATAACAATAATAATAATAATAATAATAATAACCATCATTCGCTATCACCGCCACTACTGCAGACGGTGGTGTACTGTGTGGATCTTGGTCACGTGAGATAGTCTCCAACCACAGATCTGAAATCTTAAAGCCGACCCATTTGAAATCGTGAAGGTAGACTGCTCACGGTGATGGTTGTGAAGGTGGGAGTATGGAATCAACGATATCTTCACATTTTTTTGTAATTGAAGATAATGGTTTCGTGTGTGGATTTGGGAATCAATGGCAATGTATATGGTAGGTGAAAAGGGGGTAGTGATGGTGATGAATATCGTGTTCGATGGTGATGAATCTGGTGTGTGGATCTGGCGATGATGAAGATGGAAGATGATGATGAGATTGTGGTGGTGGAGGAGGAGGGTGCGCGGTGGTGGCGACGATGGAGTAGCGTCGACTTTGTGTGGAGAGAGGGAGATGAGTAGATGTTGCCGGCGATGGAGGAATGGAGATGACGAAGGTGGAGGAGGGCAGATGTTGCAGGCGAAGGTGGAGGTGGGGCGGCGGCGGTGGAGGTGGGGCAACCTGGATGTTTAGTGTTTAGAGAGAGAGGAATGGGGTAGTGTGGATGTTGTGAGTTATAATAATTTTGGTTTTTTATAATAAGGGTGAAATGACCAATTTATCCTCATGTGCCAGACATGTGACTAGACTTAACGACTAAAACAAACGGACGTTAGGGGAAAGGACTAAACGTGTAACAAAACTTGAATGTAAAGGACAATTCTTGTAATTTTCTTAGTTTAAGGACGATACTTGAAATTTGATAATAACTTAAAGGACGAAATTTGTAATTTACTCTTATTATTATGAGTTAATTACACGATTGGTCCCTGTGGTTTGCTCAAATTGCAATATTGGTCCCAACTTTTGAGAAATTACAGATTTGGTTCTTACTGTTTACCAACTCGTAACACGATTGGTCCATGACATTAACTTCTTTTAAGTATTTTAGTTAAGTGAATGTGAAAAGACCAAAATACCCCTTACATATATATACACATGAACTGCAGCATCGTCTTCGGTCCCCGCCTGCGCACCACCGTCGCCGGCCCCCGCCTGCGCACCACCGTCCCCCCCTTCGCCTGCTCACCATCGTCGCCTGCCCCCCGCCTGCGCACCCCGGTCGCCGCCCCACCGCATGCCCACCCCGGTCGCTGCCCTATTGCCTGCGCACCACCGTCGCTCGCCCACCGCCTGCGCACCACCGACGCCCGGCCACAGCCTACGCCCCACCGTCGCCCGCCCACATCCTGCACACCCAGGTAGCTGCCCCACTGCCTGCGCACCCCGGTCGCCGCCCCACAGCCTGCGCACAACCTTCGCCCTCCCACCACCTAGTTCTGGTGTGATCCGGCGATTTAGGGTGTAGCCGTGAAACAAAGAGGGAGGGCGAGGGGTGGGGTGGTTTGGGGTAGGGGTATTTTTGTTTTTTCACATCCACTTAACTGAAAAACTTAATAGAAGTTATTGTCAGGGACCAATCGTGTTACGAGTTGGTAAACAGTAAGGACCAAACCTGTAATTTCTCAAAAGTTGGGACCAATATTACAATATGGACAAACCGCAGGGACCAATCATGTAATTAACTCTATTATTATTGAATACTAATAATATTAATCATACCATTTTCATATTAAAAATTATATAATTTAATAAATTAAAATCTATTTTTTATTAAAAACACACTTTTTGAAAATAAAAGTTTTATAAAATACAGAATACAACAAACTCTTTTTAAAATAAATTCATTTTTATTAAGATAAAATATTTAAAACCTATATTTTTTTATAAATAAATGTTTAAGAAAAATATATTATTGTTTATTTACTTAAAGTAGGTATTCATATAATCATATTTTATATTCAAACATAGTTTTATAATTCATAATTTTTTTACTTATTATTTAATATTTTATTTATTCAGCTCGTGTGTAATACACGGGGCACTAACCTAGTTAAAAATAAAAACTAGCATAGTAAATTATCTCTTAAATTTAATAAAAACTAACATAGTCAATAAACTCTTTAACTTAATGCTAATGTATATATGACCATTTTTTTTTCTGAACGACCATGTTTATGTTTCTTTTTCGTGTGGGAAGATTCTCTTACTTTTTATGTTCTTATTTCAAGTAGAACTGCTGGGAGATTCTCTATATCCTTTCCATAATGCGTACTTGTACATGTGATAAGCATCCAATTCCATGTATGCATGCATGAACCCATCATTATAATTTTCATGTGCAAAAAGGATATAATACATATTTCCTGAATTCATTTTCAATATTAATTAATATGTTTTTATTATATTAGTTATAAAGCTAATATTTCTACTCTAATAAAATAATATATTGAGGTGACACGTGACGGCAACATATTTATTCTCACTAAAATTTTCCTGCTTTTTTCTTTTATTAAATAATTACCTTAAGTATCAATAATATTATTTAACTTTTTTTAGAAAAAAAATAGTATTTTAATAAATTTAAAAAAAATCTTTGTTATTTTTAAAAATATTTTTTATAGAATAAGAAATTTTTACAAAACATTAAACTTTTTTAAAATTAGTGTTTTTAAAAAGTTAATTTTTTATAAACAAAAAATAATTAAAACTGAAATTTATAATAAGAAAATTTTTAAAAATGATATTTTTTTAATAGTGTTTGTTTTGAAACAAAATATTTATTATTTTTTTTTGAAAAAAAAGTTTTAAATCAAAATTTTAAAAAGTTGATATAATTGTTTAATTACATATTGTTCTTACTATACGTAATTTCAATTATATTTTATCATAAAATTTCGTTTTAAACTTGATAAAAATTTTTTATATTTAATATTTTATTTGTTTAACCCGTGTAATATACGGGTTTACTAAAGCCAGTTAGTATTATATTCGAAGGAGTGTTTCTATGAAGAAGCCATTTGGAGAACTCTAGGTTCCACAACAATTATAAGGCTACCTGGTCACCATTACATAAGTGCTCCCAATATATACATATGTTTGAAGTGTTTTGAAAACCGCACCACATTGATCAAACTATATAGGGAGCCAAAGCATCATCGTTCTTATTAACTTAATTAAAGAGAGAGTTAACGAATAGTTTTAAACTCTTTTCAGTTTTAGTCAGAAATGATAAAGCAACCATTGTTTTCACGACCGGATCGGATCGGACCGGCCGGTCCGACCGGTTTGACCGGGATTCGGTTGGTCCACCGGTCCGATCCCCCCCCAAATCGTTTTCAGCAAGTTGAACCGGCCAGTTCAAACCGGTTCGGCGGTTGAACCGGGAACCGGTTCGGACCGGATTTTGAATTTTTTTTTATTTTTTTTATTTTAATGGGTAAAAACGGGGTGTTGAACCATATATTAGTGTGTTGGATATAAAAATATAGTTAAGTTTTATATATAACTATAAAATACATATATAAATTACTTATATTTAATTATATATATAACTATATATATAATTATGACGTCATCCGGTTCTTAAATCCGGTCCGACCGGTCCGACCACCAAACCAGTAATACGTCCGGTTCAACGTCCGATCCGGTTTTAAAAACATTGAAAACAACTAATCATAAGACAATCAAGCACAGGAGATATATAGGAGGGTTGAGTGGACATGGTACGGAAAAAACACAAGGCGGCGAAGAATGTTTCTTTAGTTGAAAAAGAATGCATTGTTGATATACGCTTTGACAAAAAAATATGGTGTGCGTAAAGTATTTACTGATGATTTACAAACAAATTTACCAATGCATGGATTGGCTATCTAATTTTCATTTTATTAGCAAAAAAACATTAAATTTATTCAAATTTTATGAAAATGAAAATATATAACAATTTGTAGAGAAAGAAATTTACAAATTTCTACAATGATTTATATAATACGAATTTATACAAAAGTGACAAACGAATAACTATGTAGGTGTGGTTGAGAACAGTATGTGTTTGTACTTATGTTGAGCTTAGTTTCAATGTATGTCAATAAAAATCCAGCCAACACAATCCTACGCGATCCAACAAAAAAGAAGATAACTAGCTCATTTATAAATATTTCGGCATGAAAAACCCTAAACTATACAATTTCATTACCTTTTTTAAATATTTTTTGTTAATACAATTTCATTCATATTGTCAAGCAATCTGTCTAATTATCTTAACATATGCAGACTACGGAAAAGATAACTTACCTCCATTGTACCCAATATTGACGAAACGTATTGCTTCATACCTATATAAAGTTTCTATGATCGCTTATGCATTTGTGTTATGTTGTTTTTGATGTTTTGAGTTTCATCTGTTTAAATGACACATAATTTGATGTACATACAAAATAATAAATACTAAAAATACACAAAAGATCTACGTATTTGGATGATGTACGAGTCCTTATATATATATATATATATATATATATATATATGGGATGGTTCAAATGTAAACCAAGAGAAATTATATAAACCAATAAACCAAATCTGCATCTTTGATTTATGAGATCAGTGACTCATATTTGTTTAACTTTTTGTACATGTGTTCCAATAAAAATACAATTTTTTATTATTTTATTCAAAAAAAATATGAGTCACTGATCTTTATAAATCAAAAGTGAAGATTTTGTTTATTGGTTTACACAATTTTTCTTGGTTTTTATTTGAACTCAATCCTATATATATATATATATATATATAAGGGATCCTAAGAAAACCACAAAGTTATGAAGAGAAAACCAATTAAACCGGTCACATAATTTATAAATTTTTTAATCACTATCCTTTATATATATGTGTGAGTATATATAAATAATGTATGAATCAAATGAACACCGTAACATGGTTTTACATATACGTCACACATAGGTTACGTATACGTAACCATTTTTCATTCGACATAATGTTACGTATACGTAAGACACTTCATTCTCGTATGTATGCTCAATATATATGTACCAAATATTTAAATAACATTTTAATAATTAAATTAACAAAAAAGTTATGAATTATGTTATTGGTTTCCATGGTTTTCTTTGGTTTTCACATAACTATTGGTTTTCTCAAGAACCCTCCCTTATATATATATATATATATATATATATATATATATATATATATATATATATATATATATATAATATGCTAGTTATTAGAAATATGATAAGACAAATAGGTTCAACTTCACTTTCCCTTTCGTCATATGTGTTTTCAATTTCTTCTACGTCATTGCTAGCATCCTTACCGTTATCAATACCAACTTTAATGAGCTTGCTAGTGAGAAGACAAATGAGCTTAATACACATAGATAAACATTCGTACACATCTACAGGCATACAAAATAATTAGATCTTGAATTTGATAGTTGGCAAACTAAAACAACTTTTTAGGGCTGACGGTGGTGTTACATACGATAGTATGGCCACATAATGGATGATGTTGGTTCTTCTTCTACAGGTGAGGGTCAGGTATGAATTGGAGAAAGGTGCTACATCCCATATAGGTTAGGAAGGGGAACACAAACTTTCTTATATGGGGTTGGATATCTTACCTATCAATAGTATTTTAAAACTATAAGGGGCGAGTGCATGAGACCATTCTGCTATTAAAACATGTTGGAGGACTAAGTGTGTAATTCCATGTTAGTTAGAGGGTTGGTTTAGAAAGTATGTGTTTGTTATAAAGTTAGTTAGTTCTAATTGTTGATGTAATCTGTTCTTGTTCATTCTCTTTTACAAAAATAATACAACGATCAAGTTTGTGTGGTGTGTAGCTTTTAATTCTTAGCACCTGTTTTCAAATTGGTATCAGAGCTCAAGGAAGAAGACGACGGAGCTCTCTACAAAACGAGAATTAGGGTTCCTGAAGTGATTTGGTGAAGCGCACATCCGAAGGACTGGATCCTAATCCGAAATTCGGAATCCCTTATCATCGTAAGAAGAAGAAAGCTATGGCGGATCCTACACCATCAGGTAATCAAAAATTGATTACAATTAAAGAAAAATACTCGATTCCCCTTCAATGTCCGGTCCTCACTTCGACGAACTACACAATCTGGGCGTTAAAGATGAAGCGCATATTCAACGTGCACGGGTTGTGGGAGGTAGTTGAACCAGCAACTGGAACGATGGTAGATACGAAGAAGAACAATTCGGCTATTGCCTACTTGTATCAAGCAATGCCCGAAGACATGATTCTTCAAGTGGCGAATTATGACACGGCTAAGGAAATTTGGGATGCGATCAAGACCAGATTCATAGGTGTCAGTAGAGTAAAGAAAGCCTGATTTCAAACCCTTAAGACCGAGTTTGAAGGATTGAAAATGAGAGAAGAGGAGTCTCTGGATGAATTCATGGGCAGACTGAGCTCTATCTCCACCAAGGCGACCGATCTTGGAGAGCCGTTTCAAGAAACTGCCCTAGTACGAAAGTTCCTCGGTTCAGTATCAGATCGATTCTTGCAAATCGTTGCCTCAATAGAGCAGTTTGTAGATCTAGACACGTTATTACTGCAAGAGGCTATAGGTAAGTTGAAAGCCTATAAAGAAAGAATTGGTTTAAAGCCTAAAGGCACTGTGGCATCCAAAAGTGATCAGTTGCTGCTTACCTACTTAGAGTGGCAGGCTCGTCAAAAGGACACAGATCTGATAAGTCCAATAAGGCTTTGGGTAGAAATAAAGGAAAGAATGTGGGAAAGGAGAAAGAAGGGGAGTATGATCGAGGTAGATCTCATAAGAAAGGAGGCAAAGACAAGTCGAAGATAAAATGTTTTAAGTGTGATCAACTAAGACGTTATGCCTCAGAATGTCCGACGAAACTGAAAGAGTCATCTGAGGCCCATTTGACACAGACAGTAGAAGATGAGCCTGCGTTACTGTTGACAATTAAACTGGAAGACCAAAAGGAAATGGTGTTCCTGAATGAGCACAAAATGATCCCGGCAAAATACGACTCCCAAAGTGATGAAAGGAGTGTTTGGTATCTAGAAAATGGAGCCTCTAATCATATGACAGGAGATGAATCTGTTTTCTCCACTCTGGATAGAAATGTGGGGGAAAAGTCAAGTTTGGGGATGGCTCATGTGTTGTGATTGAGGGAAGAGGATCAATTGTGTTGGACTGTACACATTAGGGTCATAGGCTGCTCACTAATGTCTATTTTATTCCTCAACTAAGAAGTAACATTCTGAGTCTTGGTCAAGCTACAGAAGGGGGGTGTGAGATCAAGATGAAGGGTGAGTACTTGTGGTTATTTGGAACCGATGGAAAGTTATTATTGAAGGTTCCAAGATTACCAACCAGACTATACAAGGCAAATATGAAGATTGGAGTACCTGCATGTTACCAAGCAAGTACAATAGCCTGCCTTGGTTGTGGCATGGGAGACTTGGGCATATTAACTTTGATATGCTAAGATCGATGACTAGTAAAGAGTTAGTGATTGGTGTACCTCCAATTAAACATCCCACTCAAGTGTGTGAAGCCTATTTGGCTGGGAAACATGCAAGGCAACCCTTTCCACAACAATTGTCACACCCCAATCGATGGCGGAAACATCGGGGCGCGAGAAGTGATAGATTGTTCAAAGACATAATAGAAATTAAGTGATAATAAATTAAGATTAAATTTTATTTCCATTAATCAACATAACATTACAAAGTTTCAAATAAACATACAATAATTTTGAGAAATACAAGTCTAAAACAAACATAACAAAATGAGAGATTTGGTGTGTTTCTAAGTCCACCTAATTGAATTTCTTGATAAAGCTTCAAGCATTTCCTGCAACATGTATAAAATATTGGTCAACATATGAATATGTTGGTGAGCATGCAAGTTTGAATACATAGCAAAATAGTGAATAAATCTCAATTCAACATGAGTAAAGTATATTAAAATTTGTACATTGCTAGCATGCAAAGCCAATAATTAAACCAAAGTGTCCACAAGTGTAATCTTAGCATAAAAATGACTAAGACCTTAAAGATTGAATAACTTAACATAGACCCATCATAATAGAGCGGATGTGCTAGTCCTATAGCGCTATACATGTTAAGGGAGGTTTAGATTGTTTGCAAGATAATGTATTCTAGCATGTATTCATAAATAGTATAATAAGTAGGCATATTTGTATGCATTGAGTTTTAGAATGAGATTGTTTGAATGTATGATTGAGTGTATTTGATAATTGGTACATGTTGCAACCCAAATAGTGTTAAAACAAAAGGGTGAAGTATGACTCACGGTTTGGCGATTAGAATCCACAAGAATAGATGAATGAGTTTAAAGGTTTGAGTCACCAAAGTCACCCTAAAAGGTAAACAAAAGGGTGTAAGTTTAGGATTCAAAGTTTGAGATTTTAGAAATTGAAAAGTATACGAAAATTACAAATATGAGAGTACATGAAAGTATATACTACTTAGACACTTATTTGGACACCATGTATTGTATGTGTTCTTTATAAGTATTAGTCACTCATTGAAAGTCTAAAATAAGGAATCATAAGATTAGTATAATGTCTACCTTAACACATAACATTCAACTATGGTTTGATTGATGTTACGGTTTGATTTTGACTAAGTATTATGTAGATATAAATATAAGTCATGCATTAGAGGTCGGGTAATCCACAAACCTCAAATGTTATATTCATATAAGTCATGTATTAGAGGTGGGGATATCCATAAACCTCAAGATTGTCACCATTGCACAAAATCTCCACATAAGGGTAATTCGGATGGTCATGAGTACATAAATGAAAATACTAAAGTAAACTAACTAGTTTGACTAAGTGTTCAAGTGGGGTATGGTGGACAGATTAGTTGTAGAACCAAGGTTTAACATCACCATTTTAGACCATAACACAAGCCTTTCAACATTGGTTGGAGGCTCGGTTTGGTTTTATCCACTTCTTGATTTGTAGATCACTTAGTGTTTTATAAAGATGAAAGAATGGGGTGTAAAAGTCTTAAAATTTCTAGAATATAACTTCAAAACAAGCCTTCCAACATTGAAGTTGTTGGTGATTTGGTTTAGTATGTAAAAAGCTTAAAAACAAGACAAGAAAAGTAGAATATTTCTAACTTAAACCTCAAAAATAGGGGTTTATCTTACTTGTTCACCTTGATGACTAAGTGGTTAAGTCCAAGAGGTTGTTTCAAGTGGTAAAGAAAATAGAAGAAGAAAGTAAGAAAAGAAAGTAAAAAAAAAGTAAATAAATAAATAAAACTCACAAGTTGTTCTTGAAGATTTTTTGAAAAAGATGAAGTTGATGGGTGAAAAGAGAGAGATTAAGAGAGAATTTAGAGTGATGAAAGTGATTAGGGAGGGATTTGGGTTAGTATTTATAAATGAAAATTATGATTGGGCAATAAAGAAAGTAGTTGGGAAGATGAGTGTAGGGTAAATTCAAAGTTAATTTCAACCCCTCAACTTATTTTACTTATTAATTTGCACCATAACTCTTGATTAATCATAAGTATTTTAACATATGAACCATAAAAATAAAAGTTATAAATAATTTTCCAAAAATATAAGTCTCGATAAGTTACTCGGTTTTGCGTTTAAGCATTGCACAAACATATAATCAACAAGAATGATATAAAAAGATATTTCCACTATGATCAAGTCTTGAGATTACAAGAATTGAATAAGGAATAATATTACATAAAAAATAAATAAATGGAAAATACGAAACGTTACAACAATCAACTTACAGGGCCAAGGTGCCACTTGAACTCGTATCTGTTGATTTATGTGGACCCATACACCCTACTACACAGGGGGTAACAAGTACTTCATGTTGTTGGTAGATGATTGTACTAAGTTCATGTGGGTATACTTCTTAAAGAATAAGAGCTAGGCACTCGACTACTTCAAGCTTTTCAAGTCTGAAGTGGAAATGGAGTTAGGCTGTCACTTGAAGGCTCTAAGGTCAGATCGAGGAGGGGAGTTTACCTCTTAAGATTTTAAAGAGTATTGTGAGAAAGAGGGTGTCAAGAGACTTCTTACTGCACCTTATACACCCCAACAGAATGGTGCAGTGGAAAGGAGAAACAGAACTGTTTTGAACATGACTAGAAGTCTGTTGAAGGCAATGAAAATGCCTTAAAGCTTCTGGGCTGAAGGGGTAAGACTTGCAGTTTACATTCTGGGATAGGGTTCAAACAAAAGCACTAAAGGATAGCACTCCATATCAGGCGATAAAGGGAAGGAGACCAATGCTAGAACATCTGAGAGTTTTTGGTTGTGTGGGTCATGTGAAAAATACACGATCGGGTATCGAAAAACTAGAGGATCGAAGTTCACCTATGGTGTACTTAGGAGTTGAGAGAGGATCTAAGGCTCACAGAATGTATGATCCAGAAAGTAAAAGAATGGTGATAAGCGGAGATGTTAAATTTGAGGAATCAAGATGTTTTGACTGGGGTTCTTGTGTGAATGAAGAAAATGAGGAGTCTAGTTAGGTTGACTTTGTAGTTCAGGGTGAAGAAGTCACTCAAATAGGAGTTTCACAGCAAGGGAACAATCAAGAATTCACTAAGAAGGCTACTATGGGTGATAATGCAGTGAACTCTGCAATAAACCCTGAAGGATTGGATGGAACTGCCCAACCACCACAAGTTTCAACTGTTAGAAGGTCAGGTAGAACTACTGTTTTACCTAAGAGGTTAAGTGATTATGTTATCGAGGGAGGAGGTGTGCAGCTGAGTTCATCTAGTCAGCTTGAGTTAGAGCAGATTGAGTTATTATTAGCTCAAGATGATGAGCCTAGGTGTTTTCAAGAAGCTGTGAAAGTCAAGGCTTGGCAACAAGCTATGGATGATGAGATTCAAGCTATAGAACGAAATAAGACTTGGTTTCTAACTGAAGCACCACTTAGGTGTAATCTTATTGGCCTAAAGTGGGTGTACAAGTTGAAGAGAGATGCACAAGGAAAGGTCACAAAACATAAAGCCAGGTTGGTAGTAAAAGGATATGTGCAGGCAGGGAGTTGACTTTGAGGAAGTATTTGCTCCGGTTGCTAGAGTTGAGACTGTCAGGTTGATTCTGGCATATGCAGCCAAGATGCGGTGGAAGATTTATCATTTAGATGTGAAAGCTGTGTTTCTGCATGTTGAACTCAAAGAAGATGTATATGTTAAACAACCTGAAGGATATGTGAAGAAAGGGGTTGAGTTCAAGGTATATAAGCTCTCAAAGGCTTTTTATGGGCTAAAACAGGCACCTAGAGCCTAGAATACTAGATTGAATGAGGTGCTAAGAGATCTAGGCTTTGTAAGGTGCAAGCATGAACAAGTTGTTTATGTAAAGTTCAGAGGAAGTTCAGTGTTGATTATTGGGGTTTATGTGGATGACTTGTTGGTGACAGGGAATAATGAGCAAGAGGTTAATGAGTTCAAGCTTCAAATGAATCGTAAATTTGAAATGACAGACTTGGGGTTGTTATGCTATTATCTAGGAATAGAAGTAGCACAGAGAAAGGATAATATTTTGATTAAGCAATCAGCATATGCTAAAAAGGTGGTTTAGCTAGCAGGCTTGGAAGACTGTAATGAAGTAAAGATCCCTATGGAACCTGGATTGAAACTTTTTAAGGATGAGGGGGGAGCTGATGTAGAACCGACTGAATTCAGGAGATTGGTTGGCTCACTGAGGTATCTAACTCAGACTAGGCGAGATTTGGGTTTTGTAGTGCGTTATGTTAGCAGGTTTATGCCAAGTCCCAAGGAAGCACATCTTAAGGCAGTAAAAAATTTGCTCCGTCAAAGGGACTATGCATTATGGAGTGTGTTATAGATCAAATGAAGAAGGTGGTTTGGTTGGTTAAAGTGACAGTAACCATTCATCAGATAGTGATGATGGCAGAAGTACATCAAGAAATGTTTTCTATTTTAATAGATCATTGGTTTCTTGGGCTTCGTAGAAATAGTCTACTGTTGCTTTGTCTTCGTGTGAGGCAGAGTTTATGGTTGTTACATCGGCATCTTGTTAGGCAATTTGGTTACATGGTTTACTTGAGGAAATTACAGGAATGAAACAAGAGGTAGTCACATTGTATGTGGATAATAAGTCAGCTATCCAACTGATGAAGAATCATGTTTTCCATGAGAGGAGTAAACATATTAATACAAGATATCATTTTATACGGGAGTGTATAGAGCAAAATCAAGTTCTTGTTGATTTTGTTAGTGGAAGTATGCAAAAGGCTGATATTTTGACGAAGGCTTTGCCAAGGGTCAAGTTTGCTGAAATGAGGTTTCTACTTGGTGTAGAAGATTTGAATGAAGAAACATGGAATTAGGGGGGAGTAATGTTGGAGGACTAAGTGTGTAATTCCATGTTAGTTAGAGGGTTGGTTTAGAAAGTATGTCTTTGTTATAAAGTTAGTTAGTTCTAATTGTTGATGTAATCTGTTCTTGTTCATTCTCTTCTACAAAAATAATACAACGATCAAGTTTGTGTGGTGTGTGGCTTTTAATTCTTGGTACCTGTTTTCAAAACATATAATATCATATACGATGCTTGGACTATTCCAAATGGCATTAGATCCAGGGCTGGATCAGTGTGCCAACAAGGATGTTTTCTATCATTGTGGGAGGATGTGACATCCTACGTCGGTTGGAAAGAAGAACGAACGCTTTCTTATATGTTGCTGGATACTTTCTTTATCAAACTCATTTTAAGACCGTGAGATGCGAGCACATATGGGCATGCTCGTTGTTAAAGCGAACAATATTTGATACGATAATTTGACTGTTATGGACATAATTAGCAATGTCTCAAAGGATAGAGACCCATCTTTTGTTATATGCCATCCATATAGTAATGGCTATTCTATGACATTAAAAACTTGATTTTTTATATTCTTTGTTATTTTATTTTATGGATTTTCATTGTTTTTCTTTCTTTATTGTTTTTTTTGGTATTGAAGAACTATTAATACTAAAATCTGAACATAATTAGCAATGTCTTAATGGATAGAGACCCATCTTTTGTTATATGCCATCCATATAGTAATGGCTATTCTATGACATTAAAAATCTAATTTTTTTATTCTTTGTTATTTTGTTTTATGATTTTTCATTGTTTTCCGTTCTTTATTGTTTTTTCTGTTGGTATTAAAGAACTATTGATGCTAAAACCTGAACAAATGAAGAACAAGTTTGAAGAACCTATGAGGTGATCTTTAGATCTAATCAATAGATTATAGGATCTATATAATTTTGAAGGGCATCTGAAGATATCCTTTGATCAAAGGATTACCTACAAGACTTGAAGAACCTTTGGTGAGATTCCTTAAAGCTATCTTTTGATGTTTATCGGCTGATCTCTTGATTAGCTCAAGACATCCTCTATAGTGAACCTCTGACAGAAAATACCTTTAATTTTATCAGTTGATTAGATGAAGTCTTTTATAATTGATTCTTCTGTTGTTTACTCAACCTCTTTGCACTAAAGTAGTTACATAGAGTTTGTCCTATTGTCCACGTTAGCAACATAACAAATTAAAAGATACATGGTTACATACGTATACATACACACATATACATACATACACACACATACAAATACATAACAACTATATTTTACATTAAATTTAATTATGTTTTACTATTGATTTATATTATGTTTGAATAATTATATATTTTAATTAGTTTAACCATGTTCTTTATTTTTCTTGTCTAATTAATTAAGAATAAAAGAAAATATTTAATAAAAGAAAATTTTGCATATTGGTTTTATTTTTCTTTTTGATTAATCAAGAATAAAAGAAACTTTAATCTTTTTATATCTCCTTACATTTTATCACAAGCAAAAAATTTGAAAAATTGTTTTGTTTTATATCGACAACATTTCGTCACAATAGGATAAACATATAACCTTATATTAGTTTATATTTGATCAGCATTATATATGTGTGTGTGTATCATATGATGACGACATGTTGTCCTTGTTGGGTTCAGTGGTATTTTGTTTAGTTTATTTATTAAAACAGTTTTGATAATTATTAATCAGATTAATAATGGGTAACGCAGCGGAGTAAAAAATTAAAATATCAAAAGTAAACCCGATAGGATCTGGGTTACAAACGATGTAAATACAGATAAATAATTAATATACCAATGAGATAGATATACCTTGGGAGTTAATAGTTAACCGTTTGACACACCGAGGGTTCAACAAATTGATTGCTAGAACATGAACGATCACGAACTCAAGAATCGGTCGTGGCTACAAGAGGCACGACAAAAGGCTTGGCCTTGTTCGACAATGTGACAACAATAATAGGTGCCGGTAGTGGCTCTCGGTGGTGTGTGCCAGCAAAAGCAAGGGATGCGACGGTAGTGGGTTTATTTCGTTGTATTAGGTTGTGATAAGAAAACAAATGGAAATTTATTTTTGAGTGAATTGTCGTTTTCCTCCCTATGGTTTGGTTATGTTTGCTGTTTCCATCCAAAAAGGTTTTATTTTTGCATTTGACTCCTCAAGGTTTCAAAAAAATTGTCTTTTTCATCCAAAAATGGTAGCTTTAATATTATAAAATGTTAAATATTTATCATTAAATGGGTAGTTATGTTAATTTTCATATAAAAACGAAATCCTAATCTATGTTTATGTGTTGTTAATAACATTTCTTTCACGAAATTCATGTTTTTGGATGATAATGGTAACTTTTTTTAAACTTTGGGGAGCCAAATGCAAAAAAAAAAAAATCTTTTTGGATGAAAATGGCAAATATGACCAAACCACAGGGATGAAAACGACAATTTAATCTTTATTTTTTTTTATCACTTCCAGCCGTCATTTTTTTTTCAAAAAGGAGATCCTCTTCATTTAATTCAATCAAGATATATATATATATATAAAAATTAGGTTTTAAAACCTAATTAATCATTTAATTAATACTAGTGAAAACGCCCGTGCGTTGCGGCGGTACAGCTGTTGCGCGATTTTTTGGGAATTCGATTTTAGTCAGTATCGGCTCGGTGCGCTATGTTTTAAATTAAAAAATCAAAATATAATTATTAAAAAAATTGAATAAAAGAAAACAATTACGTATATTACAAAAGTCTTTGAGACAAGTATATTATCCCAACAAGATTAGTGAAAACATGGGTGGTATTTGTGGTCAGAAATCACTTATTACGTAGATTTTAGGGGGTTTCGTTTTATAAATGTAGGTTAGAGTTTTATGATCATCGGATGCAGCTTTCGGTGATGATTTGCATAGACCGGAGAAAGTTAATGGAAAAATTATCACAACAAATTACAATCTTAATTGTTATTAAACTTTTAACAACTGGCAAGGAAAAAGGGAATATAGATTAGTGCTCAATCGCAGTGAATGAACGGAATTGAAAGTAAATGGCGGTTCTGTTTGGCCACGTGTATATGCTTTAGCATTTGTATTATTTTGTATTATAGCATCATATATTATATAGTATATAATATGATTAATAATACTTAATTTAAATAGTATATAATTAAAGAATATGATTAGTAATTATAAATTTAAATATCAATTTATATTATTATAAATAAAATAAAACTTTAGTTTTAAAAATATGATTAGTAATTATAAATTTAAATGTCAAATTATATTATTATAAATAAAATAAAACTTAATGAAGTGAATTAAATAATATCATATTATTAAATAATGTATTAATAATGTGTATTAAATAATACAATAATCAGAAGAAGTTAATTAAATGGAGGCAAAAGTGAAATTATTGCATAAAGCACTTGTACTCTATGCTTAAAATATTATATAGGTGTCTTATACTTTAAATTAAATTACCATTTTATCCTTCTAATATGTATTATATAGATATATATAAGTATTTAAATAAAATAATACTTAATTTAAATAGTATATAGTTAAAAAATATGATTAGTAATTATAAATATAAATATTAATTTATATTATGATAAATAAAATAAAAGTTTAGTTTTAAAAATATGATTAATAATTATAAATTTAAATTAATATCAATTTATATTATTATAAATAAAATAAAACTTAATGAATTGAATAAAATAATATCACATTATTAAATAATGAATTAATAATGTGTATTAAATAATAAAATAATTAGAAAAAGTTAATTAAATGGTGGCAAAAGTAGAATTATTGTATAAAGCACTTGTACTCTATGCTTAAAATGTTGTATAGGTGTCTTAGATTTTAAATGAAATTACCATCTTATTCTTCTAATATATATTATATAGTAGTATAGATTAATCTACTCGCGGGCCCTGAGCCCGGTTAGATCAAGATTAACCCACGTAATAACTGAGATCCGAAACAATGACGTTTAACGCTTAAACGTTTATAAATAATTTATAACTATTATAAATTATTAACACCCGATGAACACTTCGTATAATATTTACCAATTAATCCAATTAAATTGGTTTGCTGAGATTCGTTGCCCAATGTGTAACTCTTACGGGCCATAGCTCTATTGGCAATGTTACATAATCGAACCCGTACATATTTCCAACACTCGTTATAGAGGGATATGTATTTTTATATTATTTTACGTTTTATCAATAAAAAAGAAAATGAAAAATATATATATTCAAATTAAAGCGACAACATGTCGTGTCAATCTTATACACTAATATTTTTTTAATATTTTTTATACTACTTTATATTTGATTAGTAATAAAAGAAATAAAAAATATATATTCCTACTATACCAACGGTTGCTATAGGGTTTTGAAAATACTCCAACTTTTTCCTTCAGTCAATTTTGGCCAAAACTCTAAGAACACTATAGCAAGTTGTTGCGTCGCTATAAGTGTTGTCGAATCAGTGTTAGTTTCTTGTAGTTAATATACATCACATGATCACAATATGATGGAAATGCCATGGCTTGCGAAGTCGCCATGATGAAAAATATGGATAACTTAGAGCATTCACAATCCATCTCCTATTCTCATCCTTATAATTAAATTAAAAATATCTATTCTTTCTCTCTTTTTTTAATTAAAATGATATTTTTTTATACTTTTATCATTACTTTTTCTCTTTCATCTACTCACAACCACTTTTAAAATATTTAAAAAAAAATATGGGAGTTATATGGGGAATCACAGTACAACCCCCATAAATTTTATTTCTCATTTACTCACAACCACTCACAACCATCCCTTATAATATAGGGTATCCATTCACATAAAAATAAGGTACGGGCTGTGAATGCTCTTAGTATTGCTACTTATCTTCTACATGGATAACTTAGTATTTCCTAACTTTCTATTTGTAAAACATGTTGGGACTACTTTCTCATAATGTGCAAGTTTGTATAAGTTGAAAATGTCAGCATGTTTGACTTGCCTATTTACAATATATGAAGAACTTGAATTCGATCTACAAAGTAAGTTTTATGATGTTTTTAGTCAAAGTAGTATTAGTTATGACTTTAAAAATAGTTTGAAGACTAATTGTGCTTCACCGGTAGGAAAAGCATCTTAACTTTTTGTCCGGGTTTGGACATATTAGTTTTTTCTTGGTGGCATGATTTAGGGTCTCCTTGCTCCTAGATATATCTCATCACAATAAATTGCCATAAAACTAACTTAGATAGCACAATTAAGCATCTCCAAAGAACATATGATGGTAAGATGCATATGTTTTATGTAGGAGGTCGAGTGCTTAAATTTTCCAAAGTGTGTGTGTGTGTGTGTATACTAGTGGAAATGCTCGCGCGTTGCGGCGGTATGGCTCTTGCGTGATTTTTTGGGAATTCGATTTTAGTCAGTATCGGCTCAGTGCGTTATGATGTAAATTAAAAAAATCAAAATATAATTATTGAAAAAATTGAATGAAAGAAAACAAGTACGTATATTACAAAAGTCTTTAAAACAACTATATTATCCCAACAAGATTAGTGAAAGCATGGGTGATATTTGTGGTCGGAAATCACTTATTATCAAGATTTTAGGGGTTTCGTTTTATTAATATAGGTTAGAGTTTTATGATCATCGGAGCCAACTTTCAGTGATGATTTGCATAGACCGGAGAAAGTTAATGGATAAATTATCACAACAAATTACCATATTTATTGTTATTAAGCTTTTAACAACCGGCAAGGAAAAGGGGAAGAGGGATTACCGCTCAATCGTAGTGGATAAATGGAATTGAAAGTAAATAACGGTTTTGTTTGGTCACGTGTATATGTTTTAGCATTTGTATTATAAGCATCATATATTATATTTTATTGTAAGGGTATAAATAAAATAAAATAGTTAATTTTTTGAAATTTAAGCATGACTTATATATGAGTGTCTTAATCCATATATAAAATTATCATTCAATCCTGCTTTCACTTTTATTATAAAAGATATAGATAAATATTAAAATTATTAAACTCACAATATGCCTCTAGAAAAATATTAGTCTTATAGTTATTATAAACGTGAAGATATATATATATATATATATATATATATATATAAGTTATATACTTAAATATTTAAATAAAATAATACTTAATTTAAATAATATTTAGTTATAAAAATATAATTAGTAAATATAAATGTAAATGTCAATTTATAGTATCATAAATAAAATAAAATTTAATGAAGTGAATTAAATAATATCATCTTATTAAATAATGTATCAATAATGTTTATTAAATACATGAAAGAGACAAGGGTAAAAATACCAAGGTATACAAAATTTAATTGATAAATTTATCATATTGCCCGTAAAGTATCTTAAAATCTTAATTCATTCTCTATTCTACCCTTCTTAAATGTCTTATACTACTTTGTACATGTTGATTCAAAACTTGTATGTTTGGCAAAATTACATCTCTATCTAGAGAGATTTATTATAAAATAGTATAGATATAAGTATTTAAATAAAATAATACTTAATTTAAATAGTATTTAGTTAAAAAAATATGATCAATGATTATAAATTTAAATATGAATTTATATTATTATAAATAAAATAAAACTATAGTTTTAAAAGTATGATTAGTAATTATAAATTTACATGTCCATTTATATTATTATAAATAAAATAAAACTTAATAAAGTGAATCAAATAATATCATATTATTAAATAATGTATTAATAATGCGTATAAAATAAAAACAATAATTAGAAGAAGTTAATTAAATGAGGGCAAAAGTAGAATTATTGTATAAACCACTTGTACTCTATGCTTAAAATGTTGTATAGGTGTCTTAAATTTTAAATAAAATTATCATCTTATCCTTCTAATATGTATTATATAGTATATAGATAATACTTAATTTTAATAATATATAGTTTTAAATATATAAATAGTAAAGGTAAATTTAATTATTATTTTAAAAGCATTCTTAATAAGATAATACTTAATTTAGTGAATTAAATAATGCATTAATTAGAAGAAGTATATTTAATAAGGACAATTTAGGAACTATTGCATAACACACTTGTATATTGTGCTTAAAAAATTATCTTAGGTGTCTTACACTTTGAATAAAATTACAATTGTATCATTCCTATATGTTTTATATAGTAGTATAGATATATATATATATATATATATATAGAGAGAGAGAGAGAGAGAATGAATGTTAACACTTGTTTATTGCGATAACTTGTTAACCAAACTAGTGATCCACAGCAAGCTACGTAATCGCTGTAAGTTAGAGTTACAGTGGTAAACTAGTGGTACACAATGAACGTTAATTTTTTTTAAAAAAATATAGAAAGACTTTACTTGAATTAAAGATATTAAAATGATCTATTTAATGGTGTAATTTGTATAAAAAAATAATATCATATAAAAAAGTTAAGACGCTTTTAAAAAAGGGGGAAATTTTTTAAAAAATGAAGGAAAAATTGTTACATTAGTGGTGTAACGCGGTGTAAAAGTTAGTTACACTACATAATCATGGTGTAAGTGTTTGTTATATTAGTGTTAACGGGTTAACGCAATAAAGATGAGTTAACAATCGTTACTTCCCATATATATATATATATATATATATATATATATATATATATATATATATATATATATATATATATAAAATTAGGAGTAAATTAGAAGTTATTCTAAATAAAAGTTTACACGATATTAAGAAGCTATCATGAATAGTGTTTTAATTTATTAAATGAAACTATAATATTTCTTTAGAAAATAATGCTAGTAAATACGTCCTTATATAAACGTACTATACTTCGAAATAAACGGGTTAACTGAAATTACTTTTTATGAAAAAATTTTAATTTTCTTTCATATTTGAAAGAAATATAATGTCTTCACAAATAGGCCAATGCTCATTGTCGCCGCTAATTTTGTCGTATTTATTGCAGACATTTCTTGTAGTGATTAATTACTCCTAATTTCAACATGTTATGCAATTGATGGCAATGAAATTTTGGTTTATCCAGGTTCATTGTATGTATATATGGGTGTTGATTTCGATACGGATGCAGTTATCTAATTAAATAAGATAGTGCCTTGTTTAATATCTTTATGGATATAGTTTATGATCGTAATTACGGTTATAAAGACTTGGAACTATTCAAATATCTCATGTACCCTGGATTGAGAGCATCAAATCATATACATTTGATTTGCTTGTGTGTGCATGTCCTTGTATCTTCATATGGAAAATAAACCTTTCCTATATGCTATGTACTCATTTACCTTACCCAAATTAATCATAATCTCTTAACTTTACTTAAACTAGAAATATATATAATATATTGCCCGAAATAAATCTACAGCTTTTGTTGATATAATTTAAACCCTCAAATAGACAAAAAAAAATATTTTTCTTACACAATTTGATGCCACTAGACCGCATAGTTTAACATAAACTTAGTGTAATAGTAACTCTCAAATATCTTCATGATCACATAGCTTAATAGAAACCTTCTTTAATATTGTCAAATCAATATCATCAAAACATCCAAAATGGAAGGAAAAAAGTTGCAACTTTCTATCTAACTTTCACCTAAGATTTGCTTGAAAAATAAGTGAGTTAAATTTAAAATTTCAAAAACCTAATTTGAACAAGATTGAACTTTTTTGGACAAAAATATTGAGTTAAATTAAGCTTGTTTCAAGATATGTTTTAAAAGAAGAACAGTTCCAGATATTGATGAGACTATGACAACCACACAATTCTTTATTTATTCCACATGTGGTAAAGCTATAGTATCTTAGCAGGAAATTTAATGTAAAAGGTGGCTCCATCTATTATGTGTTGAATGATGATCCATAACATACCAATACTTGTACTGTGTTGTACAACCAATGTGTGTGTACGTAGTAGTGTGGGACTTGTCATGAAACATAAGCAGATATTTAAACAGTTGTTATATCCGAAAACAAGAAATGACAATGAAACATTTTCAGCCAGAACTGGAAAGCTAGGTTCTTGAAGATCAAACAAACAAAAAATGTAGATTTAATGAGTTTGAAGCCAACAATAGTGAAGAGATACCTTAGGCTTTTGTTTCTTTTTCTTTTAAACCTTTTTTTGGGATAAACACACAGAATATACAATTTAGATAATAACTACAACAAAGTTGAAGAATTAATGGAAGAAAAATATGCATTTAAAGATATTCATTTAACTAGAGAAAGAAATTGAAGAAAAATCCATCCTCTTCAAGACTATGTGCTCATTGCAAGTCGCGTTATACCTGATTTGGTGTTAGTAGGTATTAACAGGTTTAATGAATGTTCTCGTATTTCAATCAGAAAGATTAACCCGAGACCTAATTGTGGAGATGGTGTATTAAGGAAAAAAAGTTTCTATATTTCTTGTTATTTTTACAATTATAATTGAAATTCTAAAATTCAATATACAAACTTTTGCAACTTGCATCATCCTCTATTCCATTCCCACCACTTTCCAGCTCCATCATCATCATCATCTCTAGAAGAAAAAAAGTAGTCAAAATAATATCAAACAAACCCTAAAGAAAGAGAAATTGTCACAAAGGGTTGATAATTCTTTGTTTCTTACATATCCCTAATTCCAACATCATTTCCATGTTATCCCTCTTTCCATTGCAAGTGCTATCATCCCCATGAGTATTATTAGCACTCAAGATATTAACTCCAAAGAGCCTAAACATCTGTACCGGTCGAACCGGTTGCCCCGGTACTTTTAAACTTGTATTACCTAACCCGTTTTTCGTCCTCCAGTCGATGTAAAGCTGCTTGTCGGGTCCGGTAGATCTCTGAAAACTCACAATATCACCGGCGTTTAAGCCCTTTTCCTTCACGAATCGGCTCCAACCTTTCGTCAAAACGTAGCTTTGGCTACTATTCCAGTAAGAATAACGAAATCGCCACACTTTCATCCCAATATCTTCAAAATGCAAAAGAACACCTTTTGAAGTGTTTCCAATTTGCAAAGGGAAGTGCTTCTCAGCATGCTGCTTCGGTATCACTAGCCGGTTAAGCTTCCCGACGTCGCTAGGGGTCACGGTCTTTTCGAACAATTGCTCGCGAGCAGCAACCGCCTTGTGACCAGATCCACACCCGTCGCTAAAAGGGGTCTGTTGTAAGCTAGAGTTTCTTTTACTTTGCTCAAACTCATCATCATATGTGTGTTTCCTCAACATATCAACAATCTCAGCTTTAGAATGAGAATTCAAGAAACTTGCTTCCAAACTAGCTTCTTCAGTGTCAGCCTGAAGGAGTTTGAAGTTAGTGACAGCATCACGACCACGAAACCGTTGAACCGCGACATCGTAAGCTTTCGCAGCCTCGTGCTCTTCGTTAAACGTCCCGAGCCACACGCGCTGGTGCTTCTCGTAAATCTGGGCACCCCAACGTCCATTAGGTTGAGGGACTACCCCCTTGAACCTTGATGAAGGCAGCTTTCTTGACTCAGCTTCCAAACCAACTTCAAGATGATCAAGAACCACACTGCCCAAGCTTCCGATTGGCGGTGTCGTCGCTACGGCGTTAGCGACGGTTGACACTGTTTCAGTGGTTGTGCTTTGATCATCTGGAGAGCTTGCATTCATTTTAGTAAGTTAGAGAGAGAAACAAGAGGGAGAATGAGAGAAGAAAGTATGATGTTTATGAAGAGGGTGCAAGAGAAAGGTTTATTATTTATAGAAACGTACTACACTTGTAAAGCTTTTGTATGGTGCATAAATAATATTCATATACCAATTATCAAGTAGGAATAGTAAAACTAAAGATAATAATAATATGTTGTTTGTTTTGTTTTAAGTTAAGGTGATATGTGTACATGTGTGTGCTTATTGAAATACGTAAAATATACGGAAGATATATATGTAGTTGAGGTGGGTCAACTCAAGGATGGTGAGGAAGCATGAAGATTCATGGCGACTTGTAATATTATATACAAGTGGCATTATAATTATTGATGGATAACACGTACAACATGATGTATGTGCACATATAGATACAGAATGATATATATGTATGTATAGACAGTTAGTATTTTGGGAGAGATGAATGGGCAAGCAAGTGGATGGAGGAATTCAAATGAGAGGGGACCTAGGTTTAAGTGCATCCCCCAATCCTTTATTATTTGTGCTATATACCGGCAAATAAGAGTATGGTCTCTCTCTCACACACAAGAAAAAGAAATAGTCTTTCTCTATATGTGTGTGTGATGATGATTATCTCAACTCCAAGTGGTTAATTTGTGCTTAAAGAATGAACAAATAATAGATAAGATTTGATGAAACTTAGGAAAGATGATGAGACTACCTTTTCATCACCAAAGATTAAAAATAGTACCCTTTAGTGACGAATGGTATTGGTTGGTAATTAATTACTAATAAATATAGATCAGTTTGTATTACATGTCGAATCGAACAAAAACTTGTTCATGCTCGTCCATTTAGCATTAAAGTTTTCTCATTAACGGGCTTTGACGATGTAACTATATGAAGATTCTTGTCCATGTTCGTTTATGAAGAAATTGAATTCGTTCGTGTTCGCTTTTATTAATTAGTTAACTTAAACGAACACAAACAAACGCAAACCAACGTAAACGAACATATACTATTTTAAAATTTTGAAAATAAAATTGTTAATCTCAAACATTAGAAATAATCACTTTCGATAAATATATTTAATTAAATAAATAGTAAGCACCTAACATAATAATAATCATAACCTTTATTATCCTAAAACAAAGACCCGAGTCATCCTTAATTCTCATAAACATAATTATCTTAAAATTTTAAGTTTAAATGACTAGGATTTTAAGAAGATAACGAACCTCATTTACATTGTCTTTGATAATGTCAGCCATATCGTTTGTTAGCCCAACGTCATTTACAACTACAACATCATGAATCAAATTTTCACCGTGATAGATCCAATCATTATAGGTCCGGCACATGCCCCATATTTCTAAATAATATTTCATTTTAACTCATCCTAATAAATACGATATTTTGACATTTCTTACACAAACATCGAATCTAGCCATAGTATTTGGTAAGTTTTTCGCACATATCGATAAAAGAGTTGAATCCTTGTTGATACTCAGGTGATTTACGGTTTGTATTAAAAAGCCAACTTTTATCAATAGACATGATTATAAAACTGTACGAAGCATGAACAAGAACTAAGGCAATGAATAGAGAATTTAAAAGAGTAGACTCCTATACCCACTTTTTGGATACCTTATCTCATATATGAATATGCATTACATGGTTGTTTGTTTAAAAAAAATTTGACGACATTTCCCCTTAGCTCCCAAGTATATAGAAATATTTTTTGAGTAGCAAAGAGAAAATGACAATTAAATCTTTCTTACACAAACAATCATGTAATACACATTCATATCCTAAATGAGATAAAATATTCAAAACACAGTCCCAAAACAAGGATAACCCGAAATTAATTACTAAATCAATTTTGAACAGGTATTTCTAAGCTCATGATTATTAGAATGAAGCCACAAAATCTAAAAACTAATAATGCACAACAATTAAAAATTACTAAAAAAATCAAATGAAACATGAAGTTTCTTTGAATGAATTGCAACATTATTGCACTTGCTCAAGTAATGTCATGTTTCATTTGCTTTTTTAGTAATTTTTCTTATTCTTGTTCATTATAGCATACTATTTTTGTTTCTCGTTAATTAAAGTTTAATCCTATGATAGTAGAGTATTATTTGAATCATATAAATAAAAACATTAGAATAAACTATTTTATAAATGTAAATAATAGAAATTGAAACTTAATCAACAAGATATCTAATTAATCACTAGATGCTCAAATACCTTAAAAGACATCTAAACAATTTTCAATCAATTTTCAACCAACTAAATAACATCATCTAAATAGTTTTCAACCATTTAAACAAGTATCTAGTCTACCAAACACCAAATGCCCAAAAAGTTTAAAAGACATCTAAATAATTTTCAACTAATTTTTAACCAACTAAATAAAAAAATACCCAGTTCCATTTAGTTCAAACTTACAAATTACACAAATATAATTATCAACTAAGCATAAATTGAAGCATATATTATATGTTATCTCACAAATACATTTAGCACAAACCTACAAAATACACAATTACAGAATACACAAATACATTTATCTCATCTTCTACAAGTTTTAGTTAAAACCTAAAAATCACATAAATTCTATTCTCAAATAAGCATTAACTCAAGCAAGTATATAAGTTGGTGTTTGAACAACAAACAAAAGACATTTAAAAAAATTACCTTAAATTTTTACTTCTGGCAGTGACGGTGACTTCCAACACAGAAAGAGGTGGTAGAGGCGACTCTAGTGGAGTGGTGGGGTGGCGCGACAACGATGGATTGGTGTGGAGGCGACGATGATATATAGCTAGATTGGTGCCGGTGCGTGACGGTGGAGTGTTGGGGAGGCGGTCGAGGTAGACTGGTGGGAGGCAGCGATGGTGGAATATTGGTGGGAGGCCGCGATGGTGGAGTGGTGGGAGGTGGCGATGGTTGACGACGTGTTGGTGGCCTAGCTGGAAATCACGAGGTAGGGTTGGTGATGGAAATTGTGGAGGGAACAAGTCGTGATTTATGCTTCAGACAATAATGCCGACATGTCTTCGCTAATGATGTCGCCACTATTGCTTGTTTGTACAATACAGCACCATCTGTTAGATCTGAAGCCTAATCAATGGCCAGATCTAACTCAGTACAATTTGAAACGAATCCGTCATCAATAGCGACGACTAATGTGTCGCCCCTATTGGTCCATGTCGCTGCTATTAGTATCGTCACTATTGAGAACATTTCTTGTAGTGATGTGAGGAACAAACACAAGTTGAAAGGATTAAATTCACTCTAATTAAACATCAAAAATATGTTTTATCTTAAGATTCCAAACATGGCCAGATTCTTCAGTTTAAATACTTCAAAGGTATACATATGTAGAAATTAATAATAAAAAACAACAACATGCTTGAATAAATGTATATAAAAATATGTTTCTTCCCTTATTTACCGAAATTCTCTAAAAGATTTGATGATACGTCGTATGGAAAACAATCTTAACTAGTAACCTCTACTACGGAAAATGTTGAAAAGAAAAAAATAATCAAATTGGTCCTAACAATGAAAGTTATTGTAAATAACCAAACTGAACTATATGGAGCTCAATCATATATTCATCACAAATTTTCTTAAATTTGTGTTTATTAATTGTGCAAATAATATTTAAAAGATCGAGGAAGACTTTTCCGATAAAAGAAACTCAGTTCATGTCCCCGTTGAATTAAATAACCATAATTCCAAATGGACTAAAACAGCCTACGGAATTTGGAACCTTCCTATCCATCTATTGTTACAATCTATACCACAAAATATATTGTAAATTGTAAATATGGCTAGAGGCCATTAAATACCTCCATTATATGATGTTGCTTTTTTATCAATAAAAAAATTAGTACGATTAAGAGTGGTTAACCTTTTTTAACAGCAAGGCTAAACTGTATTAATAATCAAACTTTATCTAGAGGATAAAAATCCAACTTACACCAAGTCACCAAGATGAAAAAAAAAACCAGTCAATCTAAACATGAATGTAAACATGAATATCAAGATCTACCTTAACATGGGCATCGACACCAGAAATCAAAAATTGAAACAGAAATCAAAAATGGAAAAATAAGTGAAAACCTGAGGTGATAAAGTAATCCAGAAAAACATGAGTAATAGACTCTTTAGAATCATTGTTTAAAAGGACATTTAGATATTTAATTGTCTTCAATCTTTGAGTTAAACTCTTATTGGGTTATGCTAACAACATGTTCGAAGTCGCAATTTATTTTTTATAGAAATAATATAGAAGATCTCATAATTTACCCTCAACGAAAATAAGAATTGTAATACACTGGGTTTCATAGTTGTCATGTAAGTGGCTTAGACTTACACTTCAAGAAAAAGCCTTACAGCGATGAGGTCAATAACGACGACAAAAGTCATCGGCATTGGTGACTCTGTAGCAACATGTGCTGCATCGACAACATGTCATCAGTATAAGATTTGACATAGTTTTGACTATCAAACCTTATAGCGAGGACATATCATCGCTATAGAGTTGGGCTTGGTGGGAAATTAGGGCGCCATTCTGAAAACTTTTCCCGACCACAAGTTTATCATCACTACATTAATTTTTGAGTTTTCGTTGATAGTTTATCGAAGTTAGGAGACTTAATAGGTCTACATTCAAATAACGAAGTACGAAAAGTGTAAAAGAGTTGAGAATCCTACTCTACCCATGTGTTCGTATGCTTTTACATAAGAAGAAGAGACATAACAAAACTAATGGCTTTAATCGATGGTTATGCTGGAAATCCAACAACGAAGATAGCTAGCTACGGAAATCCATCGGTGATGCTCGTCAGACGAAAATCAGGCCATGAACATATTACTGAAGAATAAGACCAACAGGTCAACAATCTAGTGTTTAGCACTTGGTGCCATCATACTTAAGCACGATCGCTAGACTAATGTATGTTGTAAATATCACAAGACATGATATTTTGTTCTTATTACACATGTTAGCAAATATAATATAAACATAACATGTAAACACTAAAACTTAATATTATATATATATATATATATATATATATATATATATATATATGGGAGGGTTTCTGAAAAAACCAATAGTTATGAGAAAATCAAAGAAAACCACAGAAACCAATAACATAATTTATAAATTTTTTTGTTATTTTAATTGTTAAAATATTATTTAAGTATTTGGTACATATATGTTGATCATACATACAAGAATGAAGATTCTTACGTATACGTAACAACATGTCGAATGAAAAATGGTTACGTATATGTAAGCTATGTGTGACATATATGTAAAATCATGCTATGGTTTTTATTTGATTCATACCCTTATTTATATATACTCACACATATATATAGAGGGTAGTGATAAAAAAAAATATAAATTATGTGACTAGTTTTATTAGTTTTCTCATAACATTATGGTATATAGATAAGGCATAATTGTTAGGTCTCTCCTTCTAGAAAAAATGATAAATTCTAACTAGTTGGATATGCTGAGAATCTATAATCTATAATCTATAACATATAATAAAAGAAGATTTTTTTTAAAATACGTGTCATCATTCTAGCATATATCAAATGACACGTGTAATCATTCTAGCTTATTAAAAAAAATTATTTTCCGACTCTCTCTAATAATAAATAAGAAAATTATAACAACAATCAATTTGACTTTTCTTTCTTACTAAAATATGTTAAAACAAACATATCTATATTTGTGTTTTTTTATCTCTCTCATATTAAATGATAATTATTTTATATAAATAAATTAAACTATCAAACATCTAAAATATAAATATTCTTATTTTAATAACTTATTAATACATACTAAATTATATGATTTTAGACATATTTTTTTCTTTAGATATAGCATAATAATTTTTAATTTCATTATTTGTTATAATTTTTAGATATTTGTTATATTTTTATTTCACCAATAGCTAATAACATTTAGAAAATAAAATATTTATAAAACTAATGATTTTGGTATGTTTTATTTTTTTCATCCATGTAATACATGGGCTCTAATCTAGTGTGTATATATCTAATACAAGTAGTGCATGATCACAATTTGGTTACTTGTTCACATATGATAGCAAGAATATTTCTTAGAGATCAACAAAGCAAACAACCGCAACAACATTATTAAATAATAGAGAACTTACAACAATATATGATAAGAATCGTGAATGCATACGACTAAGATCGATGATCTAATACATACAAGAAGCATATAGTTTAGAAAAAAAAAATAAAAAGGACGCGAGAGCAGAGTACATCAAAAATCAAGTCAAACACTACCATAGAATATTCGACTCCACACACTGAAAGACGTGTATTATTGTGAGAATTATGAGCATTATACTTGTCACACTACTTTTCTCTTAGCTAAGTTTTGTATCACCAAGTTTCTTGTTAAGGTTTTTAATCACGTAGCATAATTGTCTCAGTATACATTATAGGTTCTAACGTATCGAATTAAGACAATGTAATAAGTTTTATATTTAAGACAAATATTATACTCTCGTTGATTAAGAGAATTAAACAATATATTTATTGTATGATCGAAGTCAGTTTCTTTCGTTTGTATGTGCATGTGTTTATATGTTGTATATAATGGTTGTGAAAATAAGTACTAATAAAAATAAAAGTTGTGTTGAATGGTAGTTTTCATGAATGTGGGGTTTTTTGGTAAAGCGTTTATATATTTATTATTTTTTCATCATATCAGATTAAGTCTTTTTACCATACTTTATGTAGATGACAAAATTTGTATCATTTGCGAAGGAAGTAAAATAATTATTGTAGAAATTACGAGCTTTTACTCCTATTGGATGATTACATGAAGTGTATTGCACATAATAACTACAGTGTACGTTGAAATTGTAGAAAATGATCATACAATAATAAAGTTTATTAAGTGTTGTATTAAACTTTCTATATCTTATCTCTACACTTTTATTTGTTGCATATTATTTTTAACTTGTTAGCTTTTATTTTCGCGCGAGCTAAAAGATGCGACATAAAAGCTATCAAGTTGATACATGATGTTACTGGATTATGAAGAGCAATTATTGTCTTTTCTACTCGACTTGCTTCTTTTAATGCTAATAAAAATCTTTTAATCTTTGAGAAATATCCCATTTTTTTTTTGTCATGATGATTTATTTTACCAAAATGTTTCTAACATGTTTTTTGAATCATCATACAGTACTTGTGAACGTTCTTTGTAGTATTTATGATGAAGTTGATTTAAACATTACATGTGATAAGTCAAAAGCAAGAAGGTACATCCTTGCCCCACCACCTTTCCATCCCTATGTGTTACAGGAAGAAAAAATATGATATACACGTAATGCTTAGCCAAAATGCAAATTGTCCGTACAACTATAAAAGTTACTAAAAATTAATAAAAATAAATTCGTTTGTCATGTTCTATGAGCAAAAGAACACATATCAATACGAGATAAGTAGAAATATTGAACTTAGTTATCTTTTGATAATTCTTATAAAAATCATTATCAGTCATGAATCGTATTAAGATGATAATAATGAGTTTTATATTAGTTTTTCCTTTCGTCAATGCCATACTTACGGCATCTTATGTTCTTAATTAAGTTATAAGAGCAAGATTATTGTCCAAAGCAAATATAGATATGCAGTCAAAATATGTAGCATGAACAAATTCATTTTACAAACATTTTACTTGGATTATAATTAATTAGCGGTTAACCTATAAAATACGTCAAACATATCTCTCACATTAAAAAGCACTGATGTGATTACTGTACCTCTGCACCACTTTTACTTGTTACACATCTCGCTTAACCTTTGATGTTTTTGAGGCATACGTTGAAAATTAGACGGGGTATGTTACATTTAATCAGCCAATGTCTGAAAAGTATTAAACAAATACCATCTAGGTTTATGAATTTATTATTATTTTAAAGTGGGTTGTGTTAAATATATTATTTATATTTTTACTCATCAACTAAAATTTTTCAGAGGTTTTCTTGGTCTAATATTTTCAAAAAGGGTATAACGAAAATTTAAGACGCGTGAGAAGTTTAGGTTGACCCAAAACTGAGAAGACCTTGCTAAGAAGGGAGTTGGGAGAAACTTAAATTGAGAAAAGAGAAAAAAGTGAATTCATTGCCCAAAAAAATCAATCAAAAATAAAATTATGTTGGTTACTTGTATGTTCCTTTCCTTTTAAAGATCATGAGGTGAAGATTCCTCTCCCGTCATTAGACAAATTTCATGTAATCAATAAATTTTGACCAGACAAGCGGTGTTCCAATTTGACTAAAGATTCTGACAATACAACTCTTGTTTGAAATAAGAGTAAAGGTTCTTGCTAGCCACTTTGACTTTTGGTACCAAATATGGTCGGCTTCATCCGCTGGCATGGAAATCAACCATAAAGCTTGTGGTTGGTACCTTGTGTTGGCTCAAGCTAGCCCCTTAATATGCTTTCCTCAATAACCCCATCATTCTTACTTTGTTTTATCTGTCTAATAGCTAGCTAGCCCCTTACTTTGTTCCTCCATTCTATTTTATTTTTATGGTGTCACTTTAGTTTCATCTGTCTAATATACTTTAACACAACACAAGTTACTAACACAACCCTCTCAACATGCTACACTCCAATCTAAAAGCTAATCATTTTACAAAAATCTCATTCTCTCTTTGCAATGGGGGTAATTGTTGGCTTCTAAATGAATAGTTGGCAAAACCTTATTATCTTTGAATTAATTACTCAACTTTGTTTTTAACTTAACTACGTTAATTTATAAAACTAAATGAACTAACCACGTGAATCTAACTATACAACTGAATGCTTAAAAGTACATCTTTCATAAAGATGTCAAATTACAGTTTATGGGATGTTGTAGATTTTCAAATTTTAGAATTGGGACAAAACATTGTCTACCATATTGATATAACATTAGTAAACACCTCATTTTTAAAAATATATATTTTAAAAATTTAGCATGTTCACAAACAAGACAAATATGGAACTACCATACATATTTCACCCATGATTAGTAACGAAAGAAGTAAAAAGAAAAACAAAGCAAAATTTTTAGTAAGTTTATTAAAGAAGGAAGTGTATTATTAAAGAAGGAAGTGTAGGGAATTCTTAATTCAAAGAGAGCCGTACGTGAGCACTTTTAGAAGAAAACATTTTGATGGTTCAATCTAAATTGATCAATCGAATAAATTTTAGAATTTTAATCAAGAATGAATATTAGTATATCCTATGAATTTCATGAACCAGAGAGTCAGAGACCAAAAGATGATGATTTTGTATATCAAGGAATTGGAGCAAAGAATAGTGGCAAAAACTACATTTGATGGTTAATTTTTTTGAAATAAAAATTGATACAAACTAGGTCATTTTGGCATCCGAATTTCATATGTAAAATTTTAGAAACTCTAATTCTATTGAATTTTTAAATGAAACAATTTTTATCAAAATAAAAATTTTTAATCTGACTTGGCATGTATGTTTAGAAAATGTTATGACTTTTAGTGTAACAATTTAAAATAATTTAATTACTTAATAAAAAAATATGATATCATAATCAAACATCAATCAAATTAGGAAGTCTAGAGTCCATTCATGTTTAGAGAAAGTTATAATTTTGAGAATTAAGAAACCGCTAGACGACATGGCCTAGGGGCATCGCGTGGTCGATAGGGGTGTGTAACCGGTTTGAATCGACAGGAATCAAACCGAAACTGGTTAAAATCGGGAACCGGGTAGCCTAAATTTGAAAATCGAACCAAACATTATCGTAACCTAATCGGTTCGATTCTAAATCGAGTAAACAGGTTCCAGTTTTGTTAAAGAACCGTTAAGGAACAGGTTTTATTGAAGGACCTAAAATAACGTCTTGATGTGATGATTAATTTACAAAAACAAGTCAATATTAAAATTAAACCTAAATTTGGTCAACAAACCACAAAAAAAGATTGTGATGATGATGATTGATTGATAAAGATAATCATTGATAAACTAACACGAGTAGCGAAGACGTCAGTTCTAATGCTTGTGCGTAAAAGAATGTCGTTGATGATTGAATCGGGTATGGAAACGATAATCTACCTTGGTCGCATGATGAAAAGAATAGAAGACGATTCATGGAGATAAGTAATGTTAGTAGATTATTTTGGTTAGCTTTTGACTTTTGTAATTTCAATGATATACACGATTTTAATACTAAATTAATGCAATATTCTTAGTCAGTCATTTGATTCAAATTTCAATATTTAAACACCGACAACGTATTGATAATCGGTTCCTACCAGGTCTTTATATGAATAACCGGTTTTCGAACCGAAACCGAACCAGGAAACGTATATTCATATTCGACGAACCAGGAACCGAGTCCTATATTAATATAATCAGTTCTTGATGGTTCGGTTCAGGCGGTTCTGTTAGTTCGGGTGCAAAAAAAACGGCTCTTGCTCACTCCTAGTGGTAGAGGGCCCAACGACGACACCTGCTGATGGGCCCAAGAGGCAAAGCCCCTGGTTTGAGTCGTGTTGAAAATCAATAAGAAAAGTTAGCTAGTTGGCACTAACTTAAACTTGTGTAGCAATTTTGATTTCAGTATCAACAAATAATCGGTAGCAATTTTGTATTTGGTAGCAAAACTAATAGGTAGCAAAATAACAAGCAACACTTTGTGATGGTTAAACATTTATCTTCGGTAGCAAAGTTTGTTGGCACTACTATATTGTCTTCTACCTAAGGTATTTATCAATAGTTATAACCACCGACGATTATGCAGTTTTGTGAACGGTTGTGATGGTTAATCAAATCGATTCAATCCTTATATAAGTAATCATTTGGTTTGGGTTTGATACATCATTTGTTACACGAATTCTAGTGCAAATTATCTAATACTTTCCATTTTCGTTCTTTAAACCATACCTGATTTAAAATTTTGAAGTACTATCAAACTTATTTTAATTTGAAAGTGAGATAATGATTCGAATTGAAGGTCTATCCGAGAAACTTCAAACTTCAATTCCTAAAATCATTATAATTATCTTTCCATTGTACGTTATAAAAGATAATGGAATATAAACTTTTTATCTGAAGTTTATAATTCTTTCCCTACCTTGAAATACAAATAATAGCTTCTTAATGAGCATGTGTTATTGAGTTGTAAAGTTAAAAATGTGATGCAAGAGTGTGAATCGCTTTTTCTAAATCCCTATATTCCTAATCATGTGCTAATTAATCGCAATTGTTTAATTAACCGATAAGAAAGTGCAAAATTATAATAATTCCACTTTAAAACTCCATTGGCTGGTTGGAAATGATGACAAACAGACAAACAGATTTGTATGTCATATAATAATTAATCAGCATGGCAAATGCAGCCACTCGGAGTTATTGTGAATTTACTATATATACATGGTAGTGACGATAACACAGAATCTTTAAGGGAATTGGATGCTTTTGGGAAAAGATCTAATTGTACTTATCTAAGATTATGGTAGATTGAGTTATGAATGGTTCTTGTGGATGATGATGAATTAGGGAAAACGGAAAAGGTTTTGTGATCTTGTCATCTTTTCTATAATTGGTTTAGACATCCTACGATTTGATAATATTAAACATAAAGAATGAGACTAGATAACTATTGTTTCCGGCTAGGGCTGCAAACGAACTGAACGTAATGAATTGTTCGGCAGGAAATTGGTCTATGTTCATTCGTTTAATAAATGAACATTACAATAGGTCACGTTCGTTTATTTATGTTCGTGAATGTTCTTTCGCTTATGTTCATTAATGTGTTTGTATATATATATTTTTAACTTCCATGTCAATTATGTTAATGATAATTATGTCAAGTATTTTTTGAATATTTATGTTAACTACTCATTTATTTTTGTTGGATTTTATGTCATGTTTGTGATGAAAAATACAGTTTCTATTTTGAAATAAATATATGATCATTTGCATTCATTGTGTTCATGAACTTTTGTTTTTGTTTGTTTATGTTTATTAACATTTGTGTTCATTTACGTTTATGAATATTTTTTTGTGTTTATTTATCTTTGTTAGTGTTCGTTAGATTTTGATAAGTGTTCATGAATAGTTCATGAATATATTCGTTTCATTAGTAAACAAGTTCATTTTCTTAACGAACGAACATGAACAAGACCTTGTTTGTGTTCGTTTGGTTTGTTTGCAATCCTAGTTCCGGCACATAGAATGATATTGATCTTTGTGCTTTTTTCTAAATTTCAAGATGTGACTATCATATGGTCGCCAGCCGGGGTCATTTCATTAAATTGATGCCTGATGCAAATTAAAACAAATTAATTTCTGAATTGTATAAGATCCTAAAACGTGGTGATATGATGACATACGTTATTTGTATATGATTTCAGAAAGACACACAAGAAATACGTTTGAGTTGAAGTAACATTTAGAGGAAAAAAAAAACCTTTGAACATGTTACTTTGTTTAACAGCAAAGTTTGAAAAGCAACCATAACATGGATACTAAAATATAAAAACAAGTATTGTTCTATTTAAGGGTTTTGGAACATGACAAAGAAATAAACAGCTGAATTGGTGCTCTTTATAGAAAAGTAGGTCATTATTATTAAATCTACTAATGACTAGAAAACTAATTCGTTTCACAACAATGAAAGTTTAAGTTGACCACCTTAGACACGAAAAAAGTTACTTTATAAAATTTTGAGAAACTAATTTCGTTTTGTAAACATAAGTATAAGGAAAACACGTTAAAAAGTTGACGTTAAATGTGTGGTCATATGCTTGTGAAAATTCTGTGATCACAAATAATTTGTTATATGAATACTGGCTACGTGTAAACTAATTCGCCTCACATTATTAAACATGTGATTGTTCTCCTGCGGATATGATTTCTGTATGAACCACTAATATCCTCGTATATTACCATAAATGTTTTCTATTGGGATATACTTGATATGTATTCATTCATTGGAACTAATCTTTCTAGTCTAATAAAATAGTAACTAGGAGCGACATGTGTCAGCACCACATTCAATCTCGTTAGAGTTTTTTTCGCTTCTCTCTCCTATTAAATAATCACATTAATTATTAATTATAATAGTTAATTCTTTATTAAATTAAAATAGTTTTGTAATAGACTAAAAAGAGATCCTTTCATTAATATTATTTCTAAAAAACAAATTTTTATAAAATTAGAAATTTTTCTAAAACATCAATTTTTTTTTAAAATACAAAATATTTTAAAATTAGTATTTTTATCAAGTAAAATTTTAATAAATAAAATTAATTATAATTATGAGTTATAATAAGAAAGTTTTTAAAAAAGATATTTTTTTAAAAACATTTGATTTGAAATAATATTGTTATTCTATTTATAACAAGAAAGAAACTAATTATATCTTATCTTAAAATATTATTTTTATAATTAATAATTTTTTATTTTATTTATTCAACCTGTGTGATACGTACACGGGTTTATTAAAGCTAGTAGATTAATATTAAGTGTTTTCTTTCCAATTTTTTAGATAGAAGTCCAAGGGTAAATCATTCTTATAAATTTTTACGATGATACGATTTGAGAATATAAATGATTTTAAGAATTTTTTTCAATATTTAACTGCAATTTATTGTGCAGGATATTTTATAAAATTAATCAACTTTCTAAGATGAGAAACATGACAGAATTTTGGATGATGTGAAAGAAATTATTGCATTTATTATTTGACAACCAACAATAAAAATTAACCACTTGTTCTGAGACTATTGAAGCAAAAAATAAAAATAATAATAAACAACGTTGGAACTAAAGTTTCTCAAAGAAATAGTCCATTTAAGGACAAGTACTCTACTTAGCAATTCTTGGTGTTCGATTTTCTATTGAGTCCTTTTCTTGTTATTCAATTTGTGGACCACAATACATATATACCATGTATTTTAAAAGGATATAATTCATAAATATATATATATTTTTTTAAACGGTTAAAAGATCGTTTACAGTTTACTGGCCTATTTGATCATCTCTATTACTTAACTCGAAACTAAAACCACCCTAATGAGAAAACTCAACTTAGGTGAGAAAACTCCATGACCCAATATAAAACTTTTTTTTATCACATGTGAGACTTAAACCTAAGATATTTCTTAATTTTAATAAAGTTTTTGAGCTAACTCACCTCAACCATTAGACTGAGGATCATTGGTAAATATATTTTATCTATTAACATCAAATCCGGGCAATCCGTATTCTTGTACATGCTTACAGTTGTCGTCGCGGACCAATCGCGACATATGTGTTATGGTTCAAAATAAGATTACAAGAAGAAGAATTTTTGAGGGGAAAGGAAATTGATGCAGTTTGCAAGTTGGTTACAACCTAACACTATACAATTAGTTATATACGGTAAACTGGAGAGTCTAATTCTAATTCTTCTAGTTAGTATATGTGCAATAATAGTCCCTCACATCCTCACTACTTTAGTGATCGTAATAGTACCTATCCATCAAGCATCAAGAGCTCTTGATCAGACCTCAAGAACTAAAATCATGAACCTCAATTTTAGAGGTGGTGTTATTTGGACTTTCCAAATATATAAATTTCAAAATGTAGTTGCAAATGTGAGTGATTTCTACAATGTAAGGTTGGTAATATCTTGCAATCTTGCAAAATAATTGATTTAGCATCATTCGAGACATTGTGGTCCCTAAAAAAACTGACATTGTGCCGATGACACTTATAGCGACGAAAACTGCCGTTGCTAAAATAGAGCTATAGCAACATGTCGTGACCATTATCATTTATGGTTTCTAGGAGCAAAATTGATTTTGGGAAGTTGCTGCCTTTTAGAAATCTTATAGGAACGACATGTCCTCGTTATAGGTTGAATATATTTTTTTTCATTACTTTTATAATTGAAAAAATATAAAATAATATGAAAAACTATTCAAAAAATGTACTTTACTATTGTGATGGCAAGTTGTCACTAATATATTTTTTTCTTTTTCTTTTATTACCATTAAAATTTAAAATAATAAACTATTTAAAAGTATATATATTTACTATTGTATTTTTTAGAACCTTTCACTGTTGTTGTTTTTTTTTTCTAAATAAAAAATAAAGAAAACTAAGCTAATAAAAACATTAATACCGGTGTTATGTGGAACCTTTCATTTATACTATTATTATTTTTGTCGTTATTGTTGTTATGTGGAACCTTTCATTTATACTATTATTATTTTTGTCGTTATTGTTATTGTTGTTATCATTTAAACTTCTTTTAAAGAAAAAGAAAGAAAACTAAGCTTATTAAATCTAGTAAAATCAGTAAGAAATTTCTATATAGGTTCCAGCGGCTCAGCTAAGCATGTAGTGTATGCATTTATTATTGTTATTTCTTTTACTTATTTGAACAAGCCCAGATCGAATATCAATTGGTCTAGTTTTCTTGTAAAAATAATACTACAAATTCATTTTTTTTCTATACCGATGACACGTTGTAACGACACCCTTTCAAAATGGCACATCCTTTTTTCACCACCCCCCTCACATCTAAAGTGACGACATGTTGTCAACATAAACTAAGACTGATTTAATTGTAAAAAGCCATATATTGATTGCATGTCTTTCCTATGGATCTTGCTATGCAGATGACATCTTCACGATAGCCCTCATCGTTACAGATGTGATTTCTTCTAATGTTTTTTAGTTCTATTATGTCTTATCTAGAAAAATATATACACATGTTTTTCTCCTTGACCGTAAAATATACATATGTTTAAGAAAAATATAGAGTGATTTTGGAAATAGTTTTGATGAATGTGACGTATTTGTTTAGATATGAAGTGGAAAAAGATATGCAACGCCTTGAAATAGAGATAGAAGTGAATAAATATCACAAGAGTTTATATGTCTCTTTCTGACACACAATTAAATAATTACTTGTAGGCTTTCTAAAAGTCTTGGTCTTTTAAACGTTTATCTGGCTGCTGGCAGGTTATGAGGTGCATATTGAGAAATTCTAATTAATCACTTTGATAGATATTTATTTACCGATTATAAAACTCGTAGTGTTGGATTGCAAATGTGTAACGTGTAATTAACATGTTATTTCTCCACCACAATTATATCCAAATCTTACTTGCCTGATTTAGAGAAGGAATTAATCTTTAATGCTATATACTTTTGAAAATTATCGTCAACTAATTATTTTTAATTTATTGGTTTGTTTGTTTTGATAGTATAGCTTGTATGTTTTCTCGCATGCAACTTCATTTCGTTGTTATTTTGTTTAAATTGATTGTGGTGTTGGCGGTCAAATTTGTTAAAATTTCACTCGCTAGTTTAATTATAATTTACCTTATAGTGTACGATTTGTCCATGCTTCTGGTAGTGCGGTTTTGAATAAAATTTATAAGTATATATAGATACAAATAAGCATGTGAAAACGGTATACTCAATATTTATAAAAACATTATCTTGTTGTAAAGAAAAATTGGATTTCGGTCGCACGTTGTGAGGGCTCAGTTTATGTAAAACTTTTATTGAAATGTAAGTAAAAAATAAACATGTCTAACAGTGTATACTCAAAATCTAGAAAATATTACGTAAAAAAATTTATATCAATTACTTAACTACATAAATGATCCCTGTACGTGGTTATAATAAGTTTAGGTAATAAACAAAAAATAATAATAATTATAATGTAAAATGATAGTAGCTTTGATGAGTTATACACTTATACCAAGTGTTTCAAAAACTTATACTAATTTTACCTCTATGCTAACATATATATTATAGACTTCAAGGGTTTTGAAATAAAAACATCTCGTAGTTAAAAAAAAAAAAAACTATTATGGCTAGAAAACAAAAAAGTTTCAGCTTTCCTATGTTATGAACTTGATCAATATTGATGGGTCAACCAAAAATAAAGTAAAACTAGATGTTCTAATCACATTTAACTAGTAACGATAAGTAGAGTGTTGTAACACGGAAATTTATTGAAGAATGTTATTAACTAAACAATTAACTAAACTAGACATAAAAATTAAAACTTGAATTTTGATTTGGTTTGATGGTTATGAAAGTTGAAAAACAAATTAAGAATAGTTTAGAAATAATATTAGGAAAAAGGATCACACTCTTGCTTCAAGCTAGTGTGCTGACTAGTTGATCTAAATTTATCAAATGGAAACCACATAGATATGGTATGTTGCATTATTTGTTTTAATGAATAAATCAAAAGCCCCAGATTATGATCATTATGATATCAAACCAAATAATGTCACAACTAAATTTTCTACTTTAGAGATTACCAATTTGGAAAACATATAATAACCCCAATTATTAATGACTAAAACCAAAAACCGATGGATTTCGATTAACTATTGAAATTCAAAACTGTTAAATCACACAAGTATTAATATAAACTAGACTAACCAAAAGATTGATTTCAGTTTACATCTAAAGTTAAGTAATTGTCAATTGAACAATAACTATTACAAACCCTATACCTAGGATCGGAAAGATCACGGATGATTTAGCCTTGAATCATTTTAATTATGTTTTTAATTCTTGATTTTGATCTTTGAAGCATTAACGAGGATGTGATTGGGATGATTTGAAAGCATTTTAATCACCATTTTTCTCATCGTCTCTAAACTTGCAAATCTCATATGGCTTGAAAACTAGGGTTTTGAGTTTTTTCAGGCGGCTTGAAATCACAAAAAAACCCAAACTCATGCCGGTCCCCACGAACCCTACACCAATATTGGCGTATGCTACGGTTCCTAGGTCATGAAATGCCCAAAACCTTTGCGTTACGGTGATAAAACGGTGTTGTGTGCGCTGTCGGCCCAAACTACACCAAAGTTGGAGTGAACTACACAAGTTTGCTTATTTTTCTTCAATTTTCTCTAACTTGCTCATACCAATCCTCTTTCCCAAGTAGTTTGCACTATTGACCTATAAACATGAAATATATCTAATGTAACTTCATTTTATGCATAAGTATGATTAAAAAACATATACTTCAATGCAATTAACACATGGAATTCGATTACCCATCACAAACCCTAATTATTTACATGTGCACCACATATGTATAGTTAATATTTCACAACATGGGATATACTACCAAGCACATAATTTGTTGATCTAGACATCACAAACTAACCACGAGTATCAATTAACCAAAAAACTACGACATTACTTTACTCTTTACTCTCTTTTCCGTGTATGATATTGTATATGTGGGTTCTTTAACAAACCTTCGAATGCATAAAAATACTAAACTATATTAGTTTTTTTAATAACTATCAATATTAGTTTTTTTAATAATTATCTATTCAAAATATTTACAACAAATTCATATACTTTTATAACTTTTGTTATACTCATACCCTTAGCCATTAGAAGTGTTATACGCGAGACAACAAAGAGTCGGTCGGCTGGAAGATGCATTAAATCTAGTGTAGTAAATCAAGTAGGCGGAAGAAAGGTGGTGATATATGAAGAAAGAATAGACCATGTAGAAGGTTTTGAAGATACATTTTCTAAAACGTGAAGATATTGAAAGAAATATGATACGTGAAAAGAGAGCATCTTGCATATGAGATCTAAACCCAGTTGGATAACCAAACAAAAGGTGATATGCGTCAATGTTGTCGAGTTACGCATGGCTACAATTAATGGTGATTTGTTTCTAACATAACTATAAAGTATAACTTGTTTTGTGATTCGATCACTTAAGCACCGGAAAGTCCAAGTACAAACACAAAATACAATTTATAACCATCTTTATTACTTCGTGTGTATAAAAGTTCATAATACTACTTATTTATATCTTTACTAATTTTAGTAAACTCGAGTATTACACGGCTTGATTATATATAATATTAATTATAATAAAAATATATAAATTATAAAATAATATATTAATTATAAAATAATATATTAATATAATATATGATTAAAATTACATATGACTAACGACTATAAATAATTAATAAAACAATAATATCTAAGTTTTTAAAATTTTGTTTTTAAACTTTTTTGTTTTTTTCCAAATAATAAATTAAACATATTATCTCAAAACAAACCGTTTTAAAATAATATCATTTTTAAAAATTTTCCTTACTATAACTCCAAATTTTAATTAGTTTTTTCTATAAAAATATTACTTTTAAAAAAACCATTAAGATATTTGTATTTAAAAAAATTTGATGTTTTAGAAAAAAGTTACAAAAAATTATTTCTTTAGAAATAACATTAATACAAAGATCTATTTTTAATTTATTAAAATTTTATTTTAAATCTAAAAAAATTAAATAATATTATTAGTAATTAATGTAGTTATATAATAAAAGAGACAAGTGGGAAAATTTTAATAAAAATGAATGTGATGCTACCACGTATCATCCATAGTTACTTTTTTTATTAAAATAGAAAGATAAATTTAAAAATTGTTTAAGTCTTAAAGTATAAAGTATATACTAGTGGAAATGTACGTGCGATGCGGCGGTACGACTGTTATGTGTTTTTTTAAGAATTCGATTTTAGTCAGTATCGACTCGGTGCGCTATGGTGTAAATTAAAAAATCAAAATATAATTATTGAAAAAACTGAATGAAAGAAAACAATTACATATATTACAAAAGTCTTTAAGACAACTATATTATCCCAACAAAATTCGTGAAAGCATGGGTGGTATTTGTGATCGGAAATCACTTATTACCTAACTTTTAGGGGGGTTTCCTTTTATGAATGTAGGTTAGAGTTTTATGATCATCGTAGGCTGCTTTTAGTGGTGATTTGCATAGACATGAGAAAGTTAATGGAGAAATTGTCACAACAAATTACCATATTGATTGTTATTGAGCTTTTAACAACCGACAAGGGGAAGATGGATTAGCGTTCAATCGTAGTGGATGAACGGAATTGAAAGTAAATGGCGGTTTTGTTTGGTCACGTGTATATGCTTTAGCATTTGTATTATAAGCATCATATATTTAAGCATGGTTTTTCATATGGCTGTCTTAATCCATATGTAAAATTATCATTGAATCCTCTTTTTACTTTTATTATAAGAGATATAGATAAATATTAATATTATTAAATTCACAATATGCCCCTAGATTAATATTATAGTTATTATAAACATGAAGATATATATACATATATATATAAGTTATATACTTAAATATTTAAATAAAATAGTACTTAATTTAAAAAATATTTAGTTATAAAAATATAATTAGTAAATATAAATTTAAATGTCAATTTATTTAATTAACTTCATTAAATTACTAATATTATTTAATTAACTTCATTAATTTATTTATACCCATAAAATACTTAGCATGCTTTCAAATTGAATTATTTTGTTGCTACTTATAAAAATACTAGTGGAAATGCCCGCGAGTTGCGGCGGTATGGCTGTTGCGTGATTTTTTGAGAATTCGATTTTAGTCAGTATCGGCTCGGTGCGTTATGATGCAAATTAAAAAATCAAAATATAATTATTGAAAAAATTGAATGAAAGAAAACAATTACCTATATTGCAAAAGTTTTTAAGACAACTATATTATCCAAATAAGATTAGTGAAAGCATAGGTGGTATTTGTGGTCGTAAATAACTTATTACCTAGATTTTAGGGGGGTTTATATAAAGTAGTATAGATATAAGTATTTAAATAAAATAATATTTAAATCATACTATTAAATAATGTATCAATAATGTTTATTAAGTACATGAAAGAAACAAGGGCAAAAATGCCAAGGTTTATAAATTTAAATGTCAATTTATAATATCACAAATAAAATAAAATTTAATGAAGTTAATTAAATAATATCATATTATTAAATAATGTATCAATAATGTTTATTAAGTACATGAAAGAAACAAGGACAAAAATGCCAAGGTATATAAAATTTAATTGATAAATTTACCATATTGCCTCTAAAATTTCTTAAAATCTTAATCAATTCTTTATTCTACCTATTTTAAATGTCTTGCACTCCTTTGTACATGTTGATTTAAAACTTGTATGTTCGGCAAAATTACATCTTTATGCAGAGAGATTTATGAAAATAATACAAGTATTTAAATAAAATAATACTTAATTTAAATAGTATTTAGTTAAAAAAATATTATCAATAATTATAAATTTCAATTTCAATTTATATTATTATAAATAAAATAAAACTTTAGTTTTAAAAGTATGATTAGTAATTATAAATTTAAATGTTAATTTATATTATTATAAATAAAATAAAACTTAATGAAGTGAATTAAATAATATCTCATTATTAAAAAATGTATTAAATAATACAATAATTAGAAGAAGTTAATTAAATGAGGGCAAAAGTGAAATTATTGCATAAACCACTTGTATTCTATGGTTAAAATGTTGTATAAGTGTCTTACACTTTAAATTAAATTACCATCTTATCCTTCTAATATGTATTATATAGTAGTATAGATATGGATATAGATATATATTTATTAATGCTTTTTAACCATGTAATGTGTTTGTGATTTATATTCTAATATATATTTGTATCGTATATTATGAATACAAATTCATGACCAATTAATATGAAAAAAGAAAGCCAACATTTAACCAGCCAAATTAAGGAAAAAGACGAACTAATCGTCTCCATATGTGAACCAAATTGGTCGAGGAAGGTTCCTCATGAACTGATGTAGAGAATAAATAAAGCAATACGTGGAAGATCACGAAGTCAACACAAAGTGAAACCATGCACTAGTTAGCCGGCCGGTATTAAACCACTTGGTGTAATAAAAGAACCACTACACCTTTTAAGTAGGGTATATGCATGTATGCCACATCATGTTTTTAAAATAACTCATACAATCATAACTTATTTTGTAGCAATTTTTATTGTATAACTTATTTTGTAGCAATTTCTCAAAGACAGAGCTCGAACGTTTGACCTCCAGGAAAGCATCACCATTTTAACTGGTTGGAACTAACACGGTTTACTTTCGCAGATGGATTTGAAATGAAATGACAACCACTAAGCAATTATCTTCAAGTCTAGCCCAATGCTAGTCATGAGTCCCACATAAACCTTCCCATTGGTTGAACAAGTGTACTAGTTTGTATTATTGTATGCATAGAAGGCAGCAAGTGGATTGGACCATTTAAGAGGTTCTTTTGCTTGTCTTTTGCACAAGTTGGTCACATTAGGTTAATGAAACCAAGTAATGTTTAACAATCCCACTAGTTTCTTTTTCAAACTACAAAAAAAATATTCACTTTTTCTCCTCTTCTTTGAGTAGGTTTATTCTTACTTTTGAACTTTAAGCATACCCATAAAATACTTAGCATGCTTTCAAATTGAATTATTTTGTTGCTACTTATAAAAATACTAGTGGAAATGCCCACGCGTTGCGGCGGTATGGCTGTTGCGTGATTTTTTGAGAATTCGATTTTAGTCAGTATCGGCTCGGTGCGTTATGATGCAAATTAAAAAATCAAAATATAATTATTGAAAAAATTGAATGAAAAAAAACAATTACCTATATTGCAAAAGTTTTTAAGACAACTATATTATCCAAATAAGATTAGTGAAAGCATAGGTGGTATTTGTGGTCGTAAATAACTTATTACCTAGATTTTAGGGGGGTTTATATAAAGTAGTATAGATATAAGTAGTTAAATAAAATAATATTTAATTTAAATAGTATTTGGTTAAAAAAATATGATTAGTAATTATAAATTTAAATGTCAATTTATATTATTATAAATAAAATAAAACTTTAGTTTTAAAAGTATGATTAGTAATTATAACTTTAAATGTCAATTTATATTATTATAAATAAAATAAAACTTAAAGAAGTGAATTAAATAATATCATATTATTAAATAATATATTAATAATGTGTATTAAACAATACAATAATTAGAAGAAGTTAATTAAATGGGGACAAAAATGAAATATTGCATAAAACACTTGTACTCTATGCTTAAAATGTTGTATAGGTGTCTTATATTTTAAATAAATTTACCATCTTATCCTTCTAATATGTATTATATAGTAGTATAGATATAGATAATCGGATAATTCAAAAATATTAACAAAAATGTATATATAGAATCTGTTATGAAAATAACATATATACTAGCTAGAAATAATAGTCTATTTAATTGTAACAAAGATCAGTTTTTATATTGGGATTGAAACATCAGAATGCTTTTGTTGCTTGTTGGTAGTCAATATTATTAGTGTTCATAGTTAGACAGTTACATTAGTGGATAATTCATCATCGGAAACATACTTTAACAGTAAATTTAGTTACTACTAATAACCATTATCATTAAACAGTTACTGATATGTTAATCAGTCACTATAAATTTGCTCGTGAGTAGTAATTAATTCATTAATTGCACTTGCCACTAACAGACTAAGTTCCAACTGACCAATTTACCATTGATGAGTAACCAGCAAACCAGACAACCCAGTTAGTAAAAAATATATATAAAAATATATAAGAACCTATTCAAATGTTAAATAACAACTGTAGACACACTTGTAAACATTTGTTTATAGAATAGCAACTAACTACTACCAATAATCACTTACACATGGACCTTTTCATGTAGTTTTTAATCGATTATTCAAATTCAAAACTTCCATGGTATATCAATAAAGTAACTAAAAGTTCTTCCCACCTTGGACCCTGACTTGAGGCGTTGCCTAGACCCGTAGCCCCCTTGGAAGTTGGAACCCACGCCATTGGCAGGGGCGGACCTAGGTAGGGAGTTGGGGGGGCAGTGGCCCCCCGTAAAAAAAAATTAGTGTTATATGTATGTAAAAATTCCCAACGCCCCCCCAAAATTATGCAATGACCCATTTTTGTCTCCCATAAAAACATTTTCTGGGTTCGTCACTGGGCCCATTGGGGCACTTCCCCCTTAAACCCCTCGGTTGTGTTTTCCTGTTACAATCATCTCAAACAATCGTATTTTTCTTTCATTCTAATTCATATCAGCATATTAATAATTTCAATTATAAGTAAATCCAATTATACAAAACTAACGCTTGTAATACTGAAATCACTAGTAGTGTTGTAGATGCATTGCTATTGATTATAACTTTTTCTATTTGAGAAATAGTGAAGAAATAGGATTACAACCATATGTTACAAAGGTAGAATCCCAACTTTCCACAAACAAGTGAGATACACAAATTCTGTACGATTAGTCTGCAACTTGCATAGATATTTTTTGTTCGAAACGCAATGTATTATAATTATATGTGTAACAACAGTATATATAAAGAAAATAGTTTTATAGAGTTAGGATAAAAAGGAAGGAGAGAAACTAAAGTAGAAATCCAAGAGTTTCATGTTCACAAAGATGTTTACTCTTGAGATTATCTTTAAAATTGTAATATAGTTTAATTTTTTCTTCAACTGCTTAAATATTCTAGCAAAAACCAACTCAACGAATATGTAGAAGCCAGACTCACCTTATGTCTGAAGAATTCTTAGCCAAAAAAACAAAAGAAAAAAAAAGTAGAACTTGATAACCACCCAAGAATCTTCCTTTAACAGAAGAGTATAGTAAATTCAAATTTCTTCATACTTTATTATATATCGTTAATAAATAATAAAGATCACCTTCTAGAGTATATATATCTGCATGCAAGGTTTTAAGTCTTAATTTATTCGTCACTATAGGAGACTTTTCGACTTTATTGTCATAAATACGTGGTATTGCCAAATTTTATATAGGGCTTAAGGTATGATTTTACACCCCTTAATTCCACATAATATGGTCGCATCAGCTCATGTGATGTGAGAGTATACCCAAGGCCTTATATATCTTGAAGCATACCTGTAGATCTTTAGCACTCCTTTCCTTTATCAATATATGCCAAAAATACATAGAGTTTCGTACGCATTTGCTTGAGCCCTTTCTTGAAAAGAAGATAAAAAAATGTTTTCATTCAAGATCAATAGGGTATATATAGTATTATCTGAAAAGCTAGGAACAAATATAAAAAAGTTCAATGACAAATTCTTGTGATTATTATAAAACAATAACCAGAATTTCGTCAAAGATGTCTACCGCACACCGAAAGATACCACGAAACTCTTTAAATATTAAAAGCATATATGTACACATATGGATGAAACCAAAATAGTAACAATGCAAGACTCATACAAAGTCATGTATTCTTCAATAATTTCAACTTGACCCTTCGTACGTACAAATATATATAATCTACGTTTTAAACTCACTAATTTTTTACAAGTTTAATTTTTCTTTAATAATTTTCATTCTTTAATTTTTCTTAAAAATTACTAACTTGTTTGTGTTTAACTTTTATATTCACATTCCAATATAAATATTGTTATAACAAGTTGTATTTAATTGGGGTATTCTTTGAGTATTGTATATATCGACTGATAGTAACATGTTGGTATCATGAAAAAGTGAAACTAATGTGATCGAATAACATCGATACCGTTATATAATCCTTTTATTGAATAATTGTATATATCCACTTGTAAAACAACTTAATTGCATATTTTTTCAATTCAAAATTCTAATTGCATATGTTCCCTATTTTAATCTTTTTAGTTGCATATTTACTCAATTCACAAAAAAAAATTGTATATATCCCCTCCCTTAACGAAAAATTTTCAAATTTACCCATTGATTTTTTTATTAAAAATAAGTTATTTATTGATAATGTTACCCTTATCTTTACCAAAACTATTAAACCTTCTAAATTTCATGTACACTAATTTTTAGCTAGCTTATTTTCTTTTTACACTTTTTTTCTTTTTTTAATCATTTTTCGTTATTGAGTGTTTTTAGTTTTAAAAAAAAAATTTGTACTTTTTAATAATTTTACCTGACAATGTTGAGTCTATTCTTTTTTATCAAGCTTTTATAGTAACAATAAAAAAATACAACATAAATACTAAACTTTTAATTCGTTACAGAACCAAAAAAAAAAAACATTATGACAAAAACAATTATGAGTAATAGTTATCCTATGGTTTATTTTTAATAAAAAAAAGTCAAATTGGGTAAATTTAATATTTTTTTACATTAAAGGAGAGGTTATTTATAATTTTAGTTTTATGTATGGTAAATATATAATAAAATAGATTAAGAAAGTGGATATATGTAATTTTAGTTTTGAGCTAAGTAAATATGCTATTAACAAGGTTTCAAGGGGGATATATGCAATTCCCACTTGTTTTATACCTATGTTTTAATATCTAGAACCGAACCATTAGTCTTCACAACTTTATATGTTTTTTTGATAAACTTAAACGTTAATATTAACACTGTAATACGCATAACAAAGTTTACAAACGTGAATCACTACTCACAATAAATTTGCTCAAAGTATTTTCAGGGAAAAGAAACACACAAAAGAATAGGTAAACATAATGATAGAGTCGGTATCATATCTATTCACATGTATCAAATAATATATGACCGTATATAATATATCATAAAATATTCATATTTTCTAGGGTTACGTATTACCCAATATTGTCTAATATTGTCAGTACATCACAACAATTTAGTATTTAATACATTAAACTACAAATTCACTAGAAGAAAGTTGACTTTAATTAGCGATGACCTTTACAGACGAAATGAAATCATCGCTATAAAGTTACCTTTGCCACGAATTTTAGTGGCTAAATTTTTTAGAATTTTTTTTTCCATAATATATCGCGATGAAATTGCATCTCGATACATCTTGATGGGTTGAAGGGAAAATTAGGCGCTTTGGGGAAAATTTACTGCGACGGTATTTCATCTCGATACCTCTACTTTACTTATTTTCCTATATTTATATAAGAGATGGTAAGATAATTAGGAAAAAAAATCAAAAAATTTTATAGAGCATCATGAACTATAGAGATGAAATTTAGTCTCAATAACATTCAGATCTCAATGTTCATTCTTCTTCCTCATTCTTCACAAGAAAGGGTTTGGTGCTTCTCTCTTATGCCTGTGACTTCCAACCTATGACTCGCCCCCGACTTCCGATCGTTTAGGGTTTATTCTCTCCTAACTTTTTAGAGTTGAACGATTATTTTCTTGATCTGCCAGGCTTGATGTGTATCTCCAATTGCAATGGAGGTAGTATGTAATTTACATCAGTTGCATAATCTCTTAATTAGACTCCATGAAAACACTGTATTTCTTTGTGTATTCTCTCCTTTCAGTTCTGTTAGCTGTTGAATTCGTGGGATTGTTGTGGATAATTTAGGATTGGTTGGATTTATATATTTAAGCAGATGGGTCTTTTTAGATTAAATAATCTGGAAATTTATTTTAAAAAATAAAATCATTCCTGCTGCGACAAAATTTAGTTGCTAGAATTTTCTATAAAAGTTATCTATCGACTACTTTTCGTCACAATAGGTACTAATTTTATAAAATCAATGATTATGTTTAATTAAAGATTTTTTTTTAATGACAGGTATAGCGACGAAAATATTGACCTAATATGATAGAGCAATGGCGACAAAACAATTGCGACAACTTTTCGTCGCAATGGATTTTAGAGACCACAGTTTGTCGCAATAAGTAAAATTAATTTTTTCGCAAAAAGTCTTTTCCTTGTATTGATTGAAGAGTTATTATTTTTCCTTAATATGCTGGATTTTTTTCAAAGAATTTCAATTCTTCTTTTGAATTAAACATTTTTTTAAATCAGCAAACAGGCAACAAGCTAATGTACATGTGTGTGCTTTGCTAAATCAGTTTTGCCGTTTTGGGATCAAGCCATTCAGTACGTTTAGCTAAAGAGCATTCACACTCAATTCTTTATCTTTATTCTTATAATTACATTAAAATCATTATTTGTTTTTACTTTCAATTAAATAATATATATTTTGTACATTTATCATTAACTTTTATCTTTCCTCAACTAACAATCACTTTCAAAAATATTAAAAAATTTATAAGTATTAAACAGTGAATCTTCAAATTTTCAAATGAACAGTAATATTTTCTCTATTTTCCACTAACAACCACTCAAAACCATACCATATAATATAAGGATTACACTCACAAACTTTTAAAGAACCGGATGTGAATGCTCTAAAGGGTTAAATTTAGGTCAACTTCATAGGTTTGTAACTTGAACCATTTATTATTAAAGTTTTTAAAATGTATTTTATATATAACTTAGAAAGTTGGTCAATATTGTATGCCAAAACTAAAAACTTTATTTAAAAAAAAAAAAAAAAAAAAAAAAAAAAAAAAAAAGAAATAGATGTTAGATTTTATAGTTTAAGCTTGATTGTCTGTAATGAAAATATGAAAAAGTAACATGAAATTTCCAAAAAGACTATCATAAATTCCATGAGATACAGTTTAGTATTATGCAACTTATGCTTGTATCATACATTACTAGAATATGATCACTATTACTACCGGAAGTCATCTCTCGTTAATTATCACGGATACCAAAATAATAATACCAACGAATTACTAACGCTCATCAATAACAGTTTTTGTATAGCAGTTATACGTTAGAGTTGAATTGAGTAAATAAACTATTTACAAGGACTAAAGAGCTCAAAATTTTCATTCAAATATTACAACAAAACTACATGAATATTGGTTATGTATAGCGAAACTTAATTAAAGTTTGGTAAGCATCATCACAAGGTAAGAGTATAAGACGTGTGCACATGTATACGGATGATAGATGGGGCTCTCATGACGCGTTTACATTATTGTTATATTCAATGAGCTTTGAATTTTGCATGCAAGTTGAGAATTAAAAAAAAAAAAAAAAAAATTTGACGACAAAGAGTTTTAATATAATAAATATAATCTCTAACAATAAAATCAGGGATATGTCATTCTAAATTTTTTTTAACGGAGAAACTATACTTACTCTTAAACTAAATCATAAATTATTCTTTATTAGATATTAACCTGGGTTTATTTTAAAAAGGTTTTGTAAATAAAACTGGATATAACAAACAGTCTCAAATTAAATTAATGCTTTTAGAAAGAAAATTTGATTTTTAGTAAGCAATCGGGTTGTATTATATTGTTTTTAAATATTATCTAATATAACATGTTTTTTTACTTGACTTCGAAATAATATTAAATATAATGAAATTTATTTTCTTACGAAGTACCTGGACTATATTGCATTTCTTCGAAGATGTTAAAATATAATAAAATCAAATTACCAAATTTGACAAAGCAACTACCGTACATTATTAACTTTTAAGCTTTCTTGCTCTCAGAAATTAATCATTGAAATTTTAAAATATTTTACATATGTTTTTATCTTCAAACATTGATCTTTTTGGATATACATTGATATTAAGGTTAATATACATATGGTCTTATTAAGTAATAATGATTGTTGTTTATGGACTATAATTTGTTATAAACAAGATTATTGTAATGAAAATATTGTATTAGTCCTGATCATTAAAAGATGTTCAAATAAAATATAGGTATGCAATTATACTAGGAACTAGCTAAAAAAATTAATAATAAATCTATGAACCAAAAAGCATATCTAAGATTAACAATGTCTAAGGCCAAACTCAAGATGATTAAAATAACTTGTACAAACTTCTGCAAGCATCAATTGACAATTGACAGTAAAAACAGATACATTAACAAAAATTTGATAACACGAACTACGGGTTTAATCACCGATTCTCTTTTTCATAAGAATTTACCTCTTTTCGTAATCACTAGTATTCATGATTAGGGCTCTCAATCTTCAGGCTTTGGCCACTCGAACAACCAAGTGCGCATAACATGGTTCTTCATTCACAACATGTTTATGGTTTCATACTTCCAACTAAGTTCTGGCCTTATTGCTAGCAAGGTGTTTTATTTTCTGACGTGCAGATATGTTATATAAGCTGGTTTTATCATAAAATTTACTAGATACACTAAAATATATATTTTGATAATGTAGTAATGTGTGTAGATTATTGATTATTTTACAGCAACGACAAGCAACCTTTATATTATGTGTATTGATAGATTAGCACACCCCACCAAGGATTCTAAATGTTTTGAGATGACACTTTCTAACAAGTTGTTAACTTGTTCGAGATGTGAAGTGCTTTTTGGATATAAAAGATTGTCTGATAGTCCTCTAGAAAGTGACTACGTGTTCTTTTTTCATACGTTAACAGTTTACTTGGGTTTAATAATGGTTTCGAAAACCATGGGTGTTAAGTTAATGTTTTGTAATTAGAATGACTTAAGATGACCAGTTTACTTATATTTTATAGATTTTTGTTGTAAAAATGTTATGTCTTATGATATTTATCACTTTATATCCATCTTTCGTCATTTTAAATATTTCAACCTAAACATTATAACATACATATATATTTTGCAAAAACATACATTCTCATACAACCAATCAATAAGTACACATAAAACATGCGGCTTCTTCGTATGGTTCCCTAGCATACCTCTTAAAAATCATCTATTAAGTGCAAGCTGCAATATACAAGGAGGGTCAGTCCTATGAGTTGATGACTAGTATTGAGTTTTTTTGAAGTAAAAATCTACTTGTTTTGAAAGTATAGACCCAATAAGTATTCATTTAAAAATATGTTTCCGTGAAAAAATTTAAATAAAAAGCGCTGGTATTCGTTGCTAGAACTGTAATATAAGTTTTGTAAGTCGAAAATTTGACCGTCATACAAGTGTATTCTTCTCATACATACATATACATATACATAATATATCTACATATACATATACGCTTATAGTTAACAAATATTTTTATGTTCTTTCAAAAATAATTTTGGATGGTGATTGAGCCTTTGCCCACGTGAAGGTGTAGCAGTCGGAATATAGTCACCCGAATATAATTGTGGGGCCATGCATGTACGGATATGATGTTATCCGCATGACATTTTCTTTTTCTAATATAAACATTAAATTAAATGCAAAGTTTCTTTCACGTTTATACCATTGATGCCACTTTACAATATTTTATTTTATTCTTTTGGATGTTATACATACACTATGCAAGATATAATGATTATTGAAGTGATTGTGTATGCCATAAACCTGTTAATTAAAGTTGCTTTATGACGTGCATCTTAACTTTTGTGACACAAAAATTACCTCCCAATACTTTAATGTATTTCTAGATAGAGTTCTTATTAGTTTGACTGCTCGATTTAGTGAGTAATTAGTAATGTTATTATTTTTATGATCTTGAGATCATGTGTTTAACTGTAATGTTTTGTTACTTTTAAGTTCTTTTTGTTCCTTTTAAGGTTTTTTAAAACTTCAGTTTTGTTACTTTTTAAGGTTTTGAAATTTTAATTTTGATAATTTAATTTTTTTTTATTTGTTTTGGTTTAAAAATTCGATTTACAACTTAAGTTTGAAATTTCACTTTGAATTTGTAACTTTGTTTTTCTAAATGATTAGAATAGCTTTAACTAGGATTTGGAGCTCTTAAAATAACAAGCATACATTAGCAAAAACATAAATATTAAGCTTGAAAATAATAACATTTGGCGTCCATGCAATTTGAAGGTGAAACAACGATCTTAAATTAATTACCACTGAAGTTATTTCTTTTTAGTTAGCAGGTATTTGATTGCTTTAACCTTTTTTGAAAAATGGGTTATAGGATTCGGTTTACATGATTATATATGGATTCAGATTAAGGCTGAATATTTTAACACGAATAAATATATGGATTATGTTCAGGTTAAATAATTCAACCAGTCAACCTATCAAACCGTAACCGCCAACCAGCTGACCCGCCAATCCGTCATGATTGACACTCCTAAAAAAAATTATACAATACATAAATTAGATCATTAGGTTTTATAAACGGATGATAGTTCCAGTTTGTTGGAATGGTTTAATACTAAATCAAAGTATCAAATTCCGTCCATCTTCACCTGCATTACTTGTTGACGGTTACGTTTGGTTCTAGAGTCACCATTTAACATATTAAACTACAATATGAAATTCACCTAAAAACCAATGTACAATATTTACAAAGTCACGTACAAATTATTTATACATTAAATAATATTATTAATATATTCAGTTTCGGCCTAGACATGCGAGTATGGATCATTTCTAGTCATAGGGTCGGGACTCGGGATCACCTGATATCATCCATTGATCCAAACCAGTGAAAAAGTTAAAAACTAATTCCATATTCATTCCCATCCTCAAAAAACAAGTTACCTAATTTGATTGTGTTGATTTTTTTTATTTTACATTGGATTCAAGAGTTTGTTTAGTATAAAGTAATAAAATGAACGAATGAATGAATGAAATTGATGACAGAATGAAATGAACAAAGAAATAAAATAAATTGATGACAGAATGAAATGGACAAAGTAATAAAATAAATCATTACATTGAATTGTCTTGTTTGATTATGTGTGACATTAAAATAAATCATTAATTTATGTTGTTTGTTAAGTAATAAAAAAAAAGAACTGGATACACAATCTGGTTACAATGGTGATGACTGATGGTGGTGGTGGCCAGTGGTGACTGATGGTGGCGGCCGGTAGTAATTACAATCATATATATAATAAATATACTAATAAAATAATTAATTAATTAATTAAAAAATAATTAAGAAGTTGAGCACAAGCCGGATCGAATTTGATAAATTACTTGTGAGTCGAGCTTGATATTTTAGAAGTATATTTTTAATGAGTTGGGTTGAGTTCTCTTATGTTAAACAAGTCGAGATCGATATTGACCTCGACTCGGCTTCATAACACCTTTGGGTGTAGGAATGATAAAGACAAACTTGAATCCAAGGGGGAACATCCGATTTTTTTGTTGAAATTTTGAGTTTGAGACCGTGTATTCAAGTATAAGACTAGTTTGTGATTAGTTTTAGAAACTTTTACAGGTTTGAAGCGAGTATGAGATTAAGCGACACCCGCTCGATACCAAGTGCGCATACCTAAATATATTAATGTTATATATAATTTAGCAAACATCGTTAAGTAAATTAAACTTCTGTACAAACTTGAAATAATTATAATACTAGGTTAGCACCCCGTGTATTACACGGTTTGAATATATAAATTATTAAATAATTAATAAAAAAATTTTATGAATTATAAAACTATACTTAAAGATAAAATATGATTATAATTACTTATAAATAGCTACTTTAAGTAAATAAACAATAATATATTTTTCTTAAACTTTTATTTTATAAAAAATTTATGGTTTGTAAATATTTTGTTTTAAGTAAAATGATTTTTTTTAAAAGTTTGTTGTCTTTTTGAATTTAAAAAGTGTGTTTTTAATTTAAAATAAATAGATTTTCAATTTATTAAATTATACATTTTTTAATTTGAAATTGGTATGAGTAATATTATTAGCATTCAATATTTGTTTTAATAATAGAAAGAAATGAGAAAGTTAGTATGATAAGGCTTACGATTGCGCCACATATTATCTTATTTTTTACATATTATAGATAGATTGATAGACAAACAGACAGATAGATATATAGATAGAAACACTAGAAACTCATTTATTAAACGAATTATAGTTAGTAATAAAAACAAAGATTTACAGTACGATATTTTAATATAAGATATGAATTTTATATACGTAATAGTTCAAGAAAATAAAACAATTATATTATTTTTTTAACTCTCTTATCTAAATTGTTTTATTTTTAAACATTCTTATTAAGATTCTTTTATAAAAGAATTTATTTTTATAAAAATCTTGTTTATTAAAAACTCTGGTTTGTAATTATTCTGGTTGTTTTAATAAGATTGTTTTTAGAAAAGTTCAAATTTTTTATATTTTTTAAAAAAAGGCCAGATTTAAAATATTTTGTTTCAAAAAGGTTTAGTGTTTTTGAAAATTTCATATTATATAAATTTTTTTTATTATTAGTTCTATTTTAATTAAAAAAAATGTAATTTTTTTTAATAAAATCTAACTTTAAAAAGATACATTGATTTTAAAAAATTTAAATGAGAGAGAGAAACAATGCAATTAATAAAATGGATCTTTAATAAGATAGAGAAATTTGTTTAAATGTTTAAATTACTATAATACCCTTTTGGAGGAAAAAATAAAGTGATAATGTCTAGAAGAATGACAAGTGACAAAAAGATATGTTAAGAGAATGACATGTGGCTTTAAAAAGCTTACTTTATTAGAATCTATAGATATATTGTTAGAAGTAAAGTTAGCAGTTAATATTTGAAGCTAATTGTTGATGTCAATTCATGATTGGGTCTCAAATAATAGGCATCTTATAACATACTATTTAACCAATAAGATCATAAACGGGTATTTTTTATATTCGAGTACCTGATGGGTAATAAGTAAGAGGTACACGACGGTTCATATAATCATGTATGAGAGTATGAGACTAGTTTTACTAATATTTTTCTCATATCCAACCCATTATAATCTCTAAAGGGGCGTTTGAGATTACTAATTTTCATACTTACAAATCACAATTAGGTAGGTTTTAATTATTTCAATGAAATTGATTTCTAATTACTGAAAGTTCGAGTTGAAACCTGTTCCGATTAAATAAAATATTGTCTAATCAGATCTTTGTTATAAACCGGTTTGGCCTAAAATTGGTTTTGAGAGAGAATGAATCGGTTCCACCGGTTTGAAACCAGATTTATTATGATTGGACTCAACGGGCCTGGGTTCGACCCAAAATCGCTTGTGCATTTTATGAATTTTGAACAATAGTTTTATGATAAAACTTTTATCATGGTCCATTGATCCATATCTTTTTTTGGGTCCATTGGTCCATTGGTTCATATCTTTTCTATTGGTCCATATCTAAAACATAATTTCATCCAACTTGAACTTTGAACTTCAGAGTCCAACACATGATGACATCTCCAATTCTCCACGACTCCACATACCATTTGTGGTCGTCATCTTCTAATCCACTCGACTCAATTCTCACCACCAATAATACCTGCAAATCACCCAAAAAAAACCTCAATTTTGGTTCATCATATGTGTTCCAATTGAAAAACAACACACCCACAGAGGTGTTACAGATCCAAATTGAAGCAACCTCCATCCTCCAGTTGAACCAGAGTATGTGTAAACGTATATATGTATGTACATAAAGTGACAGACATGACGAATTTAGCAGCAGCAGGTGGAATCACATTAGGGTTAGGGTTAAAGTTCAATTCTGTGAGCTTTCACTCACTCAATTCACCATCACCATCTCCCTTTTGGGGCAAAAGGTTAAAGTTCAAACCTTTACAAGAACCCAACTCACATGGGTCAAGATTCACAATCTTGAGGCCAAATTTGCACTCAACTGTTGTTGCTGCAGTTGAGTTGGTTGATCTTGTTCATAATGCTTTTTTGGGTGTGGGAGTTGGTCTCCCTTGTACAGTGATGGAGTGTGGTGATATTATTTACAGAAGCACATTGCCCAGATCAAATGCTTTGACACTCACTATCCCTGGGGCTGTTTTGGCTTTGGGTACACTTTCTTACCTTTGGGCTACCCCTGGTGTGGCTCCTGGGTTCTGGGATATGTTTGTTCTTGCTTTTGTTGAAAGATTGTTTAGGCCTACTTACAAAAAGGTTAGTTTTTAGAGATGATAGATTGGAATCTACTTGTTAGTTGGTTTTCTTGTGTTTTTATGATGTTTTGTTGTTGAAGTTGCTGGTGTTGTGGTGTTTGCTTTGGTTTTGATGGTTGCAGGATGATTTTGTGTTGGGAAAGAAGTTGGGTGAGGGAGCTTTTGGTGTTGTTTATAAGGTTTCATTGGCTAAGAAACCGTCCTCGAAGGTATCCTTCATGTGTTTGTAGAAATTCCTCAGTGGAATTCAACTTCTTTATTTATAGGGAATTAGATGAACAACAATAGTATGATCATAACTTAATCGCATATATGTCAACAAAGTATGGTACTTTATCCAATAATTTTGAATTTTGAAGCAACCATAATGTAGTGACTATGGTTTTTCTGGTGGTTGCTAAAAGGAAGGCGATTTAGTACTTAAAAAAGCTACAGAATATGGGGCGGTAGAGATATGGATGAACGAGCGTGTGAGAAGGGCTTGTGCAAATAGTTGTGCTGATTTTGTGTATGGCTTTCTTGAGGTATGCTCTAGTGGTGTTTATGCATGAATCATGATGACGTTTTAACTTGTGTAATTTTCCTCTGTCTATCTTACATATATTAGTGAATGGTGATAATTAACACTTTTGACTGTACTTTGTAGAGCTCTTCAAAGAAAGGAGCAGAGTATTGGCTCATCTGGAGGTTTGAAGGGGAATCCACACTTGCCGATTTAATTCAGAGTAAAGAGTTTCCTTACAATGTTGGTAACTTAACTCAAGATTGACTGGTTTGTTGTTAGATAATTTATTGTTCTATGTTCTAATGGAAAATGTGTTTTCATATAGAAGACTAGAGTGTCGCTAAAACCAATTATATGATCTTGGTGGCTGCTATGATAACTATATGACCTTGACAAGAAGTAGTAGCAATTCTAGACTTATGTTGTAGGCAATTTGTTAGTTATATATAATTAGACAAAACAGACATTGCTAGTTGGATTGATCAGCGAACATTCTTTCCACATTTAGCTGTTTTTTTATATAATTAATATGTTAAATATGATTACAAATAATATTAATAATCTTAATCTTTAAATAATGTAATTAAGAGGTTGTATGCATTAAAAATAGACTTTGGATGAATTTCAACCCTCTTGACTTATTTGATCCATTTCCTTTTTAGTTACATTTTTATTCGATCAGTTTGAGTTAAAGCATTACCCAGATTGACCCATTAAAAACAGATGAGTCAAAATTGACCCATCTACTTATGATTGTTGCATGATGCTTCAAAACTAAACCAATCCAAAGTGATATTTTTTCCACTAAAATCATTCAAAGTATTGCGATTTGAATACGCATATCTTGCAAAAATGTTTACAGGTTGAATCAATGATTCTCGGGGAAGTGCAAGACTTGCCAAAGGGATTAGAAAGAGAGAATAGAATCATTCAAACAATTCTCAGGCAACTCTTGTTTGCACTAGATGGTCTCCACTCAACAGGGATTGTCCACAGGGATATCAAACCACAAAATATTATTTTCTCTGAAGGTATATGTAGCATCATTCTTATTCCAGATTTCCCAAATCACTATTCCAAATGGCTGTGCATAAATTCGTTCAAAAATCAGGGTCCCGCACATTCAAGATTATCGATCTGGGAGCCGCTACAGATTTAAGAGTTGGCATCAATTATATCCCAAAAGAATTTCTGTTAGACCCAAGGTATCCAAGATTACGATTCTAACACTTGATTTTGTATCCTATGTAAAATGTAGATAAGATGTGATTGTGGGTCTAGTTTATGAGAAATGAAGATGGATTCCACTAATCTGCAGAAATGTTTAAAGATTATTCTTGAATCCTAAAGATTCAAACTTTTTTCAGATATGCAGCACCTGAGCAGTATATTATGAGCACACAAACTCCATCTGCACCATCAGCTCCTGTTGCAGCTGCACTTTCTCCAGTTCTATGGCAGGTACTAAAGGCTATAATTTAGAGATGACAAGTTGGGTGGGTCGGGCCGGGTTCACGTAACATGTCAAAATGGGTAAATTTTTGTACGGGTTAACCTTAATCTCCTTTCGTCCAAAACTTGTAAAGGTTTAAAATAATCAGCGTGTCTGTTATAACTACAAAAGTTATATTATTTTAGTTATTATCTTGCTTTTCAAACAAAATGATTTGGGACATTTTGGGCATTGATATGTGGGATACTTTCAACCTCTTTGACTTGTTTCTGTTTTAGCTTATCTCTTTATTTTATATGTTTGACCCGTCAGTGATAAAAACATAACCTGATCGACCCATCCATATTGAAATGGGTTGATACTGTCATCTCTAGAGACTAGATTACATGATTTTAAGGTACCTACCTGATCGACCCATCCATCTGTATTTTAAGGTACCTTACTAGATAAGGTACCTACTTATCTGTATTTACCTGGATTTTAAGACTATTAATTTTGATCACAAAAACCCTTGAACAGTTGAACCTCCCGGACCGTTTCGACATTTACAGCACCGGTCTCATACTACTACAAATGGTAAGTAGTCGAATTGAACCATTCCATACAAAAACAAGAATTTACAATTTACAGTATCCTTTTACTTTAGGCATTCCCTTCATTCCGCTCAGACAGTGGTCTCATACAATTCAACCGTCAACTAAAAAGATGTGATTATGACCTTGTTGCGTGGAGAAAAAGTGTCGAGCCACGTGCAAGCGCTGATCTCAGGAAAGGGTTCGAGTTATTAGATTTAGATGGTGGCATTGGATGGGAACTTTTGACTTCTATGGTGCGGTACAAGGCCCGACAAAGAACCAGTGCTAAAGCGGCTCTAGCCCACCCGTATTTTGACAGAGAAGGTCTTCTAGCTTTGTCTTTCATGCAGAACCTCAGGCTTCAGTTTTTTCGGGCCACACAGCAGGATTATAGTGAAGCTGTCATATGGATCATTCAGCTCATGGCGCGATCAGGAACTAAGAAAGATGGTGGATTCACTGAAGCTCAGCTTCAGGAACTCAGGGTAAGTTAAAGCGCGCTATAAGCATTAATAATAACGTTTACGATGGTTTTGAGATAAGACATCAACCCTGCCTCAGATACATTTACAGTTGTGTAACCAAAAGATGACCCGTGTAGAACATATATCTAAACAAATCAAACGGATTGTCAGGTCTAACCGATTAACCAAAATAGGAGCTATATATTTATTCCTGTCAAAAACAGACACTTAAAGAACATAACCCATGTAACCTATTTATCTAACGAGTCAAATAGACTGGCAGATTGTAATAGTAAAAACTTAAAATGGTTGTAAATGAGTTGGTGGATATACCTTTTAAAATATATTATTCTATTATAATATTGAACCATTTAAACAGTTTAGCTTGAACACAGCTCGTTTACTTAAATGGGTTAAACAGTTCACGGTCTGTTTATTAAACAGGTTAGACATGACAACCCAACCTAGTTATTTTCATGTCGAATTCATATAATGTTTCTGGGTGTGTAAATATTGTCTTCACTGAATTTTAGCAGGTTATATAGTTTAATCGCGCTATAAAAGAATCTTTTACTTAATGGACGAAAAATGTTTAGGGACTTATCTGCATATAATTATGGTTTTGTTATTTGTTTGTAGGAAATACGACCACAGAAGAAGTCGAGTGCACAGAGAAACGCTCTCGCCTCGGCTCTTCGGTTCCAGAGGAAGATCTTGAAGACACTCAATGAGAGCATGGATGAGCTTAACCGACAACGGAAGAGCTTGTGGTGGAGTAGATGGATTCCAAGGGAGGAATGAAAATATATATATCTATGTATATAAGATACTAATATATAATACGATATTTGTAAATTGAGGTAATTCATATGTCCTCTATTAACTTGCAAAATATCATATTTTCTCGAATCACGTTTAAAGAGTATTGTACATTATGTATTAAAAACTTATGCTTTGCGTAGCCATCGTATATACTTAATGTATAATTGATATATCAAACCGACCATTATTGGATCTTGATATCTGAGAAACAACGTCATGACTAGTACATCACATTTCCTAGCTGGCTTTGAGTGTGTATTTTGATCTAATAACATGCTTAAGTCTTAATAAATTGATATTGGGATTAGGATAATTTAAATGAGTAATTAAGAGACTAATCATGCTTATAAGTAGAGGATATAGCTGTAATTAGCTCATAGTTTTGCAGGCAACATTCGTGTGGTCCTTCTTCATAGTCAAATTAGTCATTATATTTTGTTTTATAACTCTTTGACTTAAAAGACAATCAATAAGTAGAAGTATATAAACAATTATACAATTATTAGTGAAAATTCTCTCCACAGGCATTTAATATTCGTATCTTAAAATGTATATGTATTCATATGTTTGGATTATACTAAGAGTATATTTAATTAGTTCCAGATTAATAAAAAAATTTTGGAATGGCGAAGTATATCTTTCAAAAAATCTAGCAAGGTGCTAAAATATATATACAACCACCAATGTCTTTGTTATGAAAATTGAAAATTAGTGAAATTAATATTACACCATGATTTCCATACCAAACATAATAACTTGACTTGATCTCCTCCAATATATTTTGCAAGTTGCTAATCTTATTATTAAAGTTATCATTTTATTCTCTGTAAGAGGTCATGAGTTCATGTCAGATTTGGATACTCGATTCACATTCGGTTTTTGAAAGAAATGGAAATAATGTGGACGTATATATGAATGTAAGTAGAACATATCACTGTCAAACATGTTATCAGATAAAAGAGTTATGTGAAAAAAAGAGGATAACATGAGCTTGACTTGAATATTGACTCCCACATAATAAGCAACATGTTTTCATCCAATATGTCCACATAAATCCCATAAAATAGACATACTAGGATTTGTTTATACATACTTTATTTTCAATAAAAATCAAAAGATTTTAGAGTTAATGAAAATTGTTTTAATTATTTGAATTATGTGACTATCTCTTGTTTTCTGTTAAATCGTTCTTCAACTATTTAAAAGACTAAGTGCAAGACAACTTTATTATGGTTGTCTCGATCATGCTAGGTAAGGATAAGAGAATGATACTCATACACATAAATCACACAATAATTGGTTAAGCAAAATAACACAAATTAGTTTTTCTTTTATTAAATTTAAACCAGTTTTATTTTGAGAAAACAAACACCTTAGCTCTTTTGAACAAACCCAAATGCGGTTATTTTCTCATATATATCTCAGATCAATTCAATAGCATTCTTAACTTTATTTAATTTATATAATTTCTTAGTTACAAAACAATCAATTTCTCTTAGTTTATTTAAAATTACTTCTGATAATCAATTTTAGTCCAAGTAAACTGATAATCATTTTTAGTCTAAGTACGTAAACTGATCTTTCTACATTGATCAAACAAGGCTAATACGATAACCGCACTAAATAAATCGAATAAATATACTTAATCAGTTGAACTCGGTTCTGTTAGACGTATTTCTAATTTGAATTTGTTCGGTTTTCGGATAAGCCCAAAAGAATACGAAACTAATAAATCGAACAGAATGCCCTGAATAAATCGATATCCGAACTGAAAAACACTCGTACCTTCCAGGTCGACCTTCGAATGTATAAACATCTGTACAAATTTACGTATATTACTTTCATAAACATTTAAAATCAAATTTCAAAGTCTATTACGTTTTATATAATAAACTAATAAATAGAGGAGAGTGAGTGTCGATTGTTGAGTATAGAAGGAACAACAGCAGCATTGGCCACAAGGCCTTCACGTGCAACCCCGGACCTTCTTGATCGCTACAAACAAGCAGGCTTTATTTTATTTTAATTCTATCTCTCACTTTTTCTATGTAGTAACAAATTAAATATATTTAAAATAAATAATATGTTAGTTTTGTAGTTTTGCTTAAATTTTGAAATATTTTTTTATATTTATCGCTACAAAAGAATTTGGGTTTGATTACTGTTCTACTTTTTTTCATAAAGATTGACAAGGATACGTGTTTAAGTTAAATCTAGTATGAATTTAAGGAAGCTAAATATTTTTAATTATCTTGGACACTGTATGTAAAATGATCGACACAAGTCACAAAGAACAAACGTCTATTATCTTGTGATACTTCTTCAACCCTATTATAGTTATTAAAGAAGGCTTCATAGAATTTTTAATACTAGACAATACGACAAATAAGGTAATATTTGATGTCAATGGTGGACCCAGAAATTTTTTTCATTAGGGCTGAAATTTTTAAAAATAGTTTGACTATCATAATATAATATATTTTTCAAATCAAATCGGTCGGATCCAGTTCATTGTCAAAAAAAAACATCGTTAAAACAGTTCCCAAACTTATATATATATATATATATATATATATATATATATATATATATATATATATATATGTATATAGGAGATGGTTCAATTGTAAATCAAAAGAAATTGTGTAAACCAATAAACAAAATTTTCACCTTTGATTTATGAGATCAATGGTTTATATTTGTTTGACTTTTTGTACACGTGTTCCAATAAAAGTACAACTTTTTATTATTTTATTCAAAAAAAAATATGTGTCATTGATCTTCATAAATCAAAGGTGGAAATTTGATTTATTGGTTTACACAATTTCTCCTGGTTTTCATTTGAACCCAATCCTATCTTATACCCAATCCTATCTATAAGATAGGATTGGGTTCAAATGAAAACCAAGAGAAATTGTGTAAACCAATAAATATCTATCTATTATAATAAAAGAAGGTTTTAAGGCGCCACGTGTCGAAATATTATGCTTTCTCATATTGATTTTCCCGCCTCTCTCTCATAATAAATGATAATAATAAATAGTAATTATATTATTTAAAACATTTCTAAATGAAAAGATATTGTAAAAATTATAAACTAGATTTTTATAGAAAAAATAAACAAACTTAAAAAAAATATAAGACATAAAAATTTTCTTAAACAAAAAACTTTTCTAGAAATTCTAACTTTTTTAAAATCACTTTTTTTTAAGGGTGATTAAAAATAAATTATATTTGAAAAACAAAATATAAAAAAAGAATCTCATAAAACGAGAGTTTAAGACGATATTATTGTTGTTTTACTTGAAATATTTATTTATAAGTAACTTAATCATATTTTATCTGAAAATATCATTTTATAATTTTTATTATAAACTTATTAATATTTTACTAATTAAATCCGTGTATTACAAGGGGTATAAACTAGTATATATATATATATGTATATATATATATATATATATATATATATCGTTTTCCCGCTTCTCTCTCATATTTTTAAAAAGTATGGAGATGAGGTATTTAAAAAGGTTATGATTGTAGCTGAATATTTGCTACAGAGATAATGTAAAATCTATTTTTTATGAAAAACGTATTATTCGTATAAATAAAAATTTTGATGAAAATGTTGATAATTAAACTTTGAAAACACAAATTGAAAGTTTTAGAACTGATTATTTTTCACACATAACAAACCAAACTAATTTTTTACTTAAAAGTATATTTGAGCAATTTAAAAAGTTTGAAAGTATTTTTATTTTTTGTGTACTATTAAAAAAAAAAATAAAAGATGAGGGTTTTAATAGAAAGAGGTTCGAAAAAGACCTCATTTTTTTAATTTAAGGGCCCCCATAAAACTTTGAGCCTGCCCCGCAACAAATATATCCATCTTATCAAGAGGAACCGACCCATTCCCAATGGTTTGAACATTACCACAGATGCGTTATTCCCTTTAACATGTATCCGAAAGGGTAAACTCTAATAAAAGTCACTTGTTAAATTAGTTTAACTAGTTATTTTCTCCGCGCTCCGCGGCGGGAATTTGGTGATTTTCTCTCGAGTCACATAGCGTGAGTTTGGTCGCGTTATCTTCTCAACTAGTCAAAAATCATAAAAGCAAATACCGAAACCAGTTAAGATAATATCAATGCCACAACGATGTTTTCCGTTCATAATCGGTTCACTTCGTCACGATAATATTACTTAAAAAATAATATAACTAAAAGGGTTAAAAATAATGGGTTTATATAACTATATAAAACCAAGTGTTCCATATATTATAAAAAGAGGATAAAAATGGCATTTCATATTCACAAATAAACAAATGTCAAAAACAAAGAAAAAAAAAAATTATGTGACAAAAAACTAAAACCACAAATGTGCAAGGGGTTATATGTAATTTTTCAAAGTTGGTGGTCAATGCTAAAACCAAAAAAACTACTGTAGCATATTAGTTGGTTTTTAATATATATTATAATGAGTAAAATTAGTGTCTTTTGAGAGTTTGTAAGGCTTACTTAAGTATTAAGTGTATGGTCATTACCTTGAAATAATCCCCTAATTTGATGGCGCATGTATTCATGAGAATTTGGCACGGTATTTGGGAGTTCACGTGAGGGTTTGACTGTTATTTTGATTCATTTCTTTTGACATGATGCTCATTTACTGGAATATGTTGTTGGCCAAAGTGCTTCACCCTTATCGATAATTATAAAAATGCATACATCATTGTGAATATTTCGAGGTTATTCGTGCAAAGACTTACAAAGGCATATGAAAACATGAAAACTTGCCACTATAGATAGACACACTTTCATAACTTTAATATATATTAAACATTTCTTTTCACTTCACAAGAATTGTGTTGTCTTTTATGAAATCAGATGGATTGGTGGTGTATCTCACAACTAAAAAGTTAGAATTAAATTTTATATGATGCAAGGTTACAAGTGTCTTGAGGTTTCATATTAAAAATGTGGAGATGCTAGGTTCAAGTATCATCTGTGATAAAAATATGAGAATTTCAGGTTGGGTCATAGGGTTTTATCATCTAAGGTGTTACAACCTAAGGGTGGTCTCGATCAGGTTCGAGGGTGATGGGACTGTCCAATTGGGGACATGTCAGCCTTATGCCTCAAGTTTTCGTACTCGATTAATGAAAATGATCTGATAGGCGAGTGATCTATCAGTTATCCAATTAACCGTTTAAAGAAAAAGAAACAAGATTGCAAGTATGATGTATTCAAGGCCGTTTCTGAGGATTTTAGTGACCTGTACGAGCCGAAAAAAAGACCCCTGGACCCTAACGAATTGAATTACATAAACTATTTTTTCTGAACAAAAACAAACGTTTTAGAAATAAACATAACAAAATAACAATATCACAATGATATAGCGTAATAGTTCACCGATAACTCGTGAGGTTTAGGTATAATTAAACAAGTAATAATGACCCGTGAGATTTAAATATTTTTTTTCTAAAAAAGAGGTTTTTTGAGTAATTGAGTTAATAAAATGGGTCAAAAAAATTAAATTGGGTTTAAATATAATTGGGTTAAGTTTTTGATCTGATTATAGTTTATAACTATTTTTTATAAAAATATACATCTCTATACCAATAAATAAAAATAAATCTGCACACTTGTCATCATTCTATGTCATCTAATGATTGGTTTTCCCGCTTCTCTCTTCTCTTAATTATAAATGTTATAATAGCTATTTTTTTAATTAATAACTATCCATAATTAAAATTTTAAATATGTTAACTTCAAAATTTCAAATGTTTTATACATATGTTTATTCAATCCGTATAATACATAATATTTAAGAAATAACTTTTTATATTATTAACCATGTAACAGTAAATTTATTTAGCTCATGTATTACACGAGATTGTAACCTAGTATATATATATAATATAAAAAACAATTTAAAAAAAATTGTGCCCTTTGAGCGAGTGAACTCTAGATGGGTGTCCATCCCGCCCCTTCTCAAGGCCAGCACTGGATGTATTTATCATAAAAAATCTAAAAATAATGTAAAAAGACAAGAATTGTACTTTCAAATAAGTTTAACTAGCTTTATTACCCGCCGCGCGTTGCGGCGACATCAGACGCGACGTGATAAAATATAGATTACAATCGACTAAACTCTAAACTAAATTTACGTCAAAACGTAGAGAACTCATTAGACCCCACTCTTTTTCAAATAAAATTTATATCGAAATGTAGACCAATTCTAAACGTAAAAAAAGCACTTGCAGCAATACCATATACAGTATGATAAAGTATAGATCACAATCATCCCGCTCATATCCGAACTAAATTATTAACGTAAAGCAACTCTTCTTTTTAAATTAAGCTCGCGTGATACGGCGCTTTTTCAAACCTTGTTATGCGCATTACTACAGTGACATTAATGTGGTTAAGTATGTAAAAAGAAACGTGTGAATTTGTGACGATTTGATATAAGATAGAAAAGAGTACTATGTCTAGTACGTTACGACGTTAATAAAACATAACGTTGATGCGACAACCACTCAAGAAAAATTGAAAGTGATTGTAAAAAAAAATATCAAAAGAGTAAAAGAAAAAGAAAAGAAAACAAAAAAAAAACAAAAGTTGCACCTTGTTAGATTCGAACCCCGGCCGATTGATTAAAAACCCAAGTCATTAACCACCCCACCAACTACACACTATAAGTAATAGGTTTGAAACAATATAATATAACATGACTTCAGGAGAGTAAAAAATTAAAAAAAAACCCACCGACCTTACCTTTTAAGTATATATACAATTATAACCGGAGAATGTTACAACTGTTTGGGAAAAAAAAGTGTGTGCACGCAAATGAGAGAGCTAGATAGTCTTTTTACAAAATCACAAATACTACACAAAATCACAAATACTACTACAACTCGTAAGAATAAATCCAAATCACTCATTTATTATTAAATATAAATTAAAAATGTATAGTTATTAATGATTAAATGATTTCTTTATCTAATTATTTAGTTCCCTCGCTGTTTATTATCTGTCTATTGTTCGTTAAAATTTCATACACATTTCTAAAAGAGAAAATTGTAATCAACGTACACATGCGAAAATGTTTAAAATATATATAAATACATTTACATTTACATATATCTCAATTCAAAGACACTCGCATAATATATGCTGTATTTAATTAGTTATGGATGAGTTTTAGATAATCCTACACCCTACAAATAAAATTATGTTTGTATGCTTGAATTTTAGATGAATAAACAATTGAAAAAATGAATTTATTTGATTATTTGAGTTTTAGCTAAGCATATATAAAATAACCAGGAAGCAAACAATAATTAATTAGGTCATAATAAGCAGGATGATCAAGAAACTCATAAACCATGGACTTATGCTACCTCATTAATATCACACCTGACCCACAATGTCTGTAAGTGATGCTTACACCCTCCCTCTTAGAAGATGACTCGGACACACAATTTAGATACATGTATATTTTATCTTTAAACTATTAAGTTACCTTTTCATATCCCCCCCCCCCCCCCCCCCCCCCCCCCCCCCCCGCAAAAAAAAACCCCGCACCCTCCTATATAAACAACCCATTCATCTTGTTCTATACCATAATATTGCAACACATCTTCTACACAACAACAAGAGAACACCATTGATCTCTCTCTTAACATCATTTTTCATCATCTAAAGAACTGCGTGAGGTTCGAGTTTCATCTGTTCCAAAAGTCGTTTAGGCGGTTTTCAAAGAGAAAGAGAGAGATATGAAGATGATGATGGGAAGCTCCAAGAGAAGGATTTCAAGCAAAGGACTTGGAGGAGTTCTTAAAGAGCACAAAGCAAGGCTTTACATCATCAAGAGATGCGTCGTTATGCTTCTTTGTTATCATGATTGATACACACGATCGCGTCCAATGCGACGTGTTGATCAAGTGGTATGTAAATAAAAATTATGTGGCTTGAAAGAGCTCGATCTCAACAATTTTGTAACCCTATTTGTTGGTCCTTAATGTAATTTCTACTTATGTTAGGTTGATTCTTCATATATTTTTTCCCCATCTTGTTATTTTGGGAGTGAATTATTTTAATATATTGAAAAAATATGAAAATTTAACTTTATTATGTTTGTTGGTTGATGTGATCTCTTCAAATTCATGTGAACATGAAGTTTTAATAATTTCCCGTTTTCGATTATTAATTAGTTACATTTCACTAACTCATCGTAGGTGTATGATTACTAATGGTTAATTTCTAATAATTTAGTGTTTTATTTAAATAATATGAACTAGTTTTTATTTCTCTTTCAATAATCAAAGAGATTTGTCAATGATTTAGTTTTTCGACCTTTGACGTAGGCAGTGTGAATCTCCCCCACAATGGATGATATCAACTGAAAGAAACTAGATATAGGTGAATAGATTTCTTTTGTTATTCAGTTTAGATGTTTAAAACTCTAGTAAAAGCAATCAAATTTGTCTAAAGAGTTTAATAAGAGAAACATAACACTATATGTGTGCTGATTTTGGTGGATTTGACGAATCAATTTAATTATATCCATTGGTTTTTAATCAACAATTTTTAGCCCTCTTTAATTCAGTAAAGATCAACAATACAACATCTTGTTAGTATGGTAATAGGAATGACTTTTTATTTTACTAACGATCCTTATCAATGGGCGGACCTATACTTTGGTAGGGGATCACTCGCATCACATGAGTTTTTTTATAAAAGCATCTATACGAGCTAGTCTTAATCAACCTCTATGAAATTTTTACAACTCCCATGAAAATTTCAAGACCAACCCAAATTAAATTCTAACATGAACCCCAAAAAATTTTATGTACAATTTTTAAAATTTTACTTACATATATATACCTATTATAAACAAATTAACAATTACAAAACAATTAATTTGGATAATTTAAGTTCATTTTAAATAAACTAATTTGAGTAATATTAATTTGGATAGGTCAAAACTAAACAATTAACTTTAATACTCATTTAACTATTAATTTATTAAGCTAATTTAATTTAAAACAATTAACTGATTTTATACAAATTCTAAGACTTCCGAATATATACATATGTATACATATACAATTTCCTTTTATCATCCACTGCCCTTATCCTATACATATACATATGTATACATATATTGGTAGACCAAGGAGTGAATAGTGTATGTTTCGTCAAACAACCATCAAAAGTCGGAAAAAATCCTAGTAGATAATCGCACTTGAAAATGCGTAGGCAAAATTATTCAGATTTTGCAAGTGTTCTTTACACCAAGTGTCACAAACAATGTTCTAAGTAATATACCACTATTGTGTATATGTAAGAGGGAGAGAGAATATTCCGAGTGTGTGTATATGGAGTAAAGTTTTAGTCAGTATGATTTTGTGTCTTCAACCAATTAAACAGCCAATATTATTGAGTTGTTTCCAAATTAAGTATATTATTATATAACCCCGTAATGCATCCAAACAATGCCTTAATTAAATAAATAATGATATTTGGTGGTCAAAAAAAAAAAAAACTGGTACGTGTGTGGTCATTGCATTATTGTCCTCCAACAGGCATCCCACGTGTAATTGGTTATAGTCGAATATAAAGATTGGACTCATGCATGTACTCAACCTTTTGAATTTTTTTCTACCGGAGTTACTTGTAAAGATATAATTTTTAATTTCAATAGGAGTTTTAGTAGTTGGTTTAACAGCCTCATATATGAAAATACATGATAAAAATGTATACATTATGCCCAACTCACCACCAACTCACCCTGCTCTTGGCCTCTTGTAGATAGGGGTGTGCAATGGGTCAAACCCGGACCGGACCAGCTAGAACCGGCCCGAACCGAGGACCAAAATGTACGAGATTTAAGGACCAAAGACCGGTCCGGTTCCGGGCCTAACGGGTCGGTTCTACTAATTGGGTCGGGCCGGTCCGAAAAAAGAATTATGTTGTTTTAGTGGACTAGAACTAAACACACTAAACTTAAAATAATAATATGTAAAGCAAACTTGCAAATAAGAAAATATGTAATTTTAAAAATCTTTAATTACAAATAAAGTCTTTGTAATGAAACCAAATAATAAAATAAAAACACCAAGCTTTTTCATTCGATCTTCATTTACTCTTCAGTCACGCACAAAACCGATGTTATCATAAATTTCTGGAAAAAAAAGTTAATTATTAGAAACTCAAAAGATTTAATCAATTTTATAGCATATCATAGAATTTTGAATTTAAACCGACCTTTTGCAAGATTGTCAAATTTTTCTAATTCATCACTCTCGTTGATTTCCTTTCTTGCCATTCGAACCCAATCTTGCGTACAAATCAAAGCCTCAACAATAGGAGGGGATAGTGAAGTTCTAGACACCCAGAGTAAAATTATCTTAATTCTTGAATAACACCACTTGCTTCTTGATTTGATTTATTAATTATGCATGCATGATATAATAGTTAGGATTATATAGTTGGATTATAAACTTGGATTTGCATCTGCCGTCATGGAAGGTCAAAGGGTTCCTAGTTTTTCTAGGTCATAATTATGCATGCATTATATAATAATTAGGATTATAGAGTTGGATTATAAACTTTCTAGTTTTTTTAGGTCAAAGGGTTCCTACTTGATCATATGGGTTTATTTTGTGTTAGCAAGTTTAATATCAGTTACCCAAATTAACATATATAATTTGAATTGAGTGTAATTCAATGATTACCCTTTGGGGATGATTTAAATAATCAAAATTGATCGACCTATTAAATGATTTGAGTAAATCCATGTAAATAAATAATTTTACCTAAATTACGACTTGTATAAAGTAAAATGTAATTATATTTCTTTATCATCTAACACATCCACAATATTATAATAATTTCAACACATATATTGTTATAGTGACGGATCACCACAAGAGACTATAATCAATGCATCTACTATCATTGTTCAAAGTTTTATTTAAGGTATAATGTGGACCAAGTTGATTTTTAAACGTAGATATTTTTATATTATGTAGGTAATCGGCTAATATAGGGTTGGTTAGTCGGTCTCAATCGCGTTTTTTTATATTTATTAAATCGGTCTTTTTGGGTAATACGAGCTTTTATCGGGCCCGAACCGGCCCGGACTGGCCCGAACCAAAGACCGAAATAACTAAAAATTTTAGGACCGCGGACCGGACCATGTGTATGTATAATGGTTTGGGCCGGTCCGGTCTTTGGTTTTTTGGTCCGGTTTTTCGGGTCGGCCCGTATTATGCTCACTCCTACTTGTAGAGATGGATAAAAAAAATTGGTTTGAAACCAAAACCGACAACCCGGCATGACCAAGTTGTCAAACCAGTTTCTTTCCAAACTGGTTCCAACGTACCCAACCCAAATTGTGTAAGATCGGTTCTTAACCCTATCCGGTTAAACCAGTTTCAAGCTGATAAAACCCAAACTAAATCGTCAAATCAACTTCAATCTGATTTAAATCTGGTCCTTCTCCTCAACCAAACCAGTTTCAACTAGAACCATTTCTTAAAAACAAAACCGGTTTTAACTTTTGTTAACTCAACCCAAATTGTCCACCACTAGCCTTGCGCATGCAAGAACCTTGTTTAATATATTTGTCCATTGGGTTGTTCAACCTAGCTTCAATCAGTAAGAAAATTAGAAAATACCTGTAAACATTTTTAAAACCAATAACTGGCAATTTAATATATTTTGATTATGAAAATATTCTCCATAATATTTGCCGGGTGCTTTTAAAAATCCTACCATGATGATCATTAGCTAGTGTTAATATACGATACCGAGATATTGTGATAATAAACAAAGTTGTATGTCAACTAAACATAGTCAACTAACTAACATTGTTTTGTCACATCTTGTATCTAGAAGCGCATATTTTTTTAGTAAACAATACATTTTTCATACCATTTAAGTTGTTACTCATGTTATAAAACTTAGCTAAATCGAGATAAGCCGTTAACAAGAAACAATTAGTTTTATCGGTTCAGTTATGAGCTAAAGAATAGACACAAACACTATTGTTAATTATATATTAATTAGTCAATCAAGAAATAAACTATAAGTTATTTTGTTTAGGATATTAGACGATTCAGTGAACTTCAGTGGGTCAAATAATAACATAATTGCACTTATTCAATATTGTTGTTATGACAAGAATATCTCAACTAACTTAAGTATATCATATAGTAGTCCCTAAGAGATAATATTAACAACACAATCTCATAATTGACATAGTGATCAAGCGATTATATGACAATGGGATGACTGTTTAGTCAACCAACGAATAAAGTAGTGATTGAATTGATGAGATTATTCAACTGATCTTGGGTGACCTTTAGTTTAGTCAAACTATAAATTAATGAAGTTATCCAACATTGTTTTCATGATAGAGATATCTCAACAAATACCAATAATTAAGGTATCCCATACTAGTTCACGAGTGATAATATCACCAACAAAATATCAACTCAATAGCTAAAAGTAACCTAATTATTTTAGTCAACTATTAAATGAGTACCATTGACTCACATGTCCATGCATGAAATCACATTATTGTTATTCTTTATTTCTTAAAGTTGAAACGAGTGAACTCTATAATATGTTATTTCCTTTAACTAGTTGAAAATAGATTGCTTAATCGATAAAGTAGTGTACTATTACTAGTTATTTCCTTTAACTTAGCAAGGCTAGATTTCAATAAAGAGCAAACCTATTATGAATTGGTAAATCTTTTAGTGTGAGACATCATTAGTGACATCAATACAATCTAACCAATTTGCAATTTGCAAAGTTGGTTATAATGAATTTTTTAGTTAACAATTCTCTAAGATCTAGTGTGTGTAATTTATCATCACCGTAAGAGAGGAGAGGATAGAGAGATTTGTTTGATCTTGTTTTTTATTCGTATAAATATTTGTAACTGTTTAATTAAATTCAATAAGAAATAGTTGGTGATATTTCTTGCAATATATAAAATTTCTTCACTAATTCTTATCTTCTTCAGTATTTTGAGTGAATCATTGAGATTCATTTTCAACATGATTCATAGCAATAACATGATGCTAGTTTATACCTATCTAGATTAATGTCTTAAGGCAATAGATAGCAACATGAGCATGTCAAGGTATTTCGGAATCCGGATCAATAGCTTCCACAACCTACAACTACAAATCAATGTGTCCTTTTAGGTTCATCTAGTTTATATTCCTTATCTCATGTCTTACTTCAAGCTTCACCTACTTAAATCTGCAAAGTAAGAGTAGGGTTATAATAAGATACTTTATGGGTTATAATAAGATAGTTTAAATAACATATTTCCTGACAATTTCAATAATAAGCATGCCTATGTTTCCATTCTATACATCTTGCACATTCTATTGTCTTCTAACGATATCATATGTTTTATTACTACTAAAATATATGCATGGCCACTAGACTTCACTTAATTTTCATTAAAGATCAATCACAAAAAATAACATGTGCCTCGCTCAGGCGACTCAATCACCAAAAAATAAAATTAACAAGATGTTACGATAGTCAAAATGATTATTTAGATGATTACGTAACTACTAACTTGTTTTCATTTGATCTGCAAAAAGCCATGTTAAGACAGTTAACATTATTAAAAAAAAAAAAAAAACAATAGCTATATGAGAACCACATAATTTTTTTGTTATTTTGAACAACAAAATCTTTTTACTTTTATATACCCTCTAATCTTGTACTTAAAAGATTTATACCTATATTTATTTATAAGAGATAATCACCGAAACTATAGACGTAGAGTACATAGTTATTATCTAAAAGTTAAACTGAGGAACAAAAGGGTGTCGGCCACACCTACGATACAATAGTCGTATAGTCGATGAGTTAATGGGCAAAGGTGAGCAAGACAAGCGTGTGGTCAGCCCCGTCATGGCCCAACCCAACGTGTGGTTAGCCCCACCATGACCCAACCCAGCATTTGGTCCAATCACTTGCTCTCTAAAAGTACATCTATTTATACAAAGGCCTTCAAAAGTTCAATTGTTCAAATGATTGGTTTGAACAAGGTCTTTAGAATTTTATTTTGAAAGGACTAATACTACAAGTTGATGACTATTTATATATTATGTATATAGTTATATACTAATAACTAATTTTATTATGTATTATGGGTTGTACCATATGTTTTAGTGGGTTGTAGTCATATTTTTTTAATATAATATTTTTTATTTTAACTCAATATTTTGTCAACATTTATTTACTTTCAATTTTGGTCCCTATAGTTTTTATATTTATAAATTTTCATTTTACGTTTCAGTCTAAATTTTGCATGTTAACAATCGCAAATTACGTGTGTGGTTCAATGTTTTACGCTTATTTTTTCCCTGTTTAACAGCCTAGTTTTACATCTACGTTTAACGGCCTAGATCGACTTGCCATTTGTTTTATATGTTTTAAGTTTCGCCTATGTGATTCAATGTTTTTACATGTACTTTTCTTTCAGTTTTATTTTTTAAATTTTTATATCTTTTTAATACGATCTTTTTATATGTTGATGGACACTGGCAGTGGTGTGCCATTAGTACTACTTGACATATTTTTACGCTTCCTATTGCAACGCGGGGAGCTTATTACTAGTTTTCCTACAATTTCAAATTATTTTTAGTTAAGTAGTAATTGAAAAGTCCTCAAGAAACATATTGGTGGTAAATTGGTATACTTTCGCAGTTGAAGCATTTTCAATGTTTTGGTTGCGTCTCTCAAGAGATCTGACCAGCCATCATAGCAAATGATGCTTTGATCGCAATCCTACCCTCTTCATCGGACATGTTGTCGATTCTCAACTCATCTATCTCATTTGGGACTGAACTTTGTTCATCAATGATGGAGGTTTGGTGCTTGATCTAGCTCCTTCACGTGTTGTACCACTTCAGCTAGTAATGAAGTCTTGTCTGAATAGAACAAATTAATAAACAATAATATTTCTCTATATTCAACTATAGCAAGATTTCACCTTTATATACTTATGTGTTTAAAAACTCACTACTAGAATAGTGAGTGTATGTGACAGATATATACAATTGATAGATATTTGTACGACCAAATATGAATGATTTACAAATTACGGTCTAAATTGAAATAGTCGTAAAACAGTTGTAATGAAGTCTTTTTATTTTGAACATTTAGCTTTATTACAATCATAATGGTGTGTGAAGTGTGAATTGTAGTTTTGGGCCTTTTCAACAGATTAAGCCCTAAGGTAACAACTTCTACATAAGAACCCAATAACTAAATCCAAACATAAATTAATAGAGAGGTGTAAAAATACCGGTTCGAAAAAACCGGTAAAAAAATGAATCGATTTTAGCCCAACTCGGACCAGCGGTTTGTATATCGGTTTGGTAGCCCGGCACCCAAAACAGGTTTGTAAACCCTGGATAAAAAACCAGTTTTAAAAAAACTGGTTTACAAATCGGTCCAACCTGATTTGAGCGGTTTGACAATTCTTGATCATGAAAAACCGGTTTGAAAAAAAAAACGGTTTTTACATATCCAAAAGAATGATCCGGTTTAAAAACCCTTAGAATAAGAAAACAAGAATGATAATAACATTGCTGAAAATTACTTTGACTTTTTGTCATCTTGGTATATCCTAAAACTCATCTTAGTTTTTATAGCAAAACAAAGTCAAAACAACGCAATCAATCATTAAAACAAAAGCTCCGGATCAATTGATTTGGAAACAAACACTCATGACTTTTTAAAATGTAGGTTATGGGTTCGATTCTCACTTAATGCAACATACTTCGGGTGGGCCAGAGGTTTTACTTTAAAAGGTCTTTGAGCAGTGGGTTTCCCCTAAAATGATAGGAGGGCCGACTCATTAGCACTGTCTATGTTCCCGGGCATGGGTGACATTTCGCCAATAAATTTACTTGGATGGTCGGACTTAAAATATTCATTGGCTGTTAAAAAATTTAATTAAAACAAAAACAATAAATTGCATTAAATGTATTCAATGCAATTTGTTCATTTTAATTCATCATATTGAAAACTAAAATTTTGTTTCACCTCCTTAAAGGTGTGCATCACTGCTAACTCCGGTCTTCAACATCAGCTTTGCACACCTCAAGCAATTTCAAACATACAACTTCAACCATAGACTTTTCATTAGTCTTAACGTGGTTTTGAATGTGGTTTATTTATGAGTTATTGTATTCTAATAATCTTAACTTTTGTTTATTGGTCGGGATTAATCCAACTTATGAAATGTTTACACTCACTCTTAATTTTTAGTTTATTTTCCTTCAACGATCCTTTATTAACTGAGATTTACCTACATTAGTCTTTTCAATAAAAATGTGGCCCACTTGATCAGCTTATTTTCAACTCCGCCGCCGCCCAGCATCCATCATGTCCGTATTCCGGTGTCTAGCATCCATCATCACTTGAAATCTTACTCCAACGAGTCATGTGGTTCAAATTAGGAGGTGAAGATTGACGGGTTTCAGAGTGCAGGAGTTTCAGATTTACGGACCTGATAGTAAATTTTAACTTTCTACTCGGTGTTTTGGTCACATAAGCAATCCACGTTATCAAAAAACTAACGAGATTAACTCCCATTTATCAAGTGATCGTTGAAGGAAAATAAACTTAAAATTGCAAATGTCTGTAAGCATTTTTTGAGTTGAGATTTATTCCGGTCAATAAACAAAAATTGAGATTATTAATTAAATTCTAATAGCATTTATGTATCGCGTATATAGTAACAGACAAACGCAGTAAAAAACTACATTAATCACGATAACGTAAAATTATTTATTTGCATAGTTGGTTAGAAAGTCATTTTTTACACAGTGAAAAGCTTATTTCATTGGGTTTTCTAACACTCTTATAATGCTAGTTAATTGTGCCTTTAAATGGGATTTAATAACCGTCCTACACTTAGCTCTCGTACACTCGGTAGGTAGCTAGCACTATATGTCTACTAACTTAAATGTCATCTTTAAACATCTCATCATAACCACATGCATGAGTGATGACCTTATACATATATATGGCTTTATATTCAAATCTTACATATGTGTTATTAATTGTTTAGGTCAGGGCCACTTATTAACTCTAAAGATGTATAAAGACTTCAAACTCTACAAAATAGTAACAACAACAATAGTAACATACACTAACTGCACGCGGTAAATAACTTAATCGGGGAATTGCATAACTTTTCAACATTCAAATGCGAAGATGCCAGAGATAATTTAACTCAAACTAAATTTATTAAATATTAAGTAGAGTTTGAACTAGATCTGATATCAACTCAAATTGTATGCCCTCTAGTCCAATTTTATGTAACTTTTATTTAAAATATTTGAGACCAACGTTAGTTTGTTTGATCACTAGCTAGTTCCATAAATCCTTTCTATCATTCACACCATTTTGCTCATCTTTTGTAATTAAATCAACTATACATATAATGTGTGTATGCGTCTTATAGAGGGATATAGGTAGAACATCAAGAATTATGGTATTACGAGAACACCAAGAATAAAATGAATCACTTATTTTTTCAACCTTAAAACTTCTAAGAATAAAAGAAATTTATAGAATTGTAATGTTTTCCCATGTCTCCCAAAGTTCAAAAAAATATGATTTAAGTTTTGTTTGCGTATGTAAATACACGTGTAAATCAGGTAGTTGGTAGTGTGATGTGGTTGAAGACGTATGGAAGATCCATCTGTTTGATTATGATCATGGAGATTCTAGAAAGGTTTCGATCATAAGGGAAGGACGAGAGCAAGAACTAAGAGAAAGAAATTTATGAAATATGAATGCCGAAGAGGGAAACATATAATAGTGGATATTGGATAAATATTTTGTATTTTATTAAATAATACTTTAACAAATAAATAATTACAATAATTTAGTATAAATACACCATATAAAAATTAATAAAAGCATCTTTACTATAATTTTCTACGTAGATAATATCAACATTAGATAATACCAACATCATGCAATAAAAACCTATCTACTTGCATTCAGTCGAATTCTTTACGCAAAAATTAAGAACCACATGTCATTCTTTATTTCTTTTATCGAGATGATAAAAGAGCCAAATCTTATAAAAAAAAAAAACCTGAAACAATTTAATAGCATGACTATTTAAATTGTGATTTTCTAGTAAGATGGCTTGTAAATATGTATACCACAGGTTAAACGTTTATATCATAAAATTTACAGGTAGTATATTAAAAAACGTTTTAAGAAATAAATAGAGTTAAGTTCATTTTTGCTCCCTAAGATTTAACAAAAATAACCATTTTCCTCCAAAAGATTGAAAACATCAATTTACCTCTAAATGTTTCATAATTTGTTTCAATTTTAGTCCAAAAAGTTTCATCATTATTTCAACTTGAATCCAAAATAATAAAGCTTTTGGATTAAAACTGAAACAACTTATGGAATTTTTGGAGTTAAATTGATGTTTTTAATCTTTTGGATGAAAATGGTTATTTTTATCAAATCTTAGGGAGTAAAATTGAAATTAACTCAAATAAATAAATTGTGATATAAGATTAGTACGGAATTAACATACTTTATAATTTTAAAGTTTATAAAAAGAAATACATTATGTTGAAGAGCTATGTACAAACTAGAAATAAAACAACATAAATAAGAAAAACAAAAAAATAAAAGATAGTTAAATATATTATATTCTAAATACGTCTCATTAGATAAGTTTAAAAAATATGAGGCTAGCCCACTTGGTAAAGGTTTTGCCTTTTAGAGGGGAGGTCCTGAGTTCAAACCCAGACATGATATAATATGAAGTAATTTAGGAGTAGGAGTAGGATAGATTTGCCGTTCAAAAAAAAGATAAGTTTAAAATCTTAACTACTTCTAGAAAATGAATGAGAAAACGTAACTCTAACCATGTAAATTATAAACATGTTTACTCATTCATCTAATGGGTATCGTATAACAGCTACCCGTAAATAAGAGAATGAATATGACACATGTTTTTATAATTAGATATATATATATGACACTGTAATTATTACAACCTGTCTTAATGGTATCATTGTAACACCCCTAGTTTCTCTTTCAATGGTTATATGTTTCCTTCAAGACACCTTGCCTACTATAGACAACTTCACAAGTCACAACAATATATTCATGGGAACATCAATTTAAGCAAAGAAAAAGAAGAGCCTCTACAACAACATGGATACCACTACAATACTTCCAAACCTCCAACATGACCACCAAACCTCCACCAATGGGAGCATAACGACCACCACAACTACCACCACCATCACCACCCTAAACAACCCATTGAAACTCATCAACACCACCAAAGCAGACCCTTTGCTTTCTAAACTTAAGTGTGTAAGGAAGAAAAGAACTGCAGGCAAGAAAGACAAACAAAGCAAAATTCACACAGCTCAAGGCCTAAGAGACAGGAGAATGAGGCTATCGGTTCATACAGCGCGCAAGTTCTTCGATCTCAACGACATGTTAGGCTTCGACAAAGCTAGCAAAACCATTGAGTGGCTGTTTACAAAGTCCCACAAGGCTATACAAGAAGTCACTGAAAACCTTCAGTCAGATGCTGCAGCTGCTGATCAAACTGTCAGCAGATTAAGTAAAGATATTGGATCACCTTTTTCTGCAGGAGAAGAAGATCATAGTGTTGATCTCCATCAATCACAGCTAAAATCTTTGAAAAGTTGTGATGATCATAACATGAAAGAATCATCATGTTATCCTATGGAGTTTGCAGACACTTATTACTTCCTCAAGCACTTGCATTTGGATAATAATAATAATAATAATAGTACTGTGAGAAATACTGATGCTTATGTAGGGAATATTATTACTACAAACCAACCCACAAATCACTCTAAATTTGATTACAATAAAACTGTTGGTGAACCATCAGATTGTTGGTTGAATTCAAGAAATCCACTGTTGGGCTTTGTTGGAGGCTGGAATACTGGAAATCCTACAATGGAATTGAACAACAGAATCGCGCCATCGAATGGTAATACGAATAGGCTTCGTTAGACGATTATCATAATTAGCGATGTGAGCTGCGGTAAGTGTTGTTCATTGTCATCATGTTTCTTTCTTTGTTTCTTGTTGAAGTATTGAATAAATGGTGCTAGCTTGAAACCATGTATTGATCACTTTTTTTTTTCATTATTGTCTGTTTTGTTAAATGATAAATATATGTACTTTCAATGTCTTCTTTGTGTAAAGTGAATAAGTGATGGTGTCTTGCTATCAGTTCATTTGTTACTAAAAGAAGATGCAGGTTAAATTAATTGTTATTTTATTTGGATCATAAATTCAGATTGAGCCCATCGGTTCGTTTAGAGTTTTATTTTTAAGCAAAAACCAAAGTTTATGCCCTAGAAATAAGTCATAGCATTTCTTAGTAGTTGCTGGCTCATGAGAAATTTTCCGATATATCATGTGATTATCTTTATCATATCTTCCTACTCTAATAAAAGGGTAAATGAGAGTGCCACGTGTCAGCATCATATTCATTCTCATCAAACATTTCCCGCTTCTCTCTCCTATTAAATAACTACATTAATTACTAATAATATTATTTATTTATTTTTACATTATAATTAGTTTTTTTAATAAATGAAGAAAGAGATGTTTTTATTAATGTTATTTTTATAGAAATAGTTTTTTATAAAAATAATTTTTCTCTAAAAATGAACTATTTATGTAATATTATTAAATTGGTTTTTTAAAGTAAATTTTATATAAAAAATAATTAAAATAGGAAGTTATAGTAAGAAAATTTTTAAAAATAAAAAGTTTTTAAAACGTTATTTTGAAACAAAATGTATACTTTATCTTTGAAAAAAAAACAAATTTAAAAAGTTCATATTATTGTTTTATTATCTATAGTTATTAATCATACGTAATTTCAATTATATCATGTCTTAGTATATCGTTTTATAATTAATAATTTTTATTCTGTTTAATATTTACGGGTTTACTAAAGCTAGTTTTATATATTGTAGTAACTATTTATATATATAAACTATTTACTGTACTTGATAGACAAAATAAAAAACTATATGAATGGAAGGCTCGTTTGAGCTTGCGAGCCAGCTTGATTGCTCGAGTTTGATATGCGAAGCTCAGGCTCGAGCTTCTTAAGCTTGACTCGGTTCAAGGTTTTAACAAACTGATCCTGAGTAGCTTACGAGCCAACTTGCTTTAGTTACACCCTTAATTTTCGTAGTGTTCCTATTAGTGATGGACCCAATTTCAGCAATTTTACGTTTAGATTTAACATTCACAAAAGAATAAATTAAAGCTATTAATTTATTTATTTTTCAATATATTATAAAACGTTTGGAAAAATGCATTTTTATTTTCTATTACAAATTCTTTTTAATATTATATCTTTTGAGTTATTCGCAAAACGTTTTCAAAAAGTATATATCTTTTAAAAAAAATAAAAGACAAAAAATGTATACTTTTGTTTAAAGAAATTGAAAAAAATATTAATCAAAAAATACAAGCTTTTCTATATAAAGAAATGTCATTAAAAAGTCTAAGAGAACGTTCACAAAAAGAACTAAAAAGACATTTTAAAAAAATTAAAAATATGACATATGCACCTAATGGTTTTTTATTTTATTAAAATCTTATCCTTAACTCTTAAATAATATTATTTTAAACAGAAATACTTTTGATGAGTGAGAAAAAAGGATTTTTCTTTAGACATCTATTTTATTAAATATCTTTTAAAACTTCCATATTTTCAAATAAATTTTCCACTAACACTCTATAAAAAAAACTCTCAAAACAGTGCCACTTAAATGTCCTAATAACAATGCATTGCCTAAAATATCCTTCGATGTTTTAATCATTCCATATGCCCTCCATCTACATTTTTTATTAAAGAAACTCAAATACATTTTTATATTTAACTTAACAGTTACCAACTCCCAAACAAGTTTTATGTATTACAAGTCACACCCGAAATTTTATACCCATGTACTTTACACAATTTACAAATTTAACCCAAACCTTTGGGCGTTAGGGCACACGGAATAAGAGGCGGAAAACCATTTCTCGGTCCGGCAAAAATTTTTCCTCGGATGGGAACAACCCCCCCTCCCCACCCAACACGCACCCCCTAGACAGGGCTTATTTTTTTCTTAAACCTAGGAATATTTTCCGTTTTGTACCTACTTGCTTTCGCTCACATTTGATGATCGGCAACAGTCTTATGATTTGAATTTGAAAAATCATACACGCATATATTAGAAAAACCGGTGTTACGATCCTAATCTTATCCATTATGGTTATTTATGGAGTGTTACCCCTTAAGAAACAGTGAATTTAAAGGTGGTTAAATAATTCTTAAAGCAAAAAAACAACTGTTATGTAGCAAAAATGAGGGTACTTTATTTAATATTTAGAAAAGTGGGCTAAAATAATATAAGTTTGCTTCAAGTAGGTCACTTTGGTAATTTTACAAGCCAAGCAAGCCTGGCTCGACTAAGATCGGCTTGGCACAGATTGAAGGTATAACTTGCATACATAGTATTGTTATCTGAATTTAATCATGTGGTTTAATAAGATATAAGGTATATGATTCTGCATAAATACAGTAACATAAATAGACTATAATGTGGATAAATAATGGAAGAAAGGAATGAAAAATTATGCTTCAGGCGTATTTTCGTCGTTTGTTTGTTTATTCATACGGCTTCTGAGCTCTTCAAATGCCTTCATGCTCTCTGCATCAAACCCTCCTGCAAACTGTAAACAAGAACCGTGGCTTTAACTAACACATAACTTGTTACTGGTATACTACAGAATGCATAAACCCACATAATCATCTTATTTTAAAATTTTAATTTATCGCTGTAATAATATAGTTTTTGATGTTGCATTTAAAACATTAACTAGTTATAGAATTCAATTATGGCAAATATGAAAAGGTGTTTGTGGGTCGGCCTGACCCGTTTTGATCAATACCAAAAGGTTACCAGATTTGACCCGAACCCAACTTGAAACCTGCCCGAACCCGCCCATTTTGCCATGCTTAGAGATAAGAATTACCTGATGAACACGAAAAGCAAAACGCACGCCCTGAAGCACCAAAAACTCTCTATTTGGTTCCTTTTCAGGTCCATCCAATGCATCTAGTTCTGAAGCAACCCTTTTCATGTACTTCCTAGCCAATTGTACAGATGCCAGCTTGATCTGCAAATAGAAATTGTTTCTTTCTTTATGGTGCTTAAATTATGAATAGATGATTAATCACAAATTCTAACTTAAGATAACCATACCTTGCCTACAACACCTGAATCTTGCAACCAGTTGACTGGGATGCCAAAATCTTTATATCTAGACATAGCCATGTCCCTTGTGCGTAGTAACGCGTAAACACTGTTCTCCACCCTGCAAAATAACCAAATTGCATATCTTTATGACTCAAAAAAAAAAGATATACTTGAAATAAAATATTAGACTGTGTTTTTAATACATACTTTTCTAGCAACTTGTACATTTTCTTCAAAGCAGCTTCACAAGAGAGATTGGGATCATCAACAAAATTGGTTACTTGTGATTCAAGTTTCATCAGGTCTTGATATTCAAAGGCTGCTTCCCTCAGTGCATCTGCTTTCCCTTCTGGCCAGTCAAAGTGCTTCAGTACTGCCCTCTCATCAACCTTTCAAAATAAATTGTAAATTAGATTTGTGCATAATATTTATGCAGAATTTACTGAATAATTTGTTATACCAAGAACGAGAGCTCTTCGTCTAGCCAGTTTACAAAGGCCAGCAAATCTTCTATGTTCGTAAAGGAAGCAGCGCGAACTTCAGAAGCGAGTGACTCAACAAAATCACCTTGAGTTTCCACATCAGCTTTTACCTGAAAAAAGACCACTTTATTTTAGCACCATATTAAACTACATTACATTAAGGATTAGAGTCTTGACACATACAGCCAACAGGAAAGTTGATCGGTTCTCAATCTCCCCAATCATATTACTTCTTGCATCTGTTGTGTTAGATGCAATAGTGGATATAATAGATGTATCCTTCTTTGCTTCGCGCTTCATCAAGCTCTGGTAAAATTCAACCAACTCTGGAGCCCTGTGAACTTTATCATCACCGCCAACTCCTCTACCAAGGCTTCCTGGTGGAGGAGGTGGTGGTGGTGGTCCGCCAGGTGGTGGTGGTGGCGCTGGAGCTCCTGGTGGAGGTGGAGGAGGAGGAGGGCCACCACCAGATACCGAAGGACTAGCAGTGGTAGCAGGAGCACCACCTGACGGTCTAGGAGGAGGACGTGGAGTCCTAGGCGGTCTCTTTTCAATATCAGCAAATTGAATCTTGCTAACAGCTGCAGAATTAGTTGCATTTCCATCAGTAGACTGATTAGCTGAAGCATCAGGAGTTAGTGTTACTCTTTCCTTAACTTGAGCAAGTTTTGGTGGCAAACTAACTGTCTTACTGTTGATTGGTGGTTTGTAACCTGAAGTATCACCAAACCGAATTGCTCTTGCTTGATTGGCTTTTTCCTTAATTTTCTTTTCGCGTTCTAAAGCGAGCTTATGACGATCTTTATAAGCAGGGTACTTCTCATCTAAAACCCCTTCAACTGATCTAGACATTAACTGGAATGATGATGCAACATTGTTCATATCAGAAGGAGAATTAGGGGATTCTTGATCACCCTCCCCGAAAGTAGTGATGGCTACAGACTCACCTGCATTTCTTAACATAAGAGCTTCTAAAGGACCTCTCGCTTTATGGCTAACGCTAACCCGTGGGGACCCACCTGCAAATGATCTTGCAGGTGAAGTAAGAGCACTAGATTGAGAATCATCTTTGCCTTTACCCCATTTCTTAAGTTTTTGAATCAAACTTGGTTTTTTACTAATACTACTATAACGACTCATGGAACTATCTATAGAAGCAGTATCGAAATCCTCACTTCCAGGAGACGACGGTTGAGAAAAGTTGCTGTCGAGATCAGTGTCCCCACCTTGTCCACGTTCAGACCCCGCGTACTCTAACATTAACTGTTTAGCTTTTTCTTGGGATCTCGGGCTCAAGTTTTTGTTCAGGTCACGAGCCGATATCTTCCCAGCTGGTGTCTCATAGTTTCGAAGCTCAAACCGTAGACACGCGTTGACCCAACGAAGGTAAACCAGCTCCTCGACTTCACTAAAACGGTTCATCTGAAGTCCCTCTACTTGCTTTAACAGATCCTCGTTTGTGTGCTTTAACTTGTTCACCTCTTCTCTAACATTGGCCACCATTTCACTCTGTACCACCATAGAAAACACATAATGATGATGATTCAAAGACAAATTCTGATCAAATAACAAACAGTTACCTCAGTAGTACTGGATAATGTCGCGATTCTGGACTCTGCTGCATCGAGCTTAATAACCAACTCTCTCTTCTCATGCTGCAGCTCTCTGTTCTTCCTCTTAAGCTCCACAACCTCCACTTCTAATTCCTTCAAAGTTTTTAACTTCTTATCAAGATCAACATCTTTCTTGAATGCATCTTGTTCTTTTGTTTGAAGAATTCCAACTTGTTGCTTTAATAACAACAATTGCCCTTTGGTCTGATTTGCTTCAAGTTGAAACTGTTTTTGAAGCTCCTTAATTTTTCTCCTGGCTGAATCCAATTCCTTCTTGTATGCAGCTCCTTGAAGAACTTCTTCTTGCAGTTTCTTTCTCTCAGTTTGTAAGGAATTGATTGTGACATTCAACATATCGATTTCCACTGTTTTGATCTTTAACTGTCTTTGTAGTTCAACGACATCAGATTCTTGTTCTTTCAATCCATAGTATTCAAGCAACTCGCCTTCAAGTTTGACTTCTCTTTCCTCAAGTTCTTTAACCAGGTTTCTTAACCGTTCCAGCTCATTTTCATTATTAGCCATCTCAGTCTCATATACATGATCTTTCTGGTATGGAATATCGATTTCCCCTGATAAAAGATCTGCAAATTCTGGTAGAATGTCATCTTCAAAATCTGGAGTGTTTGGCTGCACATTGATCAATCCACTGATCTGTTTGACCTCTTCTTTTTCCTCTTCTTCATCATTTCCTGAGCTCCAATTTCACCACAGATACATAAGATCAACATCAGTGATTCAGTATATATAACAAGAGAAGCTCATCTTTTCTTTTTCCTAAAAAAAGTAATAAATTTGTCAAAGTTCAATACAAAAACTATAATTTGCTGTCTAAAAGAGCAAGAACAACCTGCAGATTTGTTTACACGAGTTGACGGAGGACGTTTGACATTAACCTGCTTAACTGCATAAGCTGCAATTGAAGCAGCAACCAGAAAGCCTAACCTGACAATCATGTAGATACTATGAATTAAGAATTTTAAGATTTCCACTCATTAATAAGCATATATTCCACCAAAATCTTGAAGCTCTTTCAGCCAGCATCCCAGCACTCCATGATTAACCATTCGAAGCATCTATGCAGCACAGACGAAACACAAGTAACACAGAACAACCCGTATCTGCAAAAGATTTACAACTGGAAGAATTCGACTTCAGAGTCTTTTGAAAGAATAATTCAGCAAATTTTGAGGAGCAAGAATCAAGATTATAATTTAGTAGATTTCTGACAGATAGAATCTCATCACATTAGTAAATACTATAAGCTACACCAACCACAGATATCTAGTGGTCATGTTAAGTTTCCAAAAGGATTGGCTGATTGGCATTCTATACACACTGGCTATAAAATGGGTGGGTCGGTTTTTGTTTTGATAAGTACAATGTTTAAGACCAACGAATTTACAAGCCGAAAGCGACTACAATGACTGTAAGTCTTTAAATTTGGATCCTGCTCTTTCTTAGCTAATATATAGTTTTGGAAGTCTGTTAAGAGTTTAAATGATGATGCCAACTGTCTTGCTTTTATGGGCTAACATTTAATATGGGTCAATATCCCAGCTAACTAAATGGCTTTTGTCCACACAAATTCTACACCTCATGAACCTTGTATGCTGTTATCTAGATAATCAAGTTTGAAAGAACACCCACCTATAATAACTGTTGGATTAAACACGAACCCGAAAATTATGTCAGACACATGAACCATAAATGATGAATAGCGATTCGATTAAAGAGTGAGGGCTAAAATGGAGGTGGTGGGGCCCATTTTATAACACAAGTGCAAAAAAGGTTCCTTTTTAAGTTGGGTTGGAGAAAGATAAGTTAATAAAAGAAAGGTAGAGATTGTTCTTGCTTTAATGGATTGATGCATATGGCATGCTAATCATAAAAGAGAGTAAAACAAAATCTTATCCTTAGACTACAGAAACAAGCCTTTATGGCCACATATTGGCCCCTTTTGATCTTTCTAAAAACTAACATATTGAACATTTGGAATATAGTTGATACAAATAACTCTCTCCCACCTAAAGTTATACAAGATTTGACTTTATAAATTATTTAATATAAGTACTAAAATAATTATCAAATACCTAAAGTACCCTTGATTACAACAACAGACTCACACCGCCAGAAATGAGAAAACAACTCTGATGCAGACTTTGTTACATTCAGTTACAAAAAAAAATATAGACATAAGTCCCATGGTAGTTTCAAGTCACACTTTCATGTTAATTAACTAACTACTAATGACACTTAAACCGGCTCTTAAACAAACCTATGTAGTCAAAGACGTAAAATTCGCTCACCTAGGCCCCTAGGCGAGTTGAAGAGCAGCCACACCGCCTTGTGTCTATTGAGGCACTTAGATGAGGATTCCGGCCAAATCGCAGCCAAAACTGATCTAAACATCTAAAACTGTCCTAAGCATCATGATATGACCTGGAACATGTCTAAGCTAGCCTACACCAGGCTAAAACGTGTCTAAAACCCTAAAGTGGGCCCGCGCTTCTTAAAAAGGCCCTTGCTTTTTAAGCCCTTGCGCCTAGGCAACAGGCTCACCATTTACGCACTGAGTTCGCCTATCACCAACTACCTAGAAACCAACCCAATATAAATGTGAGAGGTGTTAAGCCTTGATCAAATCAACAGAAGACATGTAAGTTGATTTTGAGTCTTTGACTTTACCAAACGACACCGTATCATATATCACTTCAAACTTTAATCATTTAATGTACTTAACACTTTCATAATGAAAATAAGAATATTTAATAAAACATATTGCAGCTAGGTGCCAAGAGCCTGGGCTCTGAAGTCTGGACCACCAACCATTGTATGGGCTCATTGTGATTGCATAAAGACAAGGAGTCTGCTGCTCTAGTTATGGGAATACCTTACATTCTTTGGGCTCTTATCATTTGAGGATGAGCCTGATGAAAAAGCAATCACAAATTCTCCACTAAGTTTCAAAAAGTGAATTTAATTTTGTTTTATGTATATGTTGATTGGGCTGATTATGATATAGAAAGAAAAGTTGTCCACTCCGGGTGTGAGTTGAAAACGCGTCAAGTCGTCACAAACCTAACATGAAATACGATTGTTCAGGTTTAGTCTATACAGGTTCAGGCAGTTTTAGGTCAAACCCATAAACACAATTAGCTAAATGTTGTGGTTTCAAGTCAAACTAACTGGACCACGGGTTGAACCATTAAACCTGTTTTAATTAATATATTTTAAAAAATATTTGTGTGTCGTAACTTGAATTGTTTTGACATTAGTTAAAACATAAATTTTGGTCTGATGGTTCAAAAGTAAATGTCTAATGCACACTTGTAATTTTGGTTCTAATTTTATAACTTTAGTTTATTTATATGTCAAAAAAACAAATAACTTTCTTTCCTGGCTAAACATGTCGTCTTTATGTCAACCCTTAAATATACATGTCGTGTGGGAATTCCTCGGACATATTTTTTTGTTCAATGTCATGTCTGTTTTCGTGCAAAATTTTCAAGTGCAATCCGGAAACGCAACCTTTTTCTTTGCACATCTAGTGTAAGATACTACTTTATATGCATAAGGTACAAGTACATATTGCATGGTCTGGCTCGACCATTCTAGAACATAAAATGACATAACTAGTAACCTACAGTAACTCACATCCTACTAGATCAATTACACGAATGATTCGTAAATGTATATACTTCTAGAACAACTGACATCCAATTAAGCTCGAAAAACACAATAGCATTCAGAATTAAACCCTAATTTCGCATGTATGTACATACGGAAAGAATCAATTCTTTTATGATTACTTCAAACAAGTAATTGACAAAGATGAACAATCGAAGAATCAACAAACAGTTGGTGGTGGGGATTCAGGATTACCTTTTCGGCAGATGAATGTGAATCAGCAGATGATCGTTTGGAGGATGAAAGCATGAATTTGAGTTTGATATTGAAACTCCGCAAGAGGTTTTTTTTTTTTTATTAATGGCGGGAATTAGTTTTCAAAGACGTTTGTTTTCTTTGCTACAAAAAGAAATTTGTAAAGAGAAAGTGTTGTGTATTCTAGTGATTTTTAGTTTTTTACTTTCAAAATTTTGGGTTTTATAATTTTATTAATGATTACATAATTATAATGAATAGACCATCATCATCGGCTCATCGTTATGAGCAATGAGCTCCCTCCTCTTCCACGTTAGCCTGGTGCGGCCGTTTATTCTTCTTTTTTCTTACAATTTTGTTATGACTTTTTATTCTAGATGGATTTCTCTTTTTATTTTTTTTCTTTCACGTATTTTTAGGTAATTTCTCTTTCTTTCACGTCGGAACATAGGTTGCCTCTTTCTTTCGTTATAGAGATGGCCTTTGAGTGTAAGTAAATAGTGAAATCATCAAACTAAGCTTTAATAAATCTCAATCCGACTTGCTATCATATTTTTGGAAGAGTTTTTTATCTACTCATTAGTCACCAATATGTTCCCTTGTGGATAACTTGCTATGCATTTAGGGACGCTCAATCCAGTATTTAGGGTCGTCCAATCCATTAAAGTTTTTAACGGTAGTTTATCAAATAAACAGAATTGGTTGTTTGTTTCGGAAAACTAGATTAGTTCAAATTTCATCGTTATTTTATGGCATAATCATTCATTTAGTCTTTAATAAACCTTTTTTAAATCTCTTAAATTCTCTTAAATCTACAAATTTTCAAATTTCTTAATTTATTAAAAATTATTTTTATTCTAGAAAAAAGTTAAATAATATTATTAGTAATTAATATGATTATTAAATAGTAGAAAAAATCGAGAAAATTTCAGGTGCAGAGAAATGTGATGTCCTCATCTCCCCCCCTTAAATACTATTTTATTATAATAGATAAATTAAATTAGATGGATTCGTTTGAAAATTATATATTTTTATATTTTCTGTTTATTTATTAAACTTTTAAAATAATGTTATAATTATTTATTTATTATTACCCTTTAATCTTATTGTTAACTTTTTATGCTCTTCTTCTTAAGTCTTAACCACTTTCATGAACCACCACCATGAACCAAACCACCTTATGTTAAAATTACAAATAAACCAACATAAATCCTTACATGACTGTTTACTGAGTTAGCTAGCTTGCCTCATATATGCTCATCAAGTTGCCAAGTCCAAGCTATGCAAGCTTGACCTTGCCAAATTATCAAGTCGGCTCAGTTAACCGACTCACGGCTAACTTCTCTCGCCTATAACCCTACATCTAACAGAATAAACATAATACCACAACAGTTAAAGAAAAAATAATGTTGACAACCGCCGTTGCAGCACCAATACGCGCTTGATCACCACCACAAGAAAACCTCTTCTAGTGTTGCTTACAATACCGTTTCACTGAACACGCGCCATCTTGAAACTCTTTATTTTGTATGTTCTCAAAGCAAAACATCCCATTTTATTATGTATCAATCACGAATCAATCGAACAATCTGACTTCATAAAAACAGTCTCAAGAACTACTACCCCATTTCCACCTTCGGCCAACTTCTTCAAGAACCTTAGTTCGAGCCTGACCCTTTTTGGCTTCGTCCTCTATCCAAGATCTGCAAAATGGGTTAGTTGTGTAAGTGCATCAAAACAGGTAATTTTGTACAAGTTGGGTTGACCCAAAACCCTTCTGACCAAAATTCTTCGATTTTAAGGGCAAACCCAATGATATAAAGCTCCCGCGTGTACAGGGTCCGGGAGGGTGTCAAACCAACTTGGGCCTAATATATGTTGCTTACCCTACAATTCTGCAAGAAGTTATTTCCATGACTCGAGCCTGTGACCTCTAGGTCACCTAAAGCGGGCTCCAAGGTTCACCCCAGTTCATAGATTTTAACTAATAATTAATCAGTCAAGTATGATAACAGAAAACTTTATTATTTTACTATTAATATAGCGTTTTAGAATAACATGACTTAGGAAGTTTTATGCATTAAAAATAAACTTTGTGCGACTTTTGACCCGTTTCCTTTTTAATTAATTTTCTTATTTTACATGTTAGGGCCAACCATTTATAACTAAGCAGGTCAAACTGAAAACTCTAAGCACAAGTGTAAAACAAACTATACTTTTATCATTACTTAGTTTTTAATGCATGAAAAGCAAACGAGTGCCAGAAAGTTGCCATATGTGTACCTGAGTATACGAAGGGCTTCTAATTCAGCCTCGAGTATTGCCTTTGAATCAAGAATCTTTTCGTATTTGACTTGTAATTCACTAACAGCACGATGGATTTTATCGTGCTCATCCACATACTCAGCCCGCTCACACGCAAGTCTCTGGTTCATCTCATTTACTTCTTCCTTCAAGCTATAAAGTAGCTGTTTTTGACAGTCTAAAGCCGCTTCCTCCTTCAAATAATTACCAACAGTGTTATCTTGATTAATCTTATAGCTTTCCAAATCTTTTAACACTTCTATATAAGCTGCTTCGACCTCCAAAAAACGACATCTTTCATCCGCTAGTTTTTTCTCCCAAAACCTCTGTATCTCACCTCTCTCGAGAATTTCGGATTTAATCTCTTTCATTGCAAGCTCACGTGAAGAATTTTCAGCTTCAAGCTTTGAGAATTCTTGAAGAATTGATTCAGTTATTCTTCCACTTGTGAGTGCCACTGCAGCTTGGGCCTTGGTGCAAGGTTTCCCGGGCTGAAACCGCTTGATCTGACCTGATATATACAGCCCAGTATATTAAATTACTTAATATCCCATGGGTATGTGAGCTATGTAAGAAGAAAGAGATGAAATATAACCAAACACTTTTCTCGTTATGCTTCTGTCGGTAGCCAGTGTGTCCCTAAAAAGCACCGCCAAGACATCTGATTTCAGCTCCCTTGCATCCAGAAAGCCGATTTTGTTCCTTAATATCTGGACTGTAAAAATGTCAGTATATGTCATTTCTGTTTAGTCTAGTTATTAGAGGTAGTGACGTCTCGACTCGTTACTTATGAACATGTTGATTTGGATTATATTTCATCTGACGAGTCAAATGATTCAAAAAAAAAATAAAGCTTACAAGAAAACCTATCAAAGTCACCCAAAGAGTATTTATAATGCATCAAACCTCATAAATTATTATCTTAAAAAAATCAAATTATAACGGTAACTTTTATAAAATTATTTATAAAAAAAAAACAGAAAATTTTGGCATGAAGTGGAGGTCAACCCAGCCTAAACCGTTTTGACATGACCCAACAAATAAGCCATTTTAACTAGTTACCCAGCATATCCATTTTGTCACCTATATTAATGGTAATAAATAAAGAAAAAAGTATAAGACTTGAATGAATTTTTTAAATTTATTCCTACCTCTTCATTTAGTCCTGGCATGACTTTATACTCTAACTTGGCTCTCCAACCAATAAGATCTTCATGTGAAATCAATCTAGAAACCAAATAGGTTGATATGAATAAATAGCAATTAAAATGCTGAAAATTTTATTAGTGTGTTTAACATATACCTGTCGGGTAAAAATTTTACACCTCCAAAGCTTTTTGAACTACCGGAGAGCTTGCTCAAAACAACACCAGCCTCAGCCAGGGCTAATGTAGATATATTCAGAACAAGAACATTTTTATTACTCCAAAGAAAAGAAAAAGCGTACAATAAAGGTGGCAAACTCATCCCATTTACTTATGAAATGGATTGAAAATTAACCAAATTGCATTTTCAATGCATAAAACCTCGCAGATCATTTATTCAAAATATTATATCATTATTGAAACATTTATGTTCAGTGCTCATATTTGACAAATTAACTACTTTGAAAAATGTGAAGTTTTGGATAAAATTGTTTCACGTCAACCCAAACCAACACGTTTAGATCCATTATACAACCCGTCCATTTTGCCATCTATATTGTATAATATCAGGCTATCAGCATCTGCAAAGTCAATGTCAATCTTACCTTGAATGTATTCAAAGTCAGGATCTTCACTGCTAATGTCATCAAAAGCATTAATGGTAGATCCAGCAAGTGCGACAGATGGAAGGATCCTATTTCTTGGATTTCTGAAACCCCAAAAAAACTCTTAGTGAAATACATCTACAATTATCTTATAATAATAATAATTACGCAGAATGCATGCCCAAGTTGCTACCTTTCAAGTCTGGAGTTAACTAGAACCAACCATCTTGCATATTCTCTCCTGGTACACAAGTCATCTGCTTTTACTCCATCTTCAATGATCTGTATACCTTAATGACACATTATTAAAGCAATGCTTAGAACCGAACCTAAAACTTGACTCAGGATGGACATTTAGTGGATTTTGGCATTTGACAGACTTTCAGTTTTTCTTTACTGATAATGCTGTTTTATCCTTCCTGTTTATTGATTCTACTTACTGGTTTGGGGAGATAGAGAATGCTCGTGTAAGGATATGATAGTAAAAAAAAGTTCAAGATTGCTAAAAATCTAGAGCGCCCAATTATTATTGTTGTTGGATGCAATTTACTCCGACCACACTGGCAATAAAGTACTATGTGAATAACATCTAAAACCACTAAAGGTGTAGTATTTCACAATCAACACACCACAAACAACTTAGCCTGGTCAATAGACAAAAGTTTCCATCACACATAAGCTGTCACAAATCTTTCGGTTACCAGTTAAAGGCAAGCCCACAACTTACCAAAAGTCTAGAACTTAATATAGAAATCTTGTTAAAGGGAGTAAAATAACAACTTTGAGTGTCATGGAAGTAATCTTATTATAAACCTACGCACAAAATATGACTTGCAACACGATACCTTCAGATTCTTCAACCATGATAGAGCCTCCTGCTGAGTAGCATCTGCAGAAACAGGAACTACAATTCTTCCAGGCTTTCCTTCTTCCTGCTTACCATGATCGGTTACTGTAAAATAATTAACGCTTAAAACAGTAACCAAACAAAAAATAAACCACAACAATAACACCATGAAAGCATCCAAGAACACACAACCATATCCTTCAGATTAATAAACACGATTTGATGGAACTATAGCATACCTTCTTTTGCAATCACTCCAACTTCTTCATTAACATTTTCCAACAATGGCTCGACAAAAACTTCATCCACCTTTGATCTATCATCTGAGCCCAATGATTTATCATCAACGGAAACATGAAACGGACTGCTAAATCGCAAAACAAAACCTGAAATAAAATCAAATTAAGATTACGCACAAGGTCCGTTTAAAAACATTGCAACACAGTCCTCCAAATCCAACAGATCAAAGACATAAGAAATGCGAAAGATTTACCTTTTCTCGATAGAGTAAAATGAGCATACACAGCAAGTAAAGCCACAACTGAGGTCCCAATGCCAAACAAAAGAAATGTAGGCAACCCTAATTCACCAAAAAAGAACCACATTTTCGATTAATCTCTACACATGGAAACACATTTTACATCAATGCTGTTTCATATTCAAATCCATCATCATCCCAATTTACTAATTAACATCAAATTACTCTGAAACAGTTCAAAATCCGCATATTGTAGATCTCTGCAAGAGGGATTACTAAACATCAAAGCTATCTACTTATCTAGGGTTCAAAAATCATACCTCCTGTGTGCTTTTTTGGTATAACATCTTCTTCCACAATCGCCCAACCATTGTAATCTTCAACCCCTTGTCGATCAGAAGAAACCCACGATAGTTCAAGATTATCTTGAGTAACTGAAGCAGACAGAGATATCAATTGTCGTTTTTTAGGGTTGGTGGGTCTGAAACTACGATCATCGGTCAGAAATCGAAATGGGTATGAGAATCTAAGAAAGTGGTGATTTCTACGAGGGTTTTGAAGGGGAAAAAAGGAGGATGCTGAGGAAGAAGAACACATAGTACTACTCTAGTGGTGTGAATTTTACAGAGGAATTTAGGGTTTCTTGGAGTAGAAGATGAAAGAAATCCAAAGGTGTGTGCTTTGATTGCTTTTAGTTGAAGAAGAAAAAGGGTTTAGATTCGATCACATTTGCTCATTTTCTTAAAACCCCTTATCTTGTTCTTTCTGGTGTCGAGGGGAACACGAGTAAAAGAAATTTATTTTTTTCCATTTTAACTTTTTTTTTAATAAGAAGACCTTGGATAGTTTCTGTGAGACGGTAGTTTTGTAGTTTGATCTTTGTTTTAAACAATGCTACTGCCGCCAATAATGTTTTTTTTTTTTTTTTTTTTTTTTGCTTGTAATCGGTTTGGTTCATTAAATAATACAAATACCGACACTTGCTATAGCATATGATACCTTAAAAATATACTCGATTTGAGTACAAAACTTATATCAAAATGCCCAAAAAACAAAACTAAAAATGGTCGCGCACTTTGTTATCTTAAAATATAATGAATAAAAGTTATTAAAGGAAAACGAAATTATCACCATCATAATATATATACGCGATTGGATTTACCAAAAGATCTTAGCATGGATGTTTGATTGTGTACTAATCGAAAAAGATAATGATGCAACAGACAGAAATCACAGAATCAATGGTGTCTCGGTGCACCATGGCGCGCATTCAGGATTAACAATCATCAAGGGTTCATGAGTGACAATTTGTGTGACACAAATTTGATGACTATCAGTAAATATTTTAAATATATTAGCGGTAACTTATTGAGCATGTCACCTTAGAGGTTAACAAATTACAAGCAAACTGTAACTTTCAAAGTTGTTATATTTTAGTGTAATTTGCTACTGCAAGTCTTCATGAGATATGTGAATACACATGAAATATTTGTACATGAAACTTTAAACTGTATTCGTATATTAAAAAGAATTATGAGTAATTACAAGTGGAAGCTATATAGCATCAGGGGAATCAACATCAGCAAAAAATGTTGATCATTACAATCTCAATTCCATTTAAAAAGTTGATTTTTGAATCATGTTTGATATATCTTCTCAACGCGTCTTCAAGATCTTATGATGCTAAACCATGAGTATGAATAGAACTGCGATAAGAAATCCGAATCTTTCTCCGTTTTGAAAGAGAGATCTGCTGTTACTCTGTGATTAAAGAAAGCAAAAGATCAGTAATTTTATGTATTTTATGAGATTTTTGTATGTAAAGTGGTGTTTTTTTGTCAGAAATCTACAAAAAACTGACCAAATCAAGTGTTGGTGATGGTGCTGGTGCACTGTCATCAGAATCTGTAGCCACTGGTGGTGCAGGAGGGCTCTTAGCCACTGGCGCGGGTGCGGGTGCGGGTGGGTGATGTTTCTTGTGCTTGTGCTTCTTCCTCTTGTGTCTTTTAGGAGCTGGTGCAGGGGAGGGGCTCATATCTGGTGTTGGTGCTGGTGGAAGGGTAACTGGTGGTGGAGCTGGTGATGGTGATGGTGGTGGAGGAATTGGTGCTGGTGGCGGCGTTGCTGGTGCTGGCGGCGGTGTTGTTGGTGCTGGTGCTGGGGAGGTCTTTGGTGGAGGCACAGCAGGTGGTATGGCGGGCGGTGAGACGACCGGTGGTGGTGTAGGGGCGGGCAATGGTGGTGGTGGAGTAGACGGGGCTGAGACAGGTGGAGTCACTGGTGGTTGTGGTGGTGGAATTTGAGGTGGTGGGACGGATGGCGTAGAAGTTGGTGGAGTTTTAGGGGATGGGGAGGGTAGAGGGGTGGCGGGTGGTGGTTGTGTTGGCGGAACCGGGGTGGTGGAAGGCGGTGGTACTGTGGAAGGTGGTGGAACTGTGGCAGGAGTACTTGATGGTGAAGCCGCAGGCGATTGGCCACTGGAAACCGCAACTAAAAGGCAGATCCAAGAAATAGTAAACCACAACATTTTTGGTAGATGGGTTGTGTTTGAATGTAAGAATTGAGTGTTTATAAGACAATGTAGCATGTGTTATATCTGATGAAATCAAAATGGTTGGTGCTACATGACCTTCATGTGGGTGGTACATCTCTAATTGCTTAATTTGACACCTTTAGATATAACTTGAAGTCCAATTTAGGTAGGTAAAGGGTGAATTTCATGATTTTGGTACATATTTCATATCATCATTGTGTCAAATAACAGCGATACAACATCACACATGATACAAAAAGCCGGCGATAATTACTCAGGTTAAGTCTACATGTTTAATTGAAGTCACGCTTTATCGGGTCAGAAGTTTTGTACTTATACATAATAATTCTTGTAGAAGAGACTAAATCATTGGTGAAAAGTGAATGTAAATAATAAAAAGTTCAAAAAGTAAAGAACAAGATTTGATCTTTAAACAAAAGATGATGTTGAAGGCATGATGTATCTTAGATAAGAAGTTTGAATGATGATGTGAAACATGAACAATCATGATCAAAACATTTTATCTTCTTTTTGTTTCTTTGCTTCAAGATTATGCTTTTCCTCCTGTTCAACAAAATTGTATTTAAAGACTTGATCTTTTTGTACAAGTTTTCATCTTTTTTAATTTAGTTAAAAGATTTAAATCTGTTTTTACCAATTTCTTGATGTTTTCATTGAAAAAGATGATTTTTCAATCATGGGTAAAGAAGTGTTTCTTGATGTCTTCTCTCTTGTTTTCATCATCGGAATCATCTAGTTCACGGCTATCATTTCACTACTAGCAGCAAATGAATATGAGGATTGAGGAACCCTCTGCAGTATGCCCCGATAATGGTCCACAGTGTCATGCGCCTGTTTTGACTGGTATACCATTTTCACTTGAACCATAAGTGTTATCTGGTTCTGCTGCTGGGGGGTCTTGAGTAGATGCACCAGTCGCGTGTTGCATCTCATCAGATGGCCCCTTCGGTCCAGACCCGTGTGACGAGTGTCTTAATCCAACACCCTTTCGACTACAACTTCCTGAACCAACATCCTTATTATCTTTAGTGCTTGTTATTTTGGTAACTGCATATTCCAAACATGAAGCTACAAGATACTGTTTTTGTTGCAGTTTTTGTGTTTTTTTTTTCTCTGCTGTGTTTAAGCTTATCATTGACTTATGTTGACTTCTCTTTAATCTCATCATACAGTTTTGAGACTTCTGAGATTGCTTTTTAACTTCTATTTTGTGGTGGAAGTTGATTTGAATACATATTAACACTTTTATCTTTGTATGGCATTTCTTTACCTGTTCATACTCATTTTTGTACTTGATTCATCACGGATTCTATCGATCTCTTGCCAACATGGCTCGATATCCACAAAAAAAAAAGTTTCGCTTATGCTCGATACGCAAAAATAAACAACTTTTACTCCGCGAAATTGTCGAAAACACTACTTTTTTGTGGCGAAAAAGTCTGTCACATGGACATACCAGAAGATGACATGTGTACTATTTAGACGAAAAAGCCAATGACCACTAAAAGTTAACTTGTCGGTTTTTTTGGTCGTTGGTTTTTTCGCCAGAACATTTATGGTCGTCGGTTTTTTTGCCGGACGAGTATATGTGTCATCTCCGTGTGTGTCTATGTGACCGGCTTTTTCGCCTAAAGAAACATAGTGTCTCTTTATTTCCAACTATATATAACCATTTGTGTATTTTACTCTAGTAAAATCGATGTAGGCCAAGTGTATTAATAATACTAAACTCCAAATTGAATTTGGTCAGGATTGTTAGTGGTGGCGGGACTCTAAACCTAAAGGCTCCTATTTCTGATGATAAAAATGTAAAAGGTAAGTACACTCAGTTTTCTTTCTGGATTAGATATAGTTAGATAAATAAAACCTCTAGAAATGTAAATTGCTACGTGTTTTTATCAGGATTAAAATTTTAAATATAAATTTTATCAGTTTTATATTAGCAATGTTTTTAAAACCGGACCGAACAGTGAACCGGACGTATTACCGGTCCGCTGGTTGGACCGGTTCAACCGGTAGGACCGGATATAAGAACAGGATAAAATTACAATTATTTTTTATAAATATATTTAAAAATTACAAAAAAAATAAAAAAATATATAGAATAACCGGTTCAATCGGTCCGACCACTGGTTCAACCGGCCCGGTTCCCGGTCCGACCACCTGTTCGACATTAAAACAGTTTTAAGCACCGAACCGGACCGGATTGGAGCCCAGTTCCCGGTCCAACCGGCCGGTCCGGTCCGGTTTTCAAAACCATGTATATTAGTATTATGATGATCAAATTCAAACTTTATATGTGTATGCAACAAATATTGATATACTTGAGTTAGATAACAGTGGATCTTATTACCACTTGTTGAAATTAGAGATCACATATTGCAACTTGGAATGATAGAATATATAGAGGTGTTTTTTAAATGAATTTTTTAAGTAAAAAAAATTGGAACAATTGGATAAGAGCAAGCGAAGCTAGAAAAATGTTGACTTAAAAAGGAGTATCGATTTATATTGTCCGGGGTTACAGGATTTGTAAAATATAAACAAAAAAGTTTAATGAATCATCCATCGTGAGAAACTCCTAACGTAGAAAACTAATCCTTATATGTTTTTCTCAAATTTAATGATTTTGATAGCTTGCACTTTAATATTTAAAACAATGAGTGGTGAATTTCATTAATTGCATTTATATCGTAATATAATTTAATTCCAGCTTGTCATTTTAATTTACGATATTCGGCAATACTTGGGAAAATTATATAAAATGGTGGGGATGAAATGAGTGACTATTGGTTTCAGTCTCATACCTGATTTTAAAATCATGTTTCATACCTGGTTCGACATTTATCATTTATCATCTAGTATGCCTATCGGTATCGAGTATACTCATTAGTTTACAAAAAATTAGTCGTTCAGATTTTTAAATACATTTTTTACTATTTTAATTTTTATATATTTTTATTTTTCAAGAAAATTAGAAATATATAAACTAACAATTAGTGGATTAATAGATTAGTATATTACAGAATGACAAAAAAATAATAGTAATAATGTAAAGAAAAAGTTTATGGGCATGGTTTGGTTAAACCAGTATATATATTTCGGATAATTAGGTATGTTATCACCTAATATCATATTCATCTCACAACTAAATATTCTATGCAAATTCCACTAATATTTGTAATTTTTATGAGGATTAAAATTTAAATATAAATTTTATCAGCTCTACATTAGTATTATGAAGATCAAATTCAAACTTTATATGTGTTTGCAACAAATATTGACATACTTGATTTAGATAACAGTGGATCTTATTACCACATGTTGAAATCAGATATCACATATTGTTGCAACTTGGAATGATATAATATATAGAGGTAATTTTAAATGAATTTATTAAGTAATAAAAATTAAGTTATTAAAAATTGATAGGGTTTGTGTTTGGAACAATTGGATGAGAGCAAGCGAAGCTAGAAAATATCTGAATTAAATAGGAGTATCGATTTATATTGTCTAGAGTTACGGGATCTGTAAAATATAAACGAAAAAGTGTAATGGATCATCCATCGTGACAAACTCCTGATGTAGAACACTAAACCTTATGTGTTTTTCTCCAATTAATGATTTTGATAGATTGGCTTTAATATTAGAAACAATGAGTTGTGAATTTCACTAATTTAAGCATTTATATCGCAATCTAACTTAATTCTAGCTTGTCAGTTTTGTTTATAATATTTAACAATACTTGAGAAAATTATATAAAATGGTGGGTATGAAATGAGTGGCTATTGGTTTCAGTCTCATAACTTATTGTAAGATCATGTTTCATACCTGGTTTGACATTCATCACGCATCTATCATCTAGTATGCCTATCGGTATCGAGTGTACCCATTAGTTTAAAAAAAATAGCCATTGAGATTTTTAAATACATTTCTTACCATTTTAATTTTTATGAAATTTTATTTGAAATATAAAAACTAACAATTAGTGGATTAATAGATTAGCATATTAAGAAAAAAGGTAAAGAAAAAGTTTATGAGCATGGTGTAAATTGGCATATATGTATCGGGTAATTAGGTATGTTATCATCTAATATCATACCCATCTCACAACTGCAAAAAATTCTACACAAATTCCATTACATCCATCACCCCCACATCTATCGTCGTCAATACCTACAACATAACCACTATCACAGCTAGGGATGAGCACAAATCAATAGAACCGACTAGATACTGATTTTTAGAACATTCCCAAAATAATAATCAATGTATGTATATGTAATCGATAATTAATTTCTATGAAAATTGGGTTCGGGTTCGGGATCGGAAAGTAATACACGAAACCCGACTTTAATATCCGAACCCGATTAAAAGATTACAAAACCTAAAAATATCGAATGGGATAATGGGAATCACAATTAAATGGATACTGCTTTGACTTTTGACGGCAGAAGTCAGAAGATGTATTAAAAATGTGATTGTGATCACCATTATCTATCTATTAAAAAACAAGGTGGATGAACAGTAGATTGTAAGATCGAATCCGTCGGCTTTATAATCCACGATGGAAAATTAATGTTGCGTTGCTTGGCTGCCCCACCATGTGTTGGTAACCCCTCCCACGTGTTGCTTCAAGATGTCATCGTGTAATGTTGCCTTGCTTGGCTGCCCTACCACGTGTTGGTAAGCCTTGCCACGTGTTGCCTTAAGATATCATCATGTTGGTACATGAGATGAAGCGCTAGCAGACACGTAGCAGAAAAAAGAGTGACCAAAGAAGAAAAGAAGAATGAATGAGAGAAAACAAGTTCTTCATCTTCCTTCACAAATGAGCTCTTTGAATCGAAGCAGTCATCAGCTTCATCTTCCTCTGGTCTTTCAATTTCTTTCCTCCTTTAAAGTTTTGTTTCAGTTTTAAGATTTATGTTTTGTGTTTTTAGTGGGTATAGCCATCAGTTGCAAAAACATGATTGTTCTAATATGTTATACAGTAAGAGCAATGTTTAACATTTTTTTATGTATTTAGGGTGGGAATTTTCAGGTTAAGCCACACATGATTATTGTTATTCAAGAGAGAAGAAGCAGATAGACAGAAAACAAAATCGATAAAGAGGAATATTAATCGAAAATCAAAGAGGATAATTGGCGGCAACAACCGGAATTTTCCCTGTTTCCGGCGAGCAATGTAGATCTTTGTTCTAATAACACAAAGTAAAGGGTGATTCTACGGTGGTGGATTTCTACAATTGTACATTGGCAGCTCCTAGGGTATACGATAGATACATCACCATCGTTGTCATTCTCGATCTTGATTCGTACCAAGCGCCCTGAATTCAATGACCACGTAGAGGGTACAATTCTCATGTTTTATATTGTGATTTCTATTGACATTCTATTCTTCAACGCTTGTATCTTTCGGCCGAGAGTTTCATCAAGTTAAGTTTGGTAAGATTGCTTCTTTTTCATTTATTGCAGATCCTCCAACCCAAGACATCGTTCACGTCTACCTTCCTTTTGGTTTTTACAAGTTCAACCTATTTATGATAATTAATAAGAAGAGTTATTAGTTCTGGTTCTCTAATGTCAATTCTTCGGTACTTAAACCTTCGAACCCACAGATTGGGGCCTAATGAACGTGTTCTCTTTTAAATTTTATTTATCATTCAAGGCTATTGTGTTAACAGTCATGAGTGGTTTATATGAAATTGTAGCCCAAACAACATGAAGGAAATAATTGTCAGATGCGAGTGTTATGGGTGACCATCTTAAAGCTTCGTCCTATTACGAGTAAACGGATTTCAACATCAGAAAAGGTTGGTAGTTTTTGTGTCTCTTGATCTGAGTTGATTTCCATATTAAATTAATTAGAAGGCTGGGATTTGGGGAGGTCATTAGTAGTTTAGTTCTTATTAGAAGCTGGATGACCGTTTCCTACTGAGAATTGATGCTAGGTTTTAAGGATTAGTAAGTTAATTTATAATAGAAAATATATGAATTCTAAAGATTTCACTAATAGTGTTGATAAGTTATGTTACCGTTGTAGTTTGTTGTAGAAACTGCAGAACTAATAAGCTTAATTAAAGGTTCAGTTACTGAATTATTATCGCTAAATTGCTATTGTGCTAGAGACTGTTTTGTCCTTTGTTTTGTGCTTGTACTTTGTTAATAATTAGGAGTTTTAACATGTTGATATGTATAACTAATGTTATGGTTTGTTGTAGAAGCTACAAAATTAAAAAGCTTTCATTTTGTACTTCTTGCTTCAACCTCATTCAACTTGTGGTCATCACTAAATCGTAACATGCCCGCCAACAAAACTGTTCAGTATATTTATACGTTATTATCCCATAAATTCCTTTTCAATTATTAACTTACGTTTAGATTTGTGAGAATGAATCCAAAAGAAATGCATAAGATGGTCATATCAATGGTACTCCAAACAAGAGGCATCACCTTACCTTCCTTTCCATGCCTTCTTTTTCGAGTGCGATCTAAACTTGGATTGCATTTTTTTTTACCATCGTTTTGGTTTATTTTGTTTTTCTGTCTTGTGATTCATATATTTTAACGGGGATAATGCTTTGCTACGACAACATGAAAAACATAAAAGAACTAATCGCGCAACGCGCGAATGGAAAAACACCTAGTTCAATTGAATTAATAAATATTGTAGACCTCCGTAATCTCACATTTATATTGCTGCTTTCCTTCACTTTCACCATCAATACAATCTTGCTTACGATATATCAAAAATCTCATCAGATTAAGGTTGTGTTTGATTTTTTGAAAGATGTCTGCGCAGGCATTTTTGTTTGCGTCGCGCAGACCACGCGCAGACATTACCATCTGCACACTGTTTGTTTTTTCGAATAAGTTTCATTACAAAAAGTCTGTGCGAGCTTTTCTTGATGTAGACTTGGTCTAGTCACTTCTAACCAAAATCATTGTTTAAATAATCAAAACATAAGTTAAACTTATAAAAGAACTTAATGGGTTCTAAAGTTTAAAGAACTTAATGGGTTCTAAAGTTTAATCCCAACAAAGTTAAACTTAGACAAAACCTAATCACTCAAAACCTAATACCCGAAGTCGATCACGAGAAGTTTAGCCTTGCATCTTCATGGATTCGGCAACAAAATCGGATTGGAATATTGATTTGATGGATTAGAATGAGTTGGAGAAGTGGAAGAATCCTCAAGAATGGCCAAAGTTCGTTCTTTTTTGCTCCCAATGCGAATTAGGGTTTTTAAAATTGATAACTCTCCTTAAATATGGTCAAAATCCGGAGAATTACACCAAAATTAAGTACACGACGTAAGTTACGTCCTTAGGGACGTAATTTACGTCCTCCCCTTAAAATACGTGGTTAGCCTCTGTCTTACGTCCCAAAAACTGCTCTTTTTTAGAGAGGACGTGGCTTACTTACTTTAGGACGTAAGTTACGTCGTATGCTCATTTTGCACCAATTTCTTCATTTTTTTCATCTCTTTTCATCCATATATCATCCAACCTTCGTGCAACCCTTAAATACATTATTTAAACTCAATAAACCTGCAATTCAAACATAAAACAAAGTGACTACGCTTGATAGAAAAATAACGTTAAAAGCATATATTTAAACGCTTAAAACACATACAAAACATGAACGTATCAGTATGCGTAGCTCTTCTTAAACATCACCACCCACCAACACCCACTGTCCGCCACCACCACCACCGCCCGCCCGCCACCACCACCACCGCCCGCCACCGTCCGCCAGACTGCCACCTCCCACCGTTCGCCACCGTCACCGTTCGCCACCACTCACTGTCCACCACCATCCAACGCCATCGTCCACCACCACCACCGTCCATACACCACCACTAGTTTATTTTAACAATTTACAGACGTTAAAAAACAAACATTCTTCTTCTTGCAGACTACAGAGGTTTTGTCCATATCTTCTTCCACAGATATCTGCAGATGTAATCCGCAGACTGCAGTCATTTTACCTCTTAAAAACAAACTGCACCTAATTTAACTTCTTGCTTTAATTGTTTTGAATGGATGTGTACTAACTTGTTATGATTGAAACATAATACTCCAATTAAACATGTTTATTAATTATAATTCATGTTGATCAAATTTTTTTCTACTTGCGATAAAAACTTTCTAACATCACGATCATCATATTCAAGATGTAAAAGTTTTCAAGAATTCAACGAGTAAAATAGTTACAAACCTGGGAAATCAAAGGTGGGCTCTAGAACCATAAACCACGCCTTATTAAACAATAATCAAAATTTTAATTAGGTTCCTACGGTGTTTCTGTTCTTTTTAATATGTAGTTTTTATTTATTTATTTAGGATTGTATTATATTTGTTTTTGTTTTTTTTTTGTTGATTGAGAATAGATGGACCTCGTTAACGTTGAGCAAGTATCAAGCAATGAATCTGACTAAGGAGATAAGTGAAAAGCAAAACAACGTGCTAAACACGAACCCAAAAGAAAGAAAAGTAAAGCAGGTCGTTCTACATACTGGGCTGAATTTGAAAAGTTCACCGACGAGGATGGGAATATAAAAGCAAAATGTATTCAACTAGTGTTACGACCCCGCGTTGCGGCGGGACGTAAAACCATGAAAAAAGATTAACACCGACACAAACCCGCATTGAAGAGAGCATTGATAACATAGTTAACTTTTTATAATAGAACGAAATTTGAACGTAGAAACCATTGCAATTCTACCATTGCAATCCTGTATGTTAAAGTGAAGCCGTTAGAGTTATTCAAAGTTATCTATTAAAATTAAAACCACTAAAAAATCCTAAGCACATCCCAAATAAAATCAATAAACCATAAAAAAAAATCACAAACTTAAAGAAGACGACTTGTACATAATGACGCATAACTCCGCACCTAACTTGTATTGTTAGTTGTACTTCGAACTTAGAGTTGAAGTGTTGTAAAACATTGTAGATGCCTTGAAGATGTCCATAGCGACAAAGTGACACTTAGCATGAACGTGTTTGCTGGTCTTGGAACTGAAAACTTCTACAGTATGAGAAATTATAAAATAAAAATATAAAACTAAAGAAACTGATGACTTAAAAGTTTTCAGAAACCAAACAAAATCAAGTAACATAATGGATTAGGTCGTGGAATTGTAAGAGTGATCCTTTTGTACTTTCTTGACAACAATTAAACAATTGACTAAGTTCATGTTAAACCATTTTAAACATTGAAATGCACAAGAAAAAATCAATTGTGAGACATAAAGACATAAAAAATAACAAACACTTGCTTAACCTAACAAAAATTTTATTGAAATTAAATCATCATCATCCACCCAAATCAACAATTCGAACTCATACTCAAAGCACCTCTATTTGCATCCATGGAAGCACCTTCTCCATCATTCTACATCATAATCTTCACGCTACTGAAACTCCCATCTTACCCTTCAACATAGATTCATTTTCTGTTAGAAACAAATCCAAATCAAAACTGCATTTAGAAACCCTACTCAAGGGGGATGAATCGTAAAGAAATCCACATAGAGCTTAAATGAAGAATAACCTTGAAAACTTTCAGCTATGCAGACCGATAGAAGCTTGAATAAGATAAATCTGATAGATTTTGAAATCAAATAAACAATTAACTCAACAAAGCAAAACCAAAGAAAGTAAACGAAATTGTTAGGCATAATGAACAATGGGGAATAAAGATTCAAACAACAGAGCCCAACGCCAGATAAGTGAAACACATAGAGAGTTAAAGAATTCACAAAATTAGTGGGACTAAATTTGCATGAAGAGACGAAATAGGGGAAGGTCGCCGAGAGTGGAGGTCACCTTCGGAAGCCGTATCACCTTTTCTCTGTATCTACAAAGTGGAAACGTGGTGTGAAAAAAAGCTGATGCAATAAGCGGTGATGACTTACCAACAGAAGGAGTACCCTGTGCATTTCCTGTAGTAAATCACTGTAGATCAAGTTGGGAATTGTATATATAAATACTAGCTTTAGTAAACCCGTGTATTACACGAGTTAAATAAATAAAATAATAAATATAATAAAAATTTATTACTTATAAAACGATATTTTTAAGATAAAATATGATAAGTAACGACCATAAATAATAAAATAATAATATCAACTTTTTAAGCTTTTGTTTTTAATCTTTTTTTTTATTTTTTCAAAAAAAATTAAAAATTTTGTTTCAAAACAAACATTTTAAAAAATATAATTTTTTAAAACATTTTTATTATAACTCCTAATTTTAATTAATTTTTGTTTATAAAACTTTACTTAAAAACATCTAATATTTTTTAAAAAAGTTTGCTTTTTAGAAAAATCTTAATTTTATAGATATTAATTTCTTTGGAAACAATATTTATAAGGAGATTTATTTATTAATTTATTATTAGTAATTAATGTGATATTAATAGGAGAGAGAAGCGGGAAAAATTTTGGTGAGGTGAAATTTGGTAGTGACATATGTCCATCATAATTACTTTTTTATTAAAGTAGTAAGATAAGATAAGATAAGATTGTTAAACAACAATCACTAAAAGTGACTATAATTAAATAAAATGGCTACCAAAGGAATTGCAGGCTAGTTGTATCAAAGTGTCCATCCCCAAGTGATAGAGGACGATACAAGTGTAGATCATATAGTAGGGTTAAAACGATGTGTTAGTTAGCCATTTAAAAAATTAAAATAGCGCGATTTCGTATTTTTTATTTTTATTCATTTGTTTTTTTGAACGATGATGATAATTTGGGTTTAGCGACATGTTTTTTATAGCCCCTGTATGTCCATACTTTATACGGGATTTCAACCGTCAATCGTTAATTTAATGCTCGAGGATGAAACCAACCCGTTCCAATAGAAAACCGACTAATTTGTAAAACCCCGTGACTTGTATATGTCTGGAGTACGATTTCTTCTTATCAACCATAGTATAACAGTTTAAAATTTTATATTGCAAGTATGGTGATAAAGTCTTAAAATCTATTATATTATAAGAAGCGGATCGATGTGTCAAATCCTTTCACGTTCCTTAGAATTTAAATTGACTATAATCCAAATGGCAAAAGACAAGATCTAGCATCATTGTGACACTCTGTTCTTTTAACTACAGATCATTTTATCAGTCTTGCATTGAAAATAAACTAAACTAAACAAATATAGATATTTACTTTTTAAGATGAAAAAATTAGGAAGAAATCGATAAAGTCAGCTTTTTCAACAACAACCATGTTTCTTCAAAAAAAAAAAAGGTAACTAAAAAGGACATGTGTTAACTTTATATTCCTCCTCACAAAATTTTTTCGCTTTTCTCTCATATTAAATAATTACATAAATAACTAATAGAGTAAATTACACGGATGCTCCCTGTGCTATATCCAAATTACGGTTTTGGTCCCCATGTTTGGAAAACTACAAGGTCAGTCCAAAAGTATGCATAAACGTAACAAGTTTGGTCCCTGAAATGGATGGACAGTTAACTTTTCCAGTTAAATTAAGTGAAATGACTAAAATACCCTTTCGTTGTCGTGATCCTCCACTACACCTGACACCACCGTCGCCTTCGTCCTAACACCACCGCCGCCTTCGTCCCAACACCACCCTCACCTACAACCGCCTTATTTCTCTCCCCTTACCTCTTCTTAGTTTTATTTCAGATCTGGGCATGATGATGATCGCCTAAAATGGTGATGGCGATGGTGCCCAGCCGGTGATGGTGATGGTGTTCTTCGCGATATTGTTCTTTAGAATGTGATAGGAGATGATGTTGGTGGTCATCCAGAGATGGTGATGGTGCTCGGACAGTGATGACAAAGGTGATGGTGGTCGCCTAAGACAGTGATAACAACCAGTCGGAGATGATGGTGGTGGCCGGTCGTAGATCATGGAAGATGTTATAATATATATATATATATATATATATATATATATATATATATATATATATATATATATATAGTCACACACACGCACAGTGATGGTGATGATGCTCGCCTGAGACGATGATAAAGACCGGCCGGAGATGGTGATGGTGGCTAGTCAGAGGTACACACAGACATACACACACACACATATATATATATATATACACACACACAGTGGTATTTTTGTTATTTTCAGAAAAAGTTAACAAAACGTTAACTGTCCATCCATGTCAGGGACCAAACCTATTACGTTTATGCATACTTTTGAACTGACCTTGTAGTTTTTCAAACTTAAGGACCAAAACCGCAATTTAGACATAACACAGGGAGCATCCGTGTAATTTACTCTAACTAATATTATTATTTAATTCTTTTTTAAATTAAAATAGTTTTTTAATAAATTAAGAAATATATCTTTTTATTAATGTTACACCAAATAATCTCGCTTCTATCTCCTATTAACTAATCACATTAATAACTAATAATATTATTTAATTCTTTTTTATATTAAGAAAACTATTAAATTAAAAAAATATCTTTTTATTAATGTTATTTCTAATTTTTTTTATAAAATAAGATAATTTTCTAAAACATCCAAGTTTTTAAAAATACAAAATATTTTAAAATTGATGTTTTTAAAAAGTATTTTTTTATAAACAAAAAAAACTAAAATTGAGATTTAGAATAAGAAATTCTTGAAATGAAAATTTTATTTTATTTATTATTTTTTTATTCAACTTGTGTAATACATGAGTTTACAAAAGCTAATTATTCAACAAATACTTTTGACGAGATTAAAATGAACCACGGGAAACGAATTGACTCCTCATTTTTAATTAAGTAGTTAAACATCTATTTTTTCTCTCTTATTTTTAATTTAATAATATTTTTTCATACTTTTATCATTAATTTTTCTCTCTCATCTACTCACAACCACTTTTAAAATATTAAAAAAAGTTATGGGAGTTGTACCGTGATTTCTCATTTGGGAAATCACGGTACAATCACCATAAATTTTATTTTTTTTTCATTCACAATCACTCACAACCATCCCCTATAATATAAGGCAACCACTCATATAAAAATAGGGTACGCGTGAATGCTATTATATCTTGTAATATTAAACAAAAAAATGGGGAGGTGTGACGTTGGTTGTTGGGTCGAAAGTGATGAAAAGAATCACGTTCTTATATTTTAATACATCACAAAAATTATTCTAACCTTGATAATCTTATTACTTTTGTCCATCCACCTGTTCAACTTCTCACAAAGTGATATCGACTTTTAAATTTATACGCAACTAAAGGAACTTAACAACTTACATATTTTAATGCACAAATTACAAACAAAATTCAACAATTTAATTTTGAAAAAGCATTTGTCTGTTCATATCTGGGTCTTCCTTTAAAAGGAAGACAGGAAACAGTTCTCACGCAATAGGCATAAATTCCCGACCGAAATTATCAAATTAAATTTCGGTTATTAAGTTAACTAGGTTAGTACCCCGTGTATACACTGGTTGAATAAATAAATTAGTAAATAATTAGTAATAAAAATTTACGAATTATTAAACTATATTTGAATATAAAATATGTTATAATTGCATATGAATAGTTACTTTAAGTAATAAACAATAATATATTTTTTTTAAACTTTTATTTCATAAAAAAATATGGGTTTTAAATATTTTATTTTAAATTCTATATTTTATAAAACTTTTGTTTTCAAAAAAGTGTATTTTTAATAAAAATAGATTATAATTTATTAAATTATATAATTTTTAGTATGAAAATGATATGATTAATATTATTAGTATTTTATATTTTTAATAATAATAAAGAGAAATGAGAAAGTTAGTATGATAAAACTTACAATTGTGTCAAATATTATTTTATATTTTTTTTGTTATAGATAGATATGTAAATAAATAGATAGGCTAGAAACCTATTTATTAAATGGATTATAGTTAGTAATAAACACGAAAAGTTATAGTACGATATTTTAATAAAATTTATGATTAAAATTATATATACATAATAGTTCAAGAAATAAAACATATATACTATATTTTAACTCTCTTATTTAAATAGTTTTATTTTTAAACATTTGTTTTAAAAAATTTTTTATAAAAAAGTTATTGTTTATAAAAATCTTGTTTATTAAAAACTCGGGTTTCTAATTATTTTGGTTGTTTTAATAAAACTGCTTTTAGAAAATTTCATATTTTTATTAATTTTTTTAAAAAATGACCGGTTTAAAATATTTTGTTTCAAAAAGGTCTAGTGTTTTAAAAATTTTATATTATATTAAAAAATATTATTATTTCTATTTTAATTAAAAGATATGATTTTTAATTTATCTTGATTTTAAAAAATATAAATGAGAGAAAGAAATGTATCAATTAATAAAATTGATTTTACTAAGAGAGAGAAATTAAATTGAATGTTTAAATTACTATTATACTTTTTTGGAGAAAAAATGAAATGAGAATGTTTAAAAGAATGACAAGTGTCAAAAATATGGTTTAAAAGAATGAAAAATGGCAAAAAAAACTTATTTTATTATATTCTATAGATATATTTGCGAGCGAGAGAATTGTTGAAATTAATTGATAATCTTATTCGACGTGAAAACTGGTAACATATTTTGTGACCTTAAGATTATTGTAGTAAACCATGGGAAACTAGGCTTCGTACGTTAGTGAACTGTATGAAACGAGAGCTAAGTTAAACATCGCATATAATTATTCAAAAAAACCCCCTTTGAACACTCCCTAATTCTTTTATTTCTGTTCTTTGTAAGCTTCCTCTTTTATTACAGTTGATATGAATATGCATGAGTTATTCTTGGAACTTAAAAATATTATTAATTTATTAGCATTCAGTACCTTAGGGTAGGGTTATCTTGAGAACCACCTTATTTTGTGAGAACTCTAAGAACCAATCTCAGCCACACAAGTTAAGTCATATGCAACTCACATGTCATTTCCATCTTTTTTTTAAAACGTTCATAAAATTTTTTTTACGACATTATTTTTTCAAAAAAATCGCATCATAAATTCAGTATTTTTTTATCTTTCCAACGCCTACCATATTGATATATTTTTTTAAAAAAAATCACCTACTTGTTATTTACACATGTGTAAATCCTGTTATACGTATGTGTAAATCTGATTTGACACATGTGTATATCTGTTTTCACACATGTGTAAAACGAATTTCGAAAAAAAAACGAGTTTTTTTATTTTTTTTAATTCTTTAATTTTTTTTATGAAATAGGAAAACGAGAGAAACATTTTTGTGTATTTTTTTTTTTCATCTTATTTTTTGTTTTATAATTTTTTATATTATATTTATATTATTTACCATTTTACAATTAAAATCTAGTGACTCACGTTAGTTCTTAGAATTCTCACAAAAAAAAAAATTCTCATTTGATCCTTCCTCTGTTTTCTTAATAAAGTAGACATAAAAAAATGTCAAAGAAAACGATCCATCAATTGAGTTTTGGTTCAAATCTTATGAGCCCACAGAAAAAATCTAATCATAGAACCACTTTTTATCCTGCATTTTCCTTTAATTTCTTGTAATGGCCATTATTTATATATGCTTTATATTAATTTATTCACTTGGAGAGTGTGCAAAACACCAATCTTTTGGTGTTTTTTGAGGGATTCTCATCTGGGTGTCTGCAAAGATTATAAATCTTGAAACTTTAAAGAATTGCATATTAGCAATTCTTTAAAAGTTATTATAGAACAGATCAAGAACAATGAGTTCAGGGAGCAAAAGGAAGTTGCATTTTGGCAAGATCTACTCATTCAAATGTGGAAGAAGAAGATTTGATGATGATGATCATTCTCAAATTGGGGGTCCAGGGTTTTCAAGAGTTGTTTACTGCAATGAAAGTGGTGTATCAGAGGTTGGAAGTCAAAATTATGCAGATAATTATGTGAGGTCAACCAAATACACACCATTGACTTTCTTGCCAAAATCATTGTTTGAACAGTTTAGAAGAGTTGCAAATTTCTTTTTTCTTGTGACTGCTATCCTATCTTTTACAGACCTTGCTCCTTACTCTGCTGTTAGTGCTGTTCTTCCTTTGATTGTTGTCATTAGTGCTTCTATGGTCAAAGAAGGTATTGAAGATTGGCAAAGACAACAGCAGGTGTGTTCATATGCTCATACATTTATACTCTTGTTAGATCCATTTTGTAAAGTTTGAATCTTTAGTTATTGGTTGGATTTCATTAATCTTTTGTAGTTTTAAGAATGTGTGATTGGAGTTATAAGTTTGAATCTTTAGTTATTGGTTGGATTTTATTAATCTTTTATAGTTTCAAGAATGTGTGGATAGAGTTATAAGTTTGTATCTGTTGTTGTTTATTTAGAATCATGCTAGATCTTACTAGTCAGTAGTTTGATTCAAGATTCATGATAAAGAACTTATGTTCTTCCCACTTGTTTATTCAAGATTCACCAGCCTAAAATCTGTTTTTGAATCATAATGTTATTGTAGGATCATGAGGTCAACAACAGAAAAGTCAAAGTTCATCGTGGTAGAGGCGTTTTCGAATCTAGAGAATGGAAGAAGTTAAGGGTAGGAGATGTAGTAAAGGTAGAAAAAGATGAGTTTTTCCCAGCTGATCTTCTTTTGCTTTCATCAAGCTATGAAGATGCTGTTTGTTATGTCGAAACAATGAATTTAGATGGTGAAACAAATTTGAAGCTAAAACAATCATTAGATGTAACTTCAACAATCAGTGATGATTCGAGTTTCAGCAACTTCAAAGCGGCTGTTAAATGTGAAGATCCGAATGCAAGTTTGTATACATTTGTTGGGACAATGGAGTTTCAAGGACAACAGTATGCACTTTCTCCTCAACAGCTTCTTTTACGCGATTCAAAACTTAGAAACACAGATTACATCTATGGTGCTGTGATTTTCACGGGTCATGATACGAAAGTGATTCAAAATTCCACAAAAGCACCTTCAAAACGAAGTGGAATCGAAAGAAGAATGGATAGTATCATCTATTTCATGTTCTTCATCATGTTTCTAATGGCATTTCTTGGGTCGGTCTATTTTGGGATTGTAACAGAGAAAGATTTAGACGGTGATAGACAGAAAAGATGGTATTTAGGCCCGGATAGATCAGATGTCTACTTTGACCCGAATCGAGCTCCAACTGCAGCAATTTATCATTTCCTCACAGCTTTATTACTTTATAGCTACTTAATACCAATTTCTTTATATGTCTCAATAGAAGTTGTGAAAGTACTGCAGACTATTTTCATCAACAATGATATTCATATGTACCATGAAGAAACTGATAAACCAGCCCATGCTCGAACGTCGAATTTGACAGAAGAACTCGGTCAAATCGACACCATTTTATCAGACAAAACTGGGACTTTGACTTGTAACACAATGGAGTTCATCAAGTGTTCTGTGGCGGGGACGGCTTATGGACGTGGTGTTACAGAAGTTGAGAGAGCTATGGCTAAACGAATGGGATCTCCATTGATTGTTAATGGTAGAGATAAATATTTTGATGAACACAATGATGATTCTACTTTATCTGTTAAAGGGTATAATTTTGAAGATGAAAGAATCACAAATGGTTACTGGATTCATGAACCGCGTTCAGATGTGATTCAGAAGTTTTTTCGGTTATTGGCAATCTGTCACACAGCCATACCTGATTTGGATGAAGAAACTGGAAAAGTTACATATGAAGCTGAATCGCCTGATGAGGCTGCATTCGTTATAGCAGCAAGAGAACTTGGGTTCGAGTTTTACAAAAGAACACAAACAACCATTTCATTTTTAGAGTTAGATCCAGTTTCCAAGAAAAAAGTCGAAAGGTAACAACTTTTTCATGTTTTTTTTTGTTTCTTGTAACTTATAGTTGTTTGTTTGCAGGACGTATGAGCTTTTAAATGTTTTAGAGTTTAACAGTGCACGAAAGAGAATGTCTGTTATCGTCAGGGACGAGGACAAGAAGCTACTTTTACTATGTAAAGGTGCTGACAGGTGAGCAAAATGCACAAAAAGACCGCCTTATTTTCGACTAATATTCATTGCTGTTCATATAATAAAGTTATTCTTTGGATTCTGTTCAGTGTTATGTTTGACAGACTTGCCAAAAATGGTAGAGAATTTGAAGCAAATACAAAGAAACACGTGAATCAGTATGCTGATGCAGGTTTAAGGACCTTAATTCTTGCTTATCGTGAACTCTCAGAGGAAGAATACAAAGAGTTTAATGAAAAATTCACAGAAGCCAAGAATTCAGTCAGTGCAGATCGAGATGATTTGATCGATGAAGCAACTGAGGAAATTGAAAAAGATTTGATACTTCTTGGTGCCACTGCTGTTGAGGACAAACTCCAAAAAGGGGTGAGCTTTTCAGTTCAAGATATTCATATTTTGAATCTTTTTTGGATTAATGAGTGGTTTTTAATGCGGTTTTTGTGTTTTTTTCTTTCGATTTTGCAGGTACCCGAATGCATTGACAAACTTGCTCAAGCAGGAATCAAGATTTGGGTTCTTACCGGTGATAAAATGGAAACAGCAATCAATATTGGGTAAGTTGTCTGTTTGGGTCAGATAGTCGTGGCAAACCCCCTATGGCCATTTGCCATAACGTCTGACGTGTATAGACGATTCTGTTCATAGCTTATTAGTAACTCCAGACAGATCAAAAGTTATACCGAAATACTCCATTAACATAATTTCAGTTTTCTTGTTGTATCTAACATTCAAAAAATCAAACATTTTGCAGGTTCTCATGCAGTTTGCTAAGAGAAGGAATGAAGCAGATAATAATAATCTTGGAGTCTCCAGAAATCATAGCAGCAGAAAAGGCTGGGGACAAAAACGTAATTTCCAAGGTGAGCGCGTGTTCGTATCTCTGATTCTAACCTTCTATCGTTGTTCCGTTCTCGCGTTGTTACTGGAAATGATGATTTTGCCCTTGCAGGTTTCCAAAGAAAGTGTTAAGAAGCAGATATTAGCAGGAAAGGCTCAGCTTGCTTCTTCAACATCTGATCCATTTGCACTCATCATTGATGGAAAATCTCTAGCATACGCGCTACATGATGACGTTAAACACACATTTCTCGAGTTTGCTGTTCGTTGTGCATCCGTTATATGCTGTCGTTCTTCCCCTAAACAGAAAGCACTGGTTAGTTTAGTTTATCTTTCATGAAATTTCCATAATAATATCCATGAATATGTGGAGTAACGGAAGCTTGTAAAAAGTATTCTTCACAGAAGCTCCCGTTGCCCCAACAACTTCCTAGTTTGGTGCAACGGAAGCTTCTAAAAAGTGTTCTAACGTATATGCAACACAGGTTACTAGACTTGTTAAAGAGGGAACCCGAAAAACGACTTTAGCTATTGGTGACGGGGCGAATGATGTAGGAATGCTTCAAGAAGCCGACATTGGTGTCGGGATTAGTGGCGTTGAGGGAATGCAGGTACTTATCACATAACTTCACTTCAGTTTTTAATTTGTGAAGATTGTTATCTTACCATTTTGCATTCGGTAAACAGGCGGTTATGTCAAGTGATATTGCCATTGCTCAGTTTCGGTTTCTTGAGCGCCTGCTTTTGGTGCATGGGCATTGGTGTTACCGAAGGATCTCTTCGATGGTAAGAACTGTTTCAGTTTGATTTTGTTTGACCACGTGCTATCGCCTGTTAGCATAATCAATTCAAACCCCTCAATCTATACTTGCAGATATGCTACTTTTTCTACAAGAACATTGTTTTTGGAACCACTGTGTTCTTATACGAAGCTTATGCATCATTCTCGGCTCAACCCGCCTACAACGACTGGTATCTGTCTCTTTACAACGTCTTCTTCACATCACTTCCCGCCATTGCTTTGGGCGTCTTCGATCAAGATGTATCTGCAAGATTTTGTCTCAAGGTACGCCCGAAACACCCTTCGAGTTATATATTACAAAACCATCATCCAATCACCCTCTTTAGATGTTAAATGAAAGAATTCAGAGAGAATCAAAACAATATTGATGAATAATATTTTCTATGTATTAAATAACTAAAAACAGATCTCTTTATATAGAGAGATTACAGTAAAAATGATAACAGATAGAATAATAACTAACAAACAAACTTAAAGACAGACGATAAATAATAACAATAACAATAACAATAACAATAATAATAATAATAATAACTATAATAGATAACAAACTCATGTAACATTAATTTGTTGTGGCTTGTTTTCATGTCAGTTTCCGTTGCTATATCAAGAAGGTGTACAAAACACCCTTTTTAGATGGCGACTGATATTCGGGTGGATGCTAAACGGGCTAGCCAGCAGTATAATCATCTTCTACCTCTGCACAAGAGCCTTAGGCCCCGAATCATACATAAACAACGGAAAGACTGCAGGAATGGAAGTCGTGGGATCCACAATGTACACGTGTGTCGTATGGGTTGTCAACTGCCAGATGGCGCTCGCGGTCAGCTACTTCACCTTACTCCAACACATCTTCATCTGGGGTGGTATCATCCTGTGGTACATATTTCTCTTGGGCTATGGTGCAATGCCCGCCACTGTTTCAACGACTGCGTACCACGTGTTTGTAGAAACGCTTGCACCAGCTGCGTTGTACTGGTTCGTGACCCTGATCGTCGGTGTGGCTGCTTTGACCCCTTACTACTGTTACAAGGCGGTTCAGATGAGGTTCTTCCCTCCGTACCATGGGATGATACAGTGGATCAGATACGAAGGTAACTGTGATGATCCGGATTATGTTAACATGGTGCGCCAGCGGTCCATACGGACGACTACGGTTGGGTTCACGGCTAGGTCGATAGCGAGAGACAACACTTTGTACCACTTGAATTTGGAACGACAAGCGCCTAAATGATGATTGGCTGATCGCATAGGTGGTATTTAAACCGAAGGGTAAATCCTGTGCATGAGGTTCTCACATGCACGTGTTCCAAAGGTTTTGAGCTAAGCTGGATCTGATATACGCATCCTTACCCTGTATTTTTGCATACAGTGAAAAGTTGTTGTAGGATATGTTGTTTGTACAAAATTCGTAGGAGATTTTGTCAGTTGTTTTTTGTATTGAATTTTATTTTTTATTTGTTGATATATGATGAGAAGATAATCGTCTATCAAGTTATTGAGTTTTAGGCTGTGAGGTTTTGTTGTAAATTGGGGGAATTGTGTACGATTGAAGAGAAGAATTTTCTGATCTTAGAATATGCTTCTTTTTTTTTTTGGTTCATTTGTAGATACAATTTTGACTTTGTAAAATTACCCTAATGTTCTCCTTCTTATTAGTTTGATTATAATCGTAAGTCTAAATAATCGCGTTTATTTAGTTATTTAATTTGACTTTTATGTATGGTTCGCTTTTATTTGATTTCAATTGTATGTCGTAAGTGTAAATTCACGTATTTATTTAGTCATTTTATGTCTTTTACATGTCACTTAACGACGGTTAACGTTGACCGTCAAGTTATATATTGCTTATAAATAGATTTTGTATGTAACAAGTAAGTTGGATATTAATAACTAGGTTAGTGTCCCGTGTATTATACGGGTTGAATAAATAAAATATTAAATAATTAATAATAAAAATTTATGAATTATAAAATTATGTTTAAAGATAAAATATGATTACATGAATACCTACTTTAAGTAAATAAACAATAATATATTTTTTTTAAACTTTTATTTTATAAAAAAATATAGGTTTTAAATATTTTATCTTAAGAAAAAAGAATTTATTTTAAAAAGAGTTTGTTGTATTCTGTATTTTATAACATTTTTATTTTTAAAAAGTGTGTTTTTAATAAAAATAGGTTTTAATTTATTAAATTATATAATTTTAATATGAAAATAGCATGATTAATATTATTAGTAGTCAATAATAATAATAATAATAATAATAATAATAATAATAATAATAATAATAATAAAAATAATAATAATAATAATAATAATAATAATAATAATAATAATAATAATAAAAAATGAAAAAGTTAGTATGATAAAACTTACAATAGTGTCAAGTCTTATTTTAAATTTTTATTTGTTATAGATAGATAGATAGATATATAGATAAATAGATATGCTAAAAACCCATAAATTAAACGGATTATAAGTTAGTAATAAACACGAACAGTTATAGTACGATAATTTAATATAAGATATGATAAAATTATATATACGTAATAGTTCAAGAAATAAAACAATTATACTATTTTTTTTAATTCTCTTATCTAAATAGTTTTATTTTTAAACACAGTATTAAAAATTTTTTATAAAAAATTATTGTTTATAAAAATCTTGTTTATTAAAAACTCAGGTTTCTTATTATTCTGGTTGTTTTAATAAAACTATTTTTAGAAAATTTCATATTTTTCTATAATTTTTTTAAAAAAAGGACTGATTTAAATTATTTTATTTCAAAAATATTTAGTCTTTTAGAAAATTTTATATTATATATAAATTTTATTTTTTATTATTTATATTTTAATAAAAAGATGTGATTTTTAATTTTCTTAATAAAATTTATTTTTTAAAAATATAGCTTAATTTAAAAAAATATAGATTGAGAGAAATATTACAATTAATAAAATTGACTTTTATTAAGAAAGAGAAATTAGTGTGTGTTAAATTACCATAATATCCTTTTGGAGGGAAAATAAAATAAGACTATTTAGAATAATGATAAGTGTAAAAAAGATGGTTTAAACAAATGACATGTGGTAAAAGAAATCTTCTTTTATTAGAGTTTATAGATTCGATCTATAAACGTTTGGCTGATAATAATTCATATTGAGAGATTCACTAATAACACTTTTAATTTTCACTTACGCAACCGATGTAAATCACTAAATCCCAACAACATAATTATTGTAGAGCTACACTTAATTTATACTTAATTCCGCTCACAGTGATTGTTGTAAATGAAATGAGAAAAAAACATAAGCTAAATCTAGTATAGATCAAATGTAAATCTACGATAATTAAATGCTACCAGGATTCCTTATGACAAAGAAAGTGAAAGTTAGAATTGTTATTAATCAAATTAGTACGAATTATTATCGACCAGTGAATCATGGTTTGAATTATTAGATATTCAACCATTTGCCTAAATAAAACAATAAAAATGTAGATAAATATCCAAATTTAAATTAACTGCATTATAAGAGGACCAAATACTTGAATAAAATGATACTTTCCATCATGGTCATGATATCCAAGTTGTTGGTTTACAAAACATATTCTGAAATCATCATCCAAACAACTATGATGATTATCATCATCATCTCCCCTCCAAAAGCTTCCAAACCCAAACTCACCCTTTGCACTCATTCCCTCTAACACCTTCTCAACTTCCTCCATGCACCCACTCGGTTCCTCCAGCGGGGAACCCTCAGCCGCCACCCCACATGGCGGCTGCCGCCTCTGCCCACCCATAACCGCCGCCACACAATGCTCTAGAGCCGCCTTTCTTGTTCTTCCAAACTTCCTTCTCATGTAATGCTTTATTTTCCTACAAACTTTGATAGGAAGTTTGAGCAACACGAACACGAGGATTTGTAAGATCAAGCATTGGCAGCAACACGATAACACGAGACAATCTGCACCTATCATGCTCCAATCGCGTCGATCCATGGCGCGGTGATCATGTGTTTGTAATGAAAAAAGTTAGGTGCTTATTGTGTTTAAAGGTGCTAAAAATGGGAAGGTGTGAAGCAATGAGATAGTTAAAGCTGCAAAGGTAAATGGAATCATATGGTGATGCTTAATGACTTGCAATGCACTCCACCTAATGCATGTGGAGTAGTGTACCCCAAGAAACTATAATATAATAAGTTATGAGTTGTCTCATTAATGGCTTGCTTTCTTAATTGGTTACATTGTTGGGTTACTTTAGAAGCCAAATATATGGTCTGACTTTGGCAGGATCATGGAAGCAATTTAGGTTCTTGGCATTTATTTTGAACTAGTTTTTAGCGAACTTGTGTATTACACGTGTTGAATTAAAAAATTATTAAATAGATTAATAATTTATTAATTACAAATTGATAATTCAAAATAAGATATGATTGAGATATTTATTATTATAAATAGAATAAAAATTATATATCAAAACAAACGTTTAAAAAATATCATTTAATTTTTTATTATTATAAATCTCAAATTTAATTATCTTTTGTTTATAAACATTTTACTTATTTAAAAAATCAATTTTAAATATTTTTTATTTTAAAAAAAAGTTTGATGTTTTAGAAAAAAAAAATTATGAAATTATTTTTTAGAAATAACATTAATAAAAAGATATATTTATTAATTTATTGAAAAACTATTTTAATCTAAAATAAATTTAATAATATTATTAGTAATTAATATGATTATTTAATAGGAGAGAGAAAAAAAAAATTTAGTGAAAGTGAATGCAATGTTACCAAATGTCCCTCGTAGTTAACATTTTATTAAAATAAAAAGATTGTTTAGAATTTTGGTTTCTCCCTCCATGTGAAATCACTCTCAATTTATTACTTATCATTCTCTAGGAAAATAGATAAATAGATTTTATTCAAAAATTATTATCAATATAATTTTTTCTGCTTTTTTCTTTTAACTCGGACCAAAAAAATGCACCTATCTAATTTTTTCTGCTTTTTTCTTTTAACTCGGACCAAAAAAATGCACCTATCCAACTTCTTGTATTAAATCTGATTTGTGTATATACCCAACAATACTATTATGCCGTACTATGGAAGACGATTCAATCAAAATGTTTGTAGTTACTTCTTAACTTAATCAAACCGTTTGGAAGTAAATTGATGTGATTTAAAGCAAATTTTAATCACTAAAATGAGAAAAGGGAGTAGCCGTGTACGCACTAGTTTTACGAAATTAGTTATGTATTCAATGCATGCTATCAAATTATTTATCATTAAATATGATAAATTACGCGTAACAAGAACAATGTTGCATAGACATAATGATTTGGACTATACAATAAGTAGTAGATTAATGTGTTTCAAAAAATTTAAAGTCTTCAAGTTTTATAATCTCATATGCTACAAAATGAACAAGTATCATTAGCGGACGATTCTAGTAGTGAAAGTCATGTCCATCTAATCACAAGTAGTTTTAAACACATCAAACTCATTGCACATCACACAACATATCATAAAAAAATTACTTATCTTATAATAGTCGAACATATCATTGTAATAAGTTTGTACACATCATTTTAAGCAATAGTACAAAACACTTAAAAGAACATCATTTTTAAAAAAATAAATAAATAATATGCTCCAACTAAAATTTTCTCAATTTTTATTCTATAATTAGTTTAAAAGTAACACATAATAGTCAATTTAAGATTAGAAAAATTAGTAAAACCAGTTTTAAATAAACAGGGACAACTTGTTTTTTTCTTTTACTCAACATTTTTTTTTTCTTTTACTCTTCTAGGCTCTAGCCATACCTAACTTCCTAATGATTATAATAGTGCCACTGACTAAATCTTAGCCATTGATTAATAATAATATTGATCATGAATCCTTCGTACTGTTTGCACGCTAAAACCCTCCGATTTTGTCTCATACATATTCAACACGTACACATCCCACCACAAAAACAAGCATGTTTCACTTCCCACAGTTGTGTTAGAATAAAATCTCCATGACGAAAATGTGCTCTCTTTTTTTAACCGCAAACACACACACTAACTAATCTACTCTTAAATCCACACCAATTACTCATCACAGGGACTTGAATCCTCACTACTCAAAAGAGACACCATTTCACAAAACTTGAGTACTACTAGACTACAAGCCTGTTCGTCGAAAAAATGATTGCTAAATTGCCAAAAACATAGCAAGACAATATAAAAGTACAAAAAAAAGTCAAAAAGTCAACGAATTTTTGCCAAACTAGGGACCTATACCTTAGCTTAAAGCCAATGTGTTACCAATAATATAATGCCAAAGTGCATATAAATAAAATAAAATGAAGAAATGATTCATTTTGTTGACCAAAAGGGAACAAGTCTCATTAGTTTAGTTTCTTTGCCAACCTTGTATTTCTCCTAGCAATGATCTCTGCTGCCCAACTCTTGCCAATATCTGTTTGAAACTTCCCTGCAGTACAAACATTAATGCAAAGGTCACAAGCAGTCAAGCACATGTTATAGCTAATAATAATACATAGAGGCTGCACAAGGTGAAAATATATATTTGTGAATGATGGTTTGTAACAAAAAAGATTCAACTTACCAGCTGTTGACAGGAAAAACTCATCCAAAACTCTGTCATGCTCTGCAATAAAACATAACATACATTACCGGAAAACTCACAGGACCACCAATACAGTACGAATGGGATCAGGTAAAACACAACTTATGCTGGACAGATGGCACTTTATGCGGGACACGTGTTTGTTTGAGGTCAACCCAACCCTGCATTTGGAGTCACACTAAAAACAACTCTCCACCTATAAACCTGTTTTCTGTTACCAACTTATTCAGCCAGCCCATCTTGCCACCTTTAATATACTAAAGTTGATGTTGCATTTTGCAAGAATCCGCATAATGTTTGTGTTTCAAAAGGATTAGATTTGACATTATAAGTCAAGATTAATCTCCTGTTGGGGCCAAATAATTAGCATTACTCGTGTGCACATGTTCTCTCACGGAAGCTTTGTACTTGACGGGAATGGTATTGTTATCAAACAGACAAGAACAAAACACGCGCACACACACACACGCTGCAAATGGTAATAACAAGTTCTAGTTGTTTACCAGTTTCATATTCAAGTGCTTGCAAAATCATCTCGACCTGTATAACAAAATGATAAAAGTTTAGATAAAAAATAGCTGTTTTAAAAAAGATAGCATTTTTACTATATAATGGACTAAGAAAAGATTATATTTAAACATACTTTATCAAAATCTTTCACGAGATTAGCCTCAAGGGAAGCGTTATCCTCATATTCTCTCCAAAGTTCTTGGATTTCTTCAGCTGTTGGTTACAAAAAACATTAATGGCTCGACTCCATTGAAGAAAAAAGAAACATAAATAAAATATAGATAACAAATCAAAAGTACCCCTCATTCCACCACCAAGAACTTTGCACATTTCATTTAAAGCCGCTTGTTCAAGTCTAGTCTTTTCTACTTTAGGTACACCATCAGATGGTGTTATATCTCCGACAATAGCTATAACAATCAGATTATACCATAAGCTTTGATTTCACAAAAGCAATGCATCATAAAAGGAAACGAAAATGAAGGATTAATCATGTACCTTCTGCAATATCATGCACAATTGCAATCTTGATACACCTATTTTCAAGCAAATTAAGCTTATGGCTCAAGCCTCAAAGTTAATGTTTACTTTATAACAATTAATCGTAAAAGAAGCTAGGAGAGTGCAATTAAAACAAACCTTTCCCTGTTAATACCAGGAAGATCACCAACAATTAAAGCCATTAACGCCATTCGATACATATGGTCAGCAATAGACTCAGGACCCTTAATACCATGATTGACCCATCCCTTCCTTTTGGTGGTCTACATTAGAGGGAAAGATTAAATGAGCACCATATAAGTCACAAACTTTGTAAGTAGCATACAAATAAAGAAACCAAAACTTAACAGAACAACTGCAAGTTAAATAAAGAAGCATCTTAAGATTCCCACTACTCATGGCCTATTGAATCATATTTTCTTTATGTCCATGAGAACCCGATAAAGTCATAGACTTGCTAACACACTGCTAACAACGGTATTAGGTAAATCGCAGCTTGGACTTGGCACATGGCCTTCAAGAGGTTATGGCATGATACAGGTGGAAGCGGGATTCGAACCTAAGACCACTATCAGAGGAGAATCAGGTGCTTACCACTAGACCACCGCTTGAAGGCTCATGGTTCTTGAACCTTGACACTTTGATAGAAATAGTTTAAACCATTTAAAGATGCTTAATTCTAGCATACTCACATCCATCTATTCGTCTTTGGAAATTGATTGGCATATAACAGACAAAAGCATGTAAAACTCACCCTCGATCATAACCCCCAAATTACAGTCACAAATGGCTGATCATAAACAAATTAACCATCATAAAACCGATTCACGCAAAGGGTAGCTAAAAATTAAACAGCTAATCTTAAATAAAACCAAAAGAAAATCAATCGTTCAAGTAAACCATCAATAATCAATTCACATAGATGCTAATGCAATTGCAGCGAACATGTACCTTAAGACTATGGCACAGCGTGAGGAAATCGATGCAGGAGGAAGAAGAAGAAGATGTGGGTTCTGCAACATCAGAACTAACAGCAGATCTTTTGGGTTCAAATTCAGGGGTTTTACAACGAACAGATGGCAATTTACGATCATGGGAGTTAAAGGGTAATTTCAGCAAACAAGGACGATGAAGGCGATGAGGGTTAGTGAGACAACGGTAAAGGGTATGTGGAGAAGACGAAGAAGAGGGTTTAGATGCTGCCATTGATGAATCTTGAAGGTGGGTTTTTCTGGAATACGATGATGAATATGCCTTTTGTTGTTGTGGCACAGGTGAAGAAGAAGGTGGGAGATGAAATCGAAAGTTTTGGACTTTTTTATCGTGATTTTGGGGTTGATCTTGTTTTCTTTCTTGTTTGTGGCCCAACTTTAGGGTTCTTCGATCATTGATATAAATGGAGACTTTATTCAAAAAATCATTCATTTAGGCCATGTTTGAGATTGCTTATTTTGATTGCAAAATACTTTTGATAAAAAAACTTATTAATTTATAATTTTTTAAAAGAAGTTTTTAAAAAAATATTTGGATTAGCTTATAAACTAAAATGTTATAAAATTATCAAAAAAGATATGATTTTAATAACGATAAGAGTTAATAGGAAATTAGTAAAAGGGTGTAATAGAAGATTTGATCAAAAGGAGTTTTCAAAAGTCAATAAGTAGCCCCCTTCTTACTTCTCAAAAACTCATTTTTACCCTATATGAAAAACAGTTTGAAAAGTTATTTTGGGTTTGCCAAACACTTTTTCTGACTTATAAGAAGTTAATAAGTCAAAAGTTGGGATAAAATAAGCAATCCCAAACATGCACTTAATTGCAAAGAGGTGCACAAAACCGATTTTTGACCGAACCGGATCAAGCTCTTTTGTATCGAGGTCATGTTTGGGATTGTTTATTTTGATTGAAAATGATTTTTAATAAAAAAAATTTATTAATTTATGACTTTTGAAAAATAGTTTTCAAAAAAATGTTTGTATTATCTTATGGGTATAATAAAAAATGTTGTATAATATGACCCAAAAAGACGTACTTTAAAAAATGAGGAAAGTTAGTATAAGATAGTAGACGGGTATAATAAAAATTTGTAGTAAAAGAAGTTTTTAAAAGTTAATAAGTAACCCCCTCTTTAATTTTCAAAAACTCATTTTTACCTTATATGAAATGTTAGTTTGAAAAATCCTTTTGGGTTTGTCAATTAAGTTTTTAAAAACTAATAACTCAAAAATAGGTGAAAAATAAGCAATCTCAAACACCACCTGAAGCTCCATTTGTTTACCCATTTAACATTTTTAAGGTTTTCAGGTGGTGGCGGCTTTGTGTGAAGGGTTATTGACTAATGACCAAAGTGGTACGTGGCGATGGTGGATTAAATCGTCTGAAGGGTTATTAACGGCGATGCTGTGAAGCGTTGGAGATGGTGGTGGGCGACAGAGATGCAGGCGGCGACGGCGATGTTCTGAAACTTAATAGGGATGTGAGGGGGACGACATTTGGGTGGGTGGGTTGGGGATTTTTTTGTTTTATTTTTACAGTAATTACACTAATAGTCCTCTATTAGAAAGAGTTAAAAAAATTAGTCCATCAAAAGTTATTTTGTCTGTTTCATAAGAATTTAAAAGAATACCTAACGTCTGTTAACGTTAATACTCAAACTCCTTAGAAAATTAAAAGATCAATACCTCAACCTCTTACTTAAAACCCTTAATATCCATAACTATTATTTTAAATAAACTACACGGATGCTTCCTGTCCGATGTCCAAATTAGGGTTTTGGTCCACAGGTTTGGAAAATTACAATGTCATTCCAAAAGTATGCATAAACGTAACAATTTTGGTCCCTTACATGGGTGGAAAGTTAACTTTTTCAGTTAATTTATGTTAAATGACCAAAATACCCTTACTATTATAACCTCTCTCTTTGTCCTCTCCTTCTCTTTCAACTATTGACCACCATCACCACCACCCACCACCATCACCACCACCACCACCACCACCACCACCACCACCACCACCATCATCAATCATCATCATCATCATCATCATCTTCTTGACCATCTTAGATCCACCACCCACCACCACCATGATATTTTCTTCATCACCATCGTTGCTCACCACCACCATCTTCGTAAGCTACAAAAGGGCGGCGATAGTTGCAGACGGTGATTGGAGGCTTTCCATCTTAGATTCACCACCCACCACCACCATGATATTTTCTTCATCACCACCGTTACTCACCACCACCATCTTCGTAAGCTACAAAAGGGCGGCGGTAGTTGCAGACGGTGATTGGAGGCTTTCCATCGATCGAAGAAGACATATTTCGATGGTGTTGGTGTTGGTGTAGATTGGGGAAGGAGTATGTGTGTGTGTGAGGAAGAAAGAATGAGAGGGAGAGAAAGAGAAAGAGAGAAGGGGGAGAGAAAGGGGTGGTATTGCAAGAAAGAGAAAGAGAGAAAGGGGGGAGGGGAGAGAATATGTTTTTTAATTTGCTCATATTGTTATTGTGGGTGAAATTGAGTATGAAATGCAGCATATGAATATTATGTTAATGATATTGCGCATTGCAACTGAAACTAAAAGTTACGAGTGTTATTAGTTAAATTATTGTTATAAATTATTATTATTCATAAATAGGTAAAAGTTTGTTTTATTAAAATTCAATTTATCATTTTTTTGTATTTCTTGTTTAATATTTGTAACTATACAAGACAGATTTGGGTCCAACTCACATATTAACCCTTTTGTTTTAATAAAGATAAAATTACAATTTTTTTTATTTTTATATGAAATACATGTATTTATGTATTATCCTTTATATTTAAAATTCAAGTTAAATGTAACTTATATAAATAATTTGTAACATGTTTAGTCCACAAAGCTAACTTTCGTTTGTTTAGGCCATTTAGTACAAACCATGAGGGTTACTTGTGAGGAAATTTTCGTATTTTTAACGAAAAGATCCATAAAAAAAACTTTTTATTCCTCTAATCTTCATCATCTCTCTGTACTCTTTCTCATCTTCCTCATCTCACCTCCTTTTATCTTCGTCTCTCTCATATTTATTGTTTCTTTACTCTCTGTCACCTTCTTCACAATTATCATGATATTTCATTTTTAGCAATTATCATGATATTTCAATTTTGGCTATTGATTGCATGACCTGAATCAATCTTTAAAGCTTAGGGCCCCTCACTCCATAAATGAAGAAAATGATAGCAAGAACAATCAGATTGTCTTCCCGCCATCATAAATTATTAAGGAGAATTTTAAGGTAAGTTGATGAACAATTTATATCGAAACTTAAATTCTTAAAAGCTAAAAGGGAAAAGAGAAGTATATGTTTTGTAATTTAACCACAAGGGTATTTCAAACTTTTGTTTTTTCTATTGTAAGTTTGTAAACTTAGAGCAGACAACATAAAAGAAAAATAAACTTTTGAATTCAACAAGTCATGTTTGTTCAAATATGCGAGTACATAAATATTGTTTAAATTCATGGGTCTAACATGATTTTCTACCTTTTAAAACGTGAATATAATTTTAAATAGCTAAAGGTTAAACATATAATTTCTAAGTATTTATCTTTTGGAAAACGACATAAACAACAAAGGGTCTAATACATATTATAATATTTTCTTGCTCCTCGAATCCACCCTCAACTCATCACCTAAGACCATGATACAACCTTCTATACTTCTATCCATATGACCATATCAGTCATATGGCCCAATAAGTTCATGGGCCTGTTGATGGACCAACATAAATTAATTAACTCAACAAATGGTTAGCCTATGTAGTGAACATTAAATTTTGTTAAGATGACAACTTTACTCTATAAGTTTTTACAGCCTGGACTTTGTTTTGTTGCACCTCAAAAGAACATGAAGATTTTAAATTTATTAAAAGCCCCGCTCAATCAACACTTTAACTTGTTTCCTTCAAATTCACACAACCTTTGAATCTTTCATGCAACTTTTTGAATGATGTTACACATTCTAGATGTTTTAATACTATGATAAACGTTTTGTTCTCGAACTTTGTAAACGATCACTTGTAATTAAAACAACTGACGTAAGAGCTAATAACAGATGTGACGTCTTCCAGGACACTAAGTCTCGCATTGCTTTCAGTTTTCCTCGAGTGTTTTTATACACAAACTATATAAAATCAACCGTAGTGTATGGATATATTTTAAAAGAAAAACTGAAAAAAGATGTGATAATAATTATATAAACAAATACATCCTAGGGATTTACAGTGGTATTGCAAAGGATCTTATATAAATACTACTGAGTGATGATTAGTCAGATATGTATTTTAATAAACTCAATATATATTCATAGTAGATTGGTCACATGAATGAAGACTTAATATTACTAAGGATTCCATAACATCAATGGCTTAATCTAACAATAAAAACCAACATTCTTTCATATTACATGCAACATTTTGACTTTCTTAAGAGTCAAAATTCAAGATTCTAAGATGTGATCAACATCATTCTTCCCAGAATCATACTTAAAACTCCATCTCCAAGCCTTCATATGGCTGTTCTTCACCTTCTTAATCCCTCTTTCATTCACCATAACTCGACACGACGATGACCCAAGCCCGCCACCTTCCGGTGAATCATAATTCTTGAAAACAGAGTGCTCTGTTTTTGACTTATTAGATAAGTCAATCTTCAAATCAATAAACTCATCATCATCACCAATTTTACTGAAATCACTCTCTTTTACACGAAACCCACTCTTGAAATCCATCAATCCACCCTTGAATCCACTCTTTCTCGACTCGTATTCACTAAAATCTGAAGCTTTTGCACTTGAACCCGCGATACTACTACCAACCTCACGATCAAAATCGCCTTCAATGAAGCTACTAAGCGACCTGGATCGCGATACATCCATCGCGCAATTCTCACTTCTCTGATTGAACCCGCCTCTGTTTCTATTGCTAAAACTTTCTTTTTCTCTCTTTTTCTTGAAAAGCTTCCCAATTCTCCAAAACCCATTGGTTTTCTTGACCTCAACAACACAACTATTACTCCTATTGAGCAAAACAACATCCTCTGTTTCCTCTGTTTCACTCTGTTTCAACTTCATGTGTGTAAACAGAGTTTTTGGTTCATCCTCTGTTTCACCCTTTTCATTCTCAATCAAAAAAGAGATTCTTCCCACACTTCCGACATCAATCGTACACGATGAATTCCTATACGAACACAAATCGGAGCACGAACACGAAGAACTCCTCTGTGCACCACAATCAGAACAAACGAGCTCAATCAGCTTCTCATTCAGACAATACGCACAAATTCCAACGGATGATGAATTCGATGGGTGTTTCTTGCAACGGATGTCTGATGATGATGCAAAATAGTTGTGATTTGAGAAGAAATCAGCGTTATTTTGCTCTGATTTCACAGATTTTCCTTTGTCCTTCATGGGTGTGAATCTGAAGCTTTGTTTTCAGAAATTGATTCACTGAAACATGAAGGATTTCAATGGATTTGATTGATTTTGGGAATTTGTTAGTGGGATTAAGAGATTTGATTGATTTTGGAAGCTAAAATGGAGATTTCATGAGAATGAATGATGTGATGCAACTTATACAAAGGAAGAAAGGGGTTATATGCCACCTCACCTTCTACCATAATTGCAATGATTTTGTATGAATTTTTTAATATGTAAAGTGTTTTGCTTTAATTAATGTTTTGAAATAAAATTTTTAAGGTCCAATTGTTTAGCAATTAGTATTTAAAGTATGTGATCTAATCTATGATTATTGAGATTTAGTAGATAATCATTTTCATATAATTGTTTAATTTTACTATTAAATTATAGTTTAAGACCCTTAATTAGTGGTTACATTATATGAAACCGGTTTTGTAACATGCATGCTTTTATTAACTTGGTAAAATGTTTTGTTACGCCTTTGGTCAAGTATAAAAATAAGCATATATCATATATGGAGACAAGATTTCAATTTATATGCAACTGAATAATTGAAGTGTTAAACAAAATCATATCCTATTAGACCAACCTTAAAACCATTTTACAGATTTTTATATAACATGATTAGTTTTAGTAAACCCGTATATTACACGGGTTGAATTTAAAAAATATTATATAACATGTAAAGTTTTTAGTTATAAGAAGATATATTAAGATATAATATGATTAAATTATGTATGAAAAAATGCTATAAGTAATAAAACAACGATATCAACTTTTTAAAATTTTTTTTCGAAAAAAATTTAACATTTTGTTTCAACATAAATAGTTTTAAAAAAATATCATTTAAAAAATTTCTTACTATAAATCGCAAATTTTTAAATATTTTTAGTTTAAAAAATTATACATTTTAAAAACATTAAAGAAGGATTAAAGTCTGACATATTATTATTAATTAATGTAATTATTAATAAGAGAGAAAAACGGGAAAATTTGATGAGAATTAATGTGGTGATGACATGTGTCACCATTATTTACTTTTTTATTAAAATAGAAGGATTAAAGTCTGACATATGTTATCTATAGTCTATATTATCTAATAAAAGAAGTTTTTTTGGCACTTGTCACTCTCTTAAACCATTATTTTGACACTTGTTATTATTTTAAACAATCTCATTTTATTTTCCCTCCAAAAGGGTATTGTAGTAATTTAAACACTCAAATTAATTTCTCTCTATTAATAAAAATCAATATTAATTGATACATTTCTCTCACATCTACATTATTTAAAATCAAGCTATATTTTTTAAAATTAAACTTTATTAAAAAAATCTAAAATCACATCTTTTATTAACATAAAAATCATAAAAAAATAAAATTTTTATATTATATGAAATATTCTAAAACACTAAACCTTTTTGAAATAAAATATATTAAATCGGTTATTTTTAAAAAAATTATAAAAAAATACAAAATTTTCCAAAAGCAATTTTATTAAAATAACAAGAATAATTAGAAACCCAGTTTTTAATAAACAAGTTTTTTACAAATAATATATTTTTTATAAAAAAACTTAACATGAATATTTAAAAATAAAACTATTTAGATAAAAGAGTTAAAAAAATAGTATAATTATTTTATTTCTTGAACTACTACGTATATATAATTTTAATTATATCTTATATTAAAATATCGTACTATAACTATCCGTGTTTAATACTAACAATAATACGTTTAATAAATGGGTTTCTAGCCTATCTATTTATCTGTATATCAATCTATCTATAACAAAAAAAATCTAAAATAAAACTTAACATAATTGTAAGTTTTATCATACTAACTTTCTTATTTCTCTTTATTATTATTATTAATAATATTGAATACTAATTTTACTCATACCATTTTTAAATTAAAATTTATATAATTTAATAAATTAAAACCTACTTTTTTTATTAAAAACACATTTTTTTAAAATAAAAGTTTTATAAAATATAGAATACAACAAACTTATTTTAAAATAATTCATTTTTTTAAAACAAATATTTAAAACCCACATATCTTTTATAAAATAAAAGTTTAAGAAAAATATATTATTATTTATTTACTTAAAGTAGCTATTTATATGTAATTATAATCATATTTTATCTTTAAATATGGTTTTATAATTCATAAATTATATTACTAATTATTAAGTATTTTATTTATTCAACCCGTGTAATACACGGGGTACTAACCTAGTTTATCAATATATTGAAAAATAGTAGGTGGATATTAGAGTTAATTACACAATTGGTCCCTGTGGTATGTTCATATTGCAGTATTGGTCTCAATTTTTAAGAAATTACAGGTTTGGTCCCGACTGTTTACCAACTTGTAACACGATTGGTCTCTGACACTAACTTTTGTTAAGTTTTTCAATTAAGTGAATGTGAAAAGTCTAAAAATACCCCTAACTAAAAGACAAAATTCATAACTATAAATTAATTTATATGGGTCCCATTTTTTCTTAATTAAACAATACTGCAATATTAACATATAAAATGTATATACGAGACCTTGAAAAATAGTAGGTGGATATTATATGCATAGTTGTTGTGTAAAACATGTTTTAAATGTAAAGCTTTAAGCTGAAGATATTTGTAATCCTGTTTGCATGCTAGTTGTTTATGTGATCATGAGTTATATATTCATGTTTCAAACATGATGTTTGTTTTATTCTAGCATAATAATTGTTTATGAATTGTCACAGTGAGTTAGTATACTGTATATACTATATTAGTTTTAGTAAGCCCGTGTATTACACGGGTTGATCAAATAAAATATTTTATAAAATAATAATTTATTAGTTATAAAACAATATTCTAATATAAGATACGGTTAATGACTATAGGTAATAAAACAATTATATTAACGTTTTAAACTTTTATTTTAAAGCTTTAATTTGTTTTTTCCCAAATATAAATTAGATATTTTGTTTCAAAACAAACCGTTATAAAAGTATATTTAAAATTTTTTTGCGTTTTTAAAAAGTTTCTTATTTTATAAAACTTATTTCCTTATAAATAACACTAATAAAAATATCTACTTCTTAATTTACTTATAAAACTAATTTAGATTTAAAATTATTAATTAATATTATTAATACTTAATGTAAATATTTAATAGGAGAGAGAAGTGAGAAAATTTTGATAAGAATGATGTGATGATGACAAGTGTCTCACATAGATAACTTTTTATTAGAGTAGAAAGATAGAATCATGTTATGTTCGAAAAGTACTTGTAAGAAGACTCACATAATAAGAATGAAATTGAGAAAGTGAGAGACAAACCATTCCACGTAACATACTTATGAGCAGTGGTGAAATCAGAAATTTTTCCTATGGTATCAATATTTTATGGTTTTTGGATCCTAACTACCTAGACATCATAATTTTTGGGTCAATCAAAGGTCGGGTCTGGTCACAAAATAAAAGACATTATCACTAGAAGAAAAATTAGTCTCATTAGAATATAATAAAATATCTTTTATAGTTGTTCCTTATAAGCTTTTAATGTTTGAAACCGATTCATCACATCTTCAATGATAATTTTATGCAAAAAACTGTTTCTTAATATAACAAATATAAGCATCATTCATATACTCATCACCAATTCTGATTACATAAATATGTCTTTAAATGCTTCGTTGAATAAAAACATCTTTTAATACTTGTGGTTATAACTTGTACAACTGATGTTAGCTACAATAAACGATAGACCAATGAATATCTAATATGTTTCTTTGCAACCAATATAACTAATTAATAATTGGTTATAGAAAATAAGAATTGACTAGGAATTTGGATTTTTAATATTAGTATTCAATAATGTACGCAACGAAGACCGGAATATTTATTTTAATTCTTATATATATATATATATATATATATATATATACATACTTTTTTTTGACTTTCAAAAAAGCTTATATAATTTTTTCTAAACCAATGCGCAATGAGGAGATAAAATTTTTTTTCTAGAAAAGAATGGTTTCAATCGTAAAAAAAACATTGGTGTCGTTCAAATTTTGCGTATTATACGTTTTTCTTGGAATCGTAAAAAGAATGGTGTCAGTTGACCTCATCCTCCCCAAGATAGTTCCGTCTTGCTTATGGGTCGATGTACTCATGTGCACATGATACACTACATAAGTTATAAAGTCGTATTTGTATATGTTAAAGTGTCTTCATTTGCGAATGTTCAAGTATTTGCGAAGGATGTTTTGCATTCAAGTTTTGTTTTGTATAACAGTTTATAATAATTCAAAATGACATGATTTTGTGTTAAAGTTTGAGAGTACTTTAAGTATAAATGACAATGAACTCACTACCATAGCTCACCTTTAAGTATCTATCATAATGGAGATAAAGACATCAAACTCTAAAGATAAAGAGAACCTTTTATAGGCATCCAAGATAGATTTTTGAGCATTCAAAATGGTAGTTGTTTAAAATTTGACTTGAACATCCTTTAACATAATAGTAGATACAACTATGTCATCTTGTCGAATATTTGTATGCGACAAACCGACGAATATTCATTCCCCTAGAGTGTTAAAACATAAGAGAATTATAGTGTAACTATTATTATTGAAAATATCTTCGAATAGTATGTATCTTTGATTTTCGTTATCAATCTTCTACACAACGTGAAGGTATTGTGTTACATCGTGATTGTATTGCTTGTAGCTTTGACTATGTTTCATGTATCATGTTCCTACAAATGTTTCAAAGATATAATCACGACTTAATGACTTATTACATATTAAGCATAATATATTGCGGATTTGTTGAGAGTAATATTTTAATTATAAAATGTCCTATTCTTACAAAATATCACTTCTCAATTGGCATTTCTTCTTTTCGGTATTCTTATTTTGGTTAAAATATATATATATATATATGTAACTTATATAAAAAGCCGTTCAATTCTACAAAAATATCGATTTAAATTTATAAAGGTGGTCCATGAAAATTAATAAAATCAATCATAAAAGGTTTTCTTTCATAATAAATAAATAGATTAATTACTTAATAATTGTTGTGGTCGTCATCATTGTTAGGAGAAAGCTTTAAAACTTAAAAGTATTCATTTGGTTGGTGTTGCGACTAACCTTTTGGTCCAAAGGCATGTGACATCAATCATTATCCAATTATTCCTATAAACAACAATTTATTTTATTGCATGCAATCTTTTCACTTGCATATAAATCAACTACATATATTTGTTGTAATGAGTAGTGCATCTAATTTGATTCTTATCATTATAGCATCAATCTATTACGTAAGTTTTGGAGTTTAAATCAAAGTAATAATTATCTTTTCTAATTAAAGGAGTATGTTAACTTATAAGTAAACTTAGTTATTATTAGTGAATAACATAAACTCTTGTTAGTTGGTTGTGTTATTAAGCAATTTTTTTTTTTTTTTTTTTTTGGATATGGGATGGTGATTGTAATCGATAACTTAGCTTTTTAATGCTTATATGACACAACAATATACACGTGAGTACGTGACGTTTATGTGACTTTTATTGTTAACGTGTTAATAACATAATAAGAAGATGAAAAACCTAATCCACTATTCCTCTGAGAGAGTCACCCATAACCCACCTTGTATTGTTCGCCCTCCTTAAAACCTTTAATTATCTTACCTAGCCACTTCATCCTCTTTGCTCTCAATCTCCACCTCCATCGCCTACGGTACATAAGTTTCAAATAGACCTGATCTATGGGCATTTGAGCTGTGATAATTTGATGATATAATTCTTATTAGCGACAGTTACAATGTAAAAATCGTGGAGTGTTTCTTAACTTATAAAAGAATTTAGTACACATACAAGTTATAAGTTTTGGAATATAATACATATGAAAGATAACTAAAGAATATCAATACCGATAAGTTGATAAAAAAGTGAAAACAATATTTTTAACGGCTAAAAAGTGAAATAATTACATACTATTAATAATTGAATGAAATGAATAGTAAACTTTTTTTAGTTTTAAGTTTGGCCACAAGATATTTTGGATTAATTATTTTACTACCCTCCTGTCCTAAACAATTGGTTAGTGATGTGATTTTGTTCGGTTTAATTGTTAAGTTTCAGCTATAATGATGGAAATGTAATATTCAGAATATAAGCGTTTTTCAGAGCCTCGGTTTACCCTGTTCTTAAAACGTGCAACGCGCGTAAGGGTATAAAACCTAGTGGAAATAAAAAGACACGCATCACAAATTCACAATCTTCCTTGCCATATATGGGCTTCGGCCCATAACAGAGTTAACTAACTTTAGCCTTTTTACTTGTTTAAATTAACAGCCCATTAGCAGAGTTGATGTGTGCTTTACGCCTTTACCCACCTTCATCCTCAACCCACTTATAAGCAGTAGTGTTCACTGATTTTCGTGGTTTTTAGGTTGATTCGTAACCAAACCATCAAATCATTAAAAGTAAAAAAACAAATCAAACCGAACCCTTATTACTAGTTTGGATTCGCGGTTTGGGCTTTATGCCTGTTTACGCACCACCATCCTCAACCCACTTATAAGCAGGAGTGTTCACCGGTTTTCGCGGTTTTTAGCTTAATTCGTAACCAAACCATTAGTACCGTTTTTTCAAGGATAAAAACCTAAATCAAATCATTAAAAGTAAAAAACCAAATAAATCGAACCCTTATTACCTACCTGTTTGGATTCGCGGTTTGGGCTTTAGGCCCGTAAAAGATAACCCAAATTAGCCCAAAAAACGACCAAAATGCAACCGCAAACTTACCCAACATTGTTTACTAATGGTTTGACTTGTTTTAGCTAAAACCATAAGCTAAATTTGACTCAACAAAGTACAAAACCCAAAGCAGTTTGTTAATGGTCTGAATTGCTTTTAGGTAAAATCATATACATATATATTATATATAAATACACATGGTCCGGTCCGGTTTTTAACGACTGATTTTTGGTATAATCGTAAACCGAACCGTTCACTACGGTTTGAAGCTTTTGTAACCAACTAACCGAACATTTAGATTAAAAACTGTCCGTGAAACCAATCGATGACCGGTTTGGGTGGTTTCGCAAAATTAAACCGGACCGTGAACACCCCTACTTATAAGTTTTGCACCCCAACTTCTATGTAAAGACGAATTAAAAAGCAAGTTCCGGAAGTAGACCAATTTTGAATCCGAACCAGAAGCTACCTTTAAACCTGTCTAACAAGAATCGGTAAGGAACCAACCTGAACCCTAGGATTGAAATTAGTTTGTAACCCTATAGGTAATATGTTGAAGCCAGTTTGAACTCAGACAAACCCAAACCAGTTAAAACTCAATCTTCAGAACGGTCAAGCATGGCCAAAACCTCCTCTAAAAAGTGGTTTTAAAACCAAATCGACTTTTGTTGATTAAATCCGAATCGGTTTGGCAAAATCCTAGCTTGTGCGCCTCTTACTTCGACCAACAGTCATTCAAAGTTTTAGTTTCCTGAATTTCTTTAAATTTTTTTATCGGTTCCAAACATATTTATATGCCTTTTTTTGAGTAAGTTTTATAAAGCTACTAAAAGTCACTTCTAATTTTGTGTTAATTTCACGGTCAAAAGTTACCTTATTTGAAGTTGTTACGGTTTTTGATATAGCTTTTCTATTAACATTTAAGGATAAACTATACACAATTTTTTTTATAATCATTTCCAACCAAATTTTTAATATTTTTTTAGTTCTAGTCGAAGCAGACCAAGAAGTTATTACATACTGAACACAATGAATTTTTTTAGTTGTCGCTTAGGTTTTGGTTTTATCATTTGGGCTTCAAATTTTAAAAGAAATTGATCCAAATTAATTATTTTAAGCTATAAAACTTTGAACTAACATCATTTTGTTGATATTTAAATAAAATCTATATATTCTTATAAGTTACTTGACATTAAAATGAATTGCAATTCATAAAATACAATAATAAAAAATTCAATAAAGCATTATAATCAACCAATTGAAAAAAAGAAATTTAAATGTTATTCTCAAAACCTAAATATCTAAAATTTTTTTTGAATAACATAAGGTAAATAAGTAATTAATATGCTAATCATGTTTATAAATATATGAATACACCTCTAAAATTAAAGTTCGGTTTGCATGGTTTCGGTTTGGTTTTTTCGATTTTTGTTACAAGCAAAACCAAAACCAAAACCAAAACCAAAACCAAAACGAAAAAATTGGTTTTTGAAAAGCCATCAAACCAAACCATCGGTTTCTTATTAGTTTTGATTTTTTCGGTTCGGTTTCGTCGGTTGTTTTGATTACAGTTCGTTTGGTTTCTTGCACACCCCTAATAGACCCGTCCTTAATCTATGGTTTACATCAGTTCTAAAGTGGTTTCTAGTATGGTTTCAGGTTAAGGTCCCCATTTCGATTGGAAAACCGCTTTTTTGGCATCTTTATTCACATACATATTAAAGTGAAAAGGACTAGAAAGTAGAACCGAAGGGCATCATGTCTTTTTTATTGGGTATCTTTTCCTATCATCATAAGGCACTAAATAATGAGCCATATATATCACCATTTCAATCTCAGAATCTCTTTTTTCCCCTTTTGATCTCATTTCTCCGCAAATGCAGAAGAAAAATCGAATCACTTGCACGATTTTCAAAACCTTTTTCTTCTTTTCAAACATTTAAAAATTTGCAAATATAAAGACATTTTCATTTTTCTTAATCTTGTTTTAGTAATTATGTGACATGTAGTAACAGATTTGAGTCATGAAAATTAACTCTTAAAAATTGCAAGATAAAGATGCGTACATCAGAGTTTAGATTCAAGTTGGCGTGACACCTCCGAACCCCTGATGTATATGAGTCTTGTGCATAGTGTTTACTCTTTAAACAAATGTTTTTTTTTTATATATGGTCTATATATGGTCGTATAAGATTTTATTATCATCATAATATGCTAATTTAATACTATCAAATTAAACGTCATATTTTACAGGAGTATTTCTATTTAATGTGATCTATAAGGGTTGTTTTTAATGTGTTAGTTATCTATCAAGGCCTGACGTCCTTGGTTACATTCCCTTATGGACTTATCATGAGAGTGGTCTTTAACTCCTAAATCATTGTTGAGGCTTACATTGATGAGATTTATGAGTAGTCATTAAACAAAAGTGTTTCAACACAAATGAAAAGATACGATTTATAAACATTTAACGCATGCTAGAGAGGTGTATGTTTTATATTTATTTTATTATCATGAAATTAAATGTATAGATAGTGGTGATAGACCGCCTACCCCTACAATAGTGGCTTAAGATAGTTGGGTGAGTGCAACATAAAGATGATGTCTAGAGATTAAACTATGATATCTTTTGCCTAAACAAACAAATGAACTATATGAATACAAAACAAAATTAAACTAAAGAACAAACCAAAATTGCATATTACAATTTTACAAACTCAATGATGAAAACCTTACCGCAAACGAGCAACACGGAGCACTAGGGTCCGGAGTTTAGCATCCAACACGATCAAAAAGATTAGCAACGACGATAGCCACTAGGTAGAAGAAGCTTAAAATCATGTGGTGTGCATGTTTGGTGAATATTTTCCCGGTAGTAGGAATTGCAGTTCAAAAAAATATATAGAGAGGGAGCTTAAAACCAACGTATTGCAAACAACACTTTTACTTTCAAAATGGGAGGGTTTATTAGTTGTTAATTCCTTGATATCTATAAAAAATAATCTGAGATAAATTAATTTTTATGCAATATTTCTACACTTAAATACTACCTAACATTACAGTTATAAGGATTTAAACTATGAGCATTTACATATTTCTCTTTACTAAAATAATTAATTACATATTTTATCAAGTTAAAAAATCAATTACATATTTTTCTTACTAAAACTTATATATTACATATTTATTCATTTCACTAACATAAACTTATTATATGACTTATTTATTTTCATTTTAATTAAGAATTTTTTTACATATTTTCCTTCTTAAGACCATCAGTTACATATTTCGAGCATTATGTATTGATAAAAACAACAAAATTACATCTTCCATTTCAAAAAATTTACAAAACTTCATTTTAAAATAACAATTACTGCTAATCAAAGTTACATTTTGAAATACCAAAAACAATTTTCAAATTTTAAACAATTACAATACTAAAAAATCAATATTCAAAAACTCCATAGTAAAAATAAGAGTAACATAGTAATTTAATAAGTCAATTCTAATGAAATAGATATGCGTGTAATAGACATGCTTTGTGAATGAGAAATATGTAATTAGTGGTTTTAAAAAAAAAAAGATATATAAAAATCCTTTTAAACTACATCACATTTGTAAATGACAATCATCAATGTCACTATCTATATCTTGGTTTATATTTAACAATAAATTTAAATATTACTATTTGTTGTGATTTTTGTTAAATTTTTTCTTAGTAAAAGATATTCAAGTCCTTAATAAATTATATTTGTAAAACCATAAAGTTAAACTGCTAACCTTGCGCGAATCTAATTAACGAAAGACAAATGTCACATCTATCATCTACAAATCATAATGATGTTTAATTATTGTCCATATGTTTGGGGTCATGTGGACCAAAGGTTGATCATGGATTCATGGCTCGTTTAAGCTTGGGTCCCAGATTAAAGAAGGTTGAACAAGTTTTAGATTTCTAGTGCCTTGTATTCAATGTACGTGGAATAAATTTTCATATCCAATTTTATTACCATATCATATAGTTTATTAACATTTTTTAAAATATATAGATTAAGACGGATAAACTATGTTATTAAGTAGCATATAGTAACTCCTGAAACTTTGAATGCTTTTGCTTAAAAAGGTAAAAAAGAAAGTTGTTTTGTCTAACTTGTTTAATTAATGGTTCATGTTTGAGTTGTACTAAAATGTTAGCCGACCTATTAACTTATTTAAAATTAAAATTAATTTTATGAGTTCAACCAAATGTTGTTTACAAATCGTAAATCTATTTACAACTTGATAACAGCTTATTTATAACTTGTCACCCGCTTAATTCATTTATATAAATAGATTATTCTGGTTGTGTTTGACCAGGATGAGAACCAAGTCTATGGTGGATGCACTCTAATATAGGAGGCATGTGGATTGTTAGGTTGTAGGGTTGGTGTCAAGCTGATCTCGTTTGAAACTAAAGAATGAGCCCTCGATGGCAGTTGTGGTCCTTTAAGCAGCGTGATTATTCATCTGTGCTGTTTTATTCTAATAACATCACATAATCTATTTGGTTGTGGTGGTAAGTTACTGTGTGCCTTACCACAACCAAAATTGAACCATCAGTTATATTGGTTATTATTTATGTTTAGGTCGGTTTTATTAGTTATGGTTTGGTTACCAGTTATGTCGGTCATATTAGCTCATCATCTTGTACAACATGATAGATGTACCAAACTTGTTTTAAATAAAAATTTAAGAACTGTTTGGTAGTATTTTAATAACGATTAAGAGGCTATCTTTTAGTGGTTCATAACTTCTTAATGTTTAAAAGGTAACCTTAATGTTAAATGGTTAAGAGATGACATTTTAATAGTGCCTCTTAATCATTAAAATGTTATCTTTTAATCATTAAAATGTTATAAACCATTAAAAAATAACCTTTTAAATAGTTTATTAAAAAACTATAAAACAACATTTTAATAAATTAAGTATATATAACTATTATTCTAAAAACAAACAAGTGGGTGGTTGGGTTGAGGATTATGGTAGTGACATTACGCAATTATGAGGTGCCGTGGAAAGAAGACAAAAGAGTTAGGAGAGGGTCAAGAGTTGGACTCTATGGAGCAAAAGATTGTGATCATTTTGAAAAGTTGGTGCAAAAGAATTTAGGTGGAGTGAAAAGGAGGTGATCATTTCCATAATTTTCTCACTACTATTTCACCTCTTCAAAAGTTACCAAACACTAGTCTTGTGCAAGGGAAATAATAAATTTTATGAGTAAATTATAATTTTTGCTCGGCTAAAATTATCATAAAATTTTCTTTCTTACTTGCACTTATCATACAACCTAAAGTAAAATGATAAAACTATATTTTATTTTCATTTATAGTTTTAATGAACTTTAAAAAAAATCCCGCCAACCTCTTACAAGATCTATTTCCTAAACGACGAACCACCTAACCACGAATTAATTATACCCACCCTTAACCACTGTCGTTCCATCACACCTTTGCCACTATTAAGCATAACTAGGAATGGCTAGATGATCGACCAGGGACCAATCCAAAAACCTAACTGGATGCTGGCTAATTAGGCCGAGTAACCCGAATCACGACTTTACTAATCAAGCATATTTGGTTTGCTTCTCACTTTTCAGTCTTAATTTTTAGTGTGCACTCATATTTGGTACAAACAAAGTTCCAAAATATAATATAACTTGGCGTAAAAAAATATATTCTTTCTTAGCCTGCCTAGAGACATCTAATATATCAATATCCAAATAAACCTTTAGTATTAGATTTTTATATATTCATCCTCACAAAACCCACATCCACTGATTTCGTACCATTTATTTTTACTAATTATTACGACGAAATAACACCTTTGGAAAGTATCCCTAAAGTTCTTTCATCTTCAACCATATGGTTATAATTTTCTTGCTCCACAAGATGTATACCAACATTAACCGTCTTTTTGAATGCTTTAGTTTTATTAACTTGTTTTTAGTAATTTGTTATGATAACTTAATTTATCTTTTTTAAATATCAACAAATTCAATTTAATAAAAAAGGTTAAATGTAATATAAATTTAGTTTTAGAAGGAATGTATTCTATTCTCACAAGAAGCTTAATAATCGTTTGGAAGTTGCTTTTAATCAAGAGAAGGCGGGAGAAGCTTTATTCTTTCTAAGTTCCAACGTGCTTTATTCCTTCCAACTCCAAATATGAGGGAAAATCTTGTTTCTTCTAGAGTTGTCCTTGTAATTTTATATTTTAGTTTAGATAACACAATCATAAATCGTAAGTCTGTAAACCATAATACTCACATAAGTCATAAACTGTTGGCAAAGGTTCTACATATATCAATGAATCTTGTAAAGATTAATTTTAAGTTCAAATGTTTTGAAAGTACTTTCTAAGATTTAATCAAATATTCAAAGAGAAAACAAGAACGGAAATATAAATTATGTTTCAAAGAGGTGTATCTTAATAGGATCATAGACTCTTCTTATACATATGGTGAACCATCGTGATGGTGGCTATTATTCAATTACATTAACATAATTTTTTTTAACATAAACTCTATTAGTAGTAACTCAATTACTATTTTTGATCAAATTACTACTGATCTCTAAGTTGATGATAACAATGCAGTTGGTGCTAACATGCCAAGTCCTATTGTTTGAACTAATCTATTAACAATAATGATTAGTTGTCACTGATGATTTCTTGTTACTAATCTCAATTTTACATTGATGATTAGTTACTACTTATCTCAGTTAACATTGATATCCTCTGTTTCTATTGATGACCTTGAACCTTCATGGTCTAGGGGGCTTTGCACCCAACACCCTCGAGGTTTCGAGGTGCTAAAAATCAAAATGATTGAGACTAGAATTCACACATGTTAAGTCATATCAATATATATTCAGATTCTTCTTTTGCCTTTAAATAAATTATGATTAATCAAACTGACTTGATGACATTAAATCACTAATATAGATTATTCATGCATTCGCAACACATCCACTTTCGGTTTCTTATCCAACTTACTAGAACACAATACTTGTTGGTTAGTAGCTTCCGCGATTATGATTTCTACAAAATAAAACAAAAAAAAGGTGATTAGGTTGCTTTTAATGCTTAACTATAGCTTTATTATCGGAAAAAACTACATGGTTCGAAACATGCAAAATACATGATTACTTATTTGCTATGGAGTTAGATTTATATTTGTATCTAACTGAATCATCAATATTAATTAATTATTGTTACTATTTATATTGTTATTATTATTATTATGTTATTTATATTATATATTCTCATATTATATCATAATATTGTATCATATAAATTCGTAATGTATTATGTTTATTTATAATTTTTTAATTTTCATTACTAATTAAATTTATTCAGCCGTGACATTATTAACGTTTAATCAAAACAAAACTATCACTGAATTTTCAAGTTGCCTCATGATTTTATGAACTTTTAAGTGTCAAAATCTAACGAGAAAAGTTGATTATAGTGATATGTGTTAAAATTAATATGTTACTGAACATTTTTCAGAATATGTCTAATATATTATTATAATTTTATGCACGGCATCTAATTTGAGAGCGTTTTTGGTTCACAAAATAATATGATATGCGTATAGAAATATAAAATTCATTTTTTATGAGGTGTATAGTTGATAAAAGAGCACAATTTATTATTTTTGGATTCATTTCAAAAGGAAAAATTAATAAATCTTTGTAAGATTACTGGAAACTTCATAACAGTTGGATTAGTGTTGACATTACTAAATTATTGATAATCATTATTTATTAATATTATTATTGTTATATTATGTTACTTAATGTTATATTAAATCATATACTTGTATAATATTATATTTTCTCTTTGTATTATGTTTATTTGTAGTCTTATCATTGTATACTTTAAAATAGTTCTTTTTATTTTTTAACATTATTAATTTTCCATCCAAACGAAAAATACAGTCGGCTTGAATTTGTCAATTCAACTCTCAAAACTTATTAAGTATAACTTATTTCTAATATTATATAACTAGAATATTATATTTTATTATGTTAACCAATCGAAAATGAGTATACTATTATCCATAGACTAGCTTTAGTTATCCGTGTATTACACGGGAGTGGGAGAGTTAATTATTAAATAATACAAAAATATAAATAAAATCAAGTGTATTACTTGGGTTGAAAAAATAAAATTGATTAGTTGTTTATTGTTATTTATTTAATACTAACTTTAATAAATCCGTGTACTACACGGGTTAAAAAATAAAATATTAAATATGATGAAAATTTATAAAGTATAAAATAATATATGATTAAAGTTATGTATGCGTAATAATTATAAGTAATAAAATAATGATATCAATTTTTAAACTTTTGTTTTTAAACTTTTTCCAAAACAAATTAAATATTTTTTCAAAATAAACCGTATTAAAAATATCATTTTTAAAAATATCTTATTATAACACCTAATTTTAATTACTTTAGTTTATAAAAAAATTTACTTTTTAAAAAAACCAATTTTAAAATATTTCATATTTTAAAAAAAGTTTGATGTTTTAGAAAAAATCTTATTTTATAAAAGTTTTTTTTTAGAAATAACATTAATAAAAAGACATCTTTTCTTAATTTATTAACAAATTATTTTTAATCTAAAAAGAATTAAAATTATTTCATCTTTATTAATTCAGGTAGTTATTTTAGAAAAAAGAGAGACGGGAAAAACAAACCTAAAGGGCCTAGGAATGTGCAAGTTTCCCCTAAGTTACTCTTTTAATATTATATATAGAAGATATATTAGGAACTAAAAACATATCAGTATATTAAAAGTCTAAAAACTTAAAAGTATTACTATCTTTTTTTCTGAAAATTTACATAAAAATATTTATATAATTAAACACTAAATTATCTATTTGAAACATTTGTTAATTTTATAAGAACTAAACATGTTTTAGCTTGTACTTTTATAAAAACGTACATTATATTATGGTTCTTTCATTAGACAAACATGATATTATATTTTAAAGTTAATTACACAAATAGTTTAGTTCTTTTGGCTTGAAGAACGTAAATACATCTTAGAGTATTCACATCAGAATCTCCATCTCTAATCCCATCTCTAAAATATATGAAAAACATGAAAATTTGTTTAATTTTACTCTTGCATTAGCTCCCTATCCCATATCCATCTATATATTTTTAGGGGAAGCCATAATTTCATCTCTCATATTTGGGGGTTACAATTCAATTTTCATAACTATTATTTTGTATTTTTTATTAATGGTTGTGGATGGAAGAAAAATAAAAAGGAATAATCCAGTATTATTTAATTAAAATAAGTATAAGTACGGAGAAGCTAATGTGAGATGCTTTCATGAAATGAATAAATTTAGGATGATGATTTTTTGTTGTTTACTAGGAATGTAGACAAGAAAATTGTTGTGAGTACTTTTAGACACAAAAAAAAAACAACAAATTTTATTGACTTTTAAGAGTGAAAAAAATGCTTAGATCATACAAATCACATCACATCAAATAATCACAAATCATATTTTGTTATGTTACATCATATCACATTACACTACAACTTCAAATTTGATGGCAACGGTGTTGCCACACCTTGCTACATCACACCATTATACCACACACGCACACAAGAGTTCACGGCATGAGTATGTTGTGCTGCACAAAAAGATGCGGCGTGGGAGGGCCAGCGACAATGTTAGCGCGTTGGCGTAATGGGCTGCACCTTTATGATGGGTGTGCCCCTCCCACCTTAATATCGTATAAAGTTGGTATTAAGGCTGCCTTTTCAGCCTAAGTTAACAAAAAATTTAATAAACCCAACAACTTTGAACATTAATAATTTTTTTATCTAATAGAAAAATTAACATAAATTAATGTTAACGGTTAGACTTGTTAAAAAAAACTTAAAGTTAATATACAAACCCATTATTATTGTTAATATTTTATTTGTCAAAATAAAATGGAGCATAACTATATTTTTTATTTTAGATTATAACTTTTAAAGATAAACTACAAGATTAAAATACACATTTATATTGAAATCAAGGATAATATTCATTGACTACATTTAAGATATGATTCATACTATTTCTTTATACTTTAAAATTTAAAAAATATTACATAAATGGTCCATGTGGTTTGACTAGATTACGTGATTGGTACACATACTTTAAAAATTATAAAGTTAGTCTAAACTTTTGTGTAGTTATTGCAAATTTAGTATCAAATTTTATAAAAGTGCAAAGTTAGTTCAAACTTTTACGTGATCGTTGCACTTTTAATCCATAAAATTAAATTTAGAAATTAATTCAAATTTTATAAAATATATAAAAAAATAAATAAATTTAATGCAAGGGACTAAACATGTAATGATTACATAAAATTTTAAAATATATTTATAATTTTTAAAATTTAAAGATCAAATAAGTAATTTGATTAAATTACAGGACCATTTATGTAGTTTTTTAAAAAATAATAATATCAAGATTGTTTGATTACACAAATATAATAATTAAAATCAAATCCCATAACTTTATCTCTATACTAATAAATAAAAATAAATTCGTACACTTGTCACCATTCTAGGCCATCTAATAATTGGTTTTTCCGTTTTTCTCTCATCTTAATTATGAATGCTATAATAGCTATTCATTAATTAATAACTATCCACAATTAAAATTTTAAATATGTTAACTTGAAATTTTTAAATGTATAATACATGGGTTTATATAATCCGTATAATACACAATATTTAAAAAATAACTTTTTATATTATTAAACATGTAACAATAAATTTATTTAGCCCGTGTATTACACGGGATTGTAACCTAATTAAAAATAAATTAAATTTATTCTCTATCCAAATAATATTCCAAATGCGTGGCTATGACGCAACACACATCACCATATCGGTATCCGAGCCCAATGGCACGATACGTAATATTTTCAAAAACTTGTGGCTCATATCTACACCCGATCTCTATATATAACCCCCAATTTCCTCAATCAAAAATTACCATATCGTTCACGATAACCCTAGAAAGCAAAGAGATAACCTCCATATTCTTCTTTGATAATAATCATCTTCGTACGATTGCATCAAACTTAAGCGTATAATCACATATTCAAATTCCGATTTGTTGTTTGTGTTCTTCGGTTGGTTATTTTAGGGTTTTGTTGCAGATCTGATTCTTGATTTCGCGTTCAAGCGGCGTTACAACAAATTTTGAATTGTAAGTGTTGTTTTTTCGTTTTGAGGTTGTAATCGATTGATTTGATGTGTGTTTTTGTGAATGTGTGTGCCTAGGGTTTGAGTTTTACGTTGGAATCTAGGGCTTTTTTGATTTTCCGTTGATTGATCTTATTTTTTTAGGTTTTGTTTGATTTTGAGGAGTTGTTTTGGAATTTGATGAAGGAATAGCGTTGTTCTGTCTCTAAACGTTTCGATAACCTGTGTAAAATCAGATTTTGTGTTTTAACGGGATGTATGATTGCTAAATTTGTGACCTAAGTTTCATAGATGTTCGGTATACCAGATCTGTTATCTATATGAGTTGTTGAACCCTTGTTACATTTTCTTTGTTATTTCCGAATTATTGATTGAATATTTGGTTGATAGAAGTAGTTTAAAGATTTGAATGATAGAATCATCATTCATGAGTGTTCTGCCTTCATTATTATCATCATTTGTTCATGCTACTGAAAAAGCTATGATTTGTGTCTTTATTCTTTCTTTATCATTATTGGTTTTATCTTTTTAATCCACCATAAGTTTGTTCATGTTCTTTTTGCTGTGGTCTTTGGCAAACAGGAAAAATTGAATGTTCTGATGGAGACCAAAGGTGGGAAAAAGTCCAGCAGTAGTAAGTCCTTTTATGAAGCTCCCCTAGGTTACAGCATTGAAGACGTTCGACCAAACGGAGGAATCAAGAAGTTCAGATCGGCTGCTTACTCCAACGTAAGTGTTCGATTGTTGATCTTCAGTTTCATTCTTTCTTGCATTGCATTGCGTCAATTTATAGTTCAATTATCTATACTGATGTTGTTTTTTCATATTCTTGATGCAGTGCGCTCGCAAACCATCCTGATACTCTTCAAATCAGTGCTCTTTTCACGTCTTGACGTGATCTATTTACCGCTTTCTAATTAGTTTAGTAGTTATTATCGCCCCCTTCTTTCCTCCTTTTCTTTTGTTCTCAGCCCCTTTCTTGTTTGCTCCCTTGTTGGTGTTAAGTTGTTCTGTTGAAAACCATGTCTGCAATTGGTTTTGAAGGCTACGAAAAGAGGCTCGAAGTAACGTTCTTCGAGCCTAGCGTCTTTGCTGACCCTCAAGGTCAAGGTCTCCGGGCTCTTTCTAAAGCCCAACTGGATGAGATCTTAAACCCTGCTGAATGCACCATTGTCTCTTCCCTGTCTAATGAAGATGTTGACTCTTATGTTCTATCTGAATCGAGTCTCTTTGTGTTTCCTTACAAAATTGTTATCAAAACCTGTGGAACCACCAAACTGCTTCTGTCGATCCCTGCCATTTTGAAGCTTGCAGAATCTCTCTCTCTCACTGTCCGGTCAGTGAGATACACACGGGGCTGCTTTATCTTTCCCAGTGCTCAATCCTACCCTCATCGCAGCTTCACCGAAGAAGTTTCCGTGCTCGATGGTCATTTTAAAAAGCTTGGTTTGACCAGCAAGGCTTATGTAATGGGTGGGTTCGACAAACCCCAGAAATGGTTCGTTTATTCTGCTTCAGCTGGACCAGTGTCTGCTCGTGATCAAGAGTACACACTCGAGATGTGCATGACTAGTTTAGACAGAGAGAAAGCTTCTGTTTTTTACAAAACAGAAACGAGCTCGGCTGCAACAATGACTAATGAATCCGGTATTCGTATGATCCTTCCAAAATCTGAAATCTGTGATTTTGAGTTTGACCCGTGTGGGTACTCTATGAATGCTATCGAACAAGGCGCATTCTCCACCATTCATGTTACCCCTGAAGACGGGTTCAGCTATGCTAGTTTTGAAGCGGTTGGGTATGATCTTAAAGACGAGAGCCTGGAACAGCTGGTCCAACGGGTGCTAGCTTGTTTTGAACCGGGTGAGTTCTCAATTGCAGTTGGTGCACCAAACTGTTTGGAGAAGATTCGTTCGGTTGTTGTCGAGGGTTACAGTTTGGAAGAAAAAAGTAATGAAGATCTTGGGTGTGAAGGTTGGATTGTGTTCCAGAAGTTTGTGAAGAAATATGGTAGCTGCTGTGGTTCACCTAGATCAGTTCTGAAGTGTGATGACTGGAAAGAGAAGGAGAATGAAGAAAAGGAGTATTAGTAGCAAGTATTGAAGAAGGGTTATTTTAATGTCTTGTTTTCTTGTGTTGAATAAAAGCCATAGCTATGGCTTCTTTGTTTCTGTTGATGCTGGATTATATGGTTTCTATAAATGTTGTTTGGAAGTAAATTTGGCATCTAATGTTCTATGGTTGGTATTGGTTTTGTGATCACACCAAATTAAGGAGTGTTTAAATAAACAAATCAAAGTATAGAAAATTAAACTTGAAAACATTATAAGTACTTAAAGTGAAGCATAGAAATGTAGATTATTGATGCATAAATAATTAATTTTATTGATCATAAATAAATAATTGGAATGTACAACCAGGCATGAATCTTGGTCTAATCGGGCATGTCAACTCAAATTTGGTTCACTAAACAAATTACAAATGTCTATATATAATGGAACCCAATTGGATTGGATAGTCATATCTTTTGGAACGTCAAACGTCTATAAATTATTTACAAGTACTTAACATAACATTAATAATTAGTTTAGATCGCTGAACGTGATTAAGACTTTCTAAGAATATGGTGCGATCTTTGTAAGGTAAATACGAGTTAGGAGAACTTACTATGATTCATAGTGTAACCTGGTATATAGATTTTGTGACTGACAAAAAGTTAGAAAAATCATGCTTACATCGTTAAACATATCTTTCCTTGTATGTTAGGCTAGAAAAATCATGCTTACATCGTTAAACATATCTTTCCTTGTATGTTAGGCTGTCAAGACTAAATGTGTTTTATGTAATTATGTTTTAGTATGTGATGTAAAAATAATATAAGCATGAAGTCACCCTCAGAGGACGTAAAAGCTTACCTCATAGGCTAGATATTATTATTGTGAAAGACAGAAGTGTGATAGAGAGTTTACAATACTGTTGTGGTAATTAATTTATAATATGTTAATTTGTAATTCCTTTGAATTGATGTAATTATTTTTATAACCTTACTTATTTATTTAAGTATATAAACAATACATGATAAAAAGTTTTGGCCTTTGTAGAATGTAGAAAACAACTGTCAAGAGTATGGAGTAAAGTACAAAATAGGAAAAGCATGTTAAAGTTTTGGCATTTAGGACCTATTGTCGTGTCGTGAGAGAAGACATGAGACCGCCTCAGCATCCACTAGGATTTTTATTATGAAATAAATTCGTATTATACCCTTTTTATGATGAATTTAATGTATTTTTTAGAAAAAAAAAGAAGATAGTTATATAGTTTGCCTTATTAGATAAAAAACTTTAAAAACAAAGTCGTAGAGAAAAAAAGATATAATTATTTCTACTCAAGTTTTGTTTTTTCCCTTCAATAACAATTCTTGTGATTTGATGAAATTACTCTTTTGAGGTTTAAGTTTTAAAAGTTATATGTTTGAGTTATGTTATAATAAGTTTGAATTTAATACGAACTTATTCTAGTATAGTTTCTATTAAGTCCGCCCCCCCCCCCCCCCCCCCCCCCCCAAATATCACTCTTTTTTTAAAAGAAAAACCCTAAAGGTTTGTATTATTCTAATCAAACTCGAAAAAATTGAAATTTGATCCGAACTGAATTCGAATAATGAGCTTAAATTCAGGTATCGAATCTTCTGACTTGGGTCCTTATCCAAACCAAGTTCTGAATTCAATTTTAAATCAAACTCGAATCATATAAAATTGATTGAACCAAATGTGAACCCGATTATTCGAATTCAGTTTAAATATAATGCTTAAAAGAATAAAAACTAACTTGACATGAAAATATTTGAATTTTTAATCTAGTTGTTCTCTTCGACACTTCGGACTTCACTAGTTCAATTCATCTTCATTAACAAGTCTTCATGGCACGAGTCTTAGCACTTATGCATCCTGCCTAAACTCGAATGAATTCGAGCTTAGTTTGAATTCAAATTGCTTCAAACCCCGGGTTCACGAGTGTTGATCTTAATGCATTGTTTATAAGTTCATAACATTGTGTCAAAATCTTTTGAACTCCATCCAAACAAGTTAGTGTTTCAAATGTGAGATGATAAGCAATGTGACGCAAAGATAGTCCATAGAGGCGTGAAGGCTGCAAACATATTGGTAGACGACTATAGTTAAGCCGTGGTGTGATCTCGGGCTGCAAGGCTTTTAAATGCACCAAGAACAAGTAACAACTCATTTCATGATTCTGATCGTACAGAAACCGAATGAGATGCAAGAAACTTCATAAGACTTAATATGGCAACCAAATCGACACTTACTATGTACTGATATGTCAAAGGTGAAATGAGATGCAAGAATTTTCATATAAAGTAAACATTTTTACACCTGATCTTGAACAAATATGATTTCAGCTTCTGCTGATGCGCGCTTTAACCTAAGTAACTCGATCAACATGTTTAATCTTCCATCAGTTACATACACACTCGGGGTGATGCTCATCACTTCAAGAACAGGTGAATTTCCAAGTAAAAACTCTATAAATCCCATCTCGTGTGGGACACCCGACAAATCTGTCATCTTTACAATCTTAAGCTGTTTAAATGTGCAGTCACACGGGCATTCCTTCTCCCAGAAATCCAAATCGGGTGCTTCTGTTGCTGATGACGAATTCGATGAACCCTAATTTTAAAAAGATAAATACATATCAGAACAATGTACTTGATGTTAATGGCAATGTAGTATATGAAACTCACAGAAACTTGAAGTTCTTGAAGATTAGGGGCGTTTAAAATCAAACGAAGAACCACCATTATTTCTTTCATATCCTCAAAGCTTACTTGGTATAACTCGATAACCTTTAGTTGTTGATAAGTGATCTGTGTTTTCGCCAGGGCGTTAACTCATATACTAAGAAATGAACGAAAGTCAACACGCCAGTCAACAAGATCAACAACCCGTGTTCGAAACAACATAAAGTCTAACCTTTGTGAAGTAAATGTGGCCGATAAGCCTTTCAAGGGACGGTACACCACCAAGAAACTTGTCAAAATTGCAACTTGAACTTTGCCCAAAATGTTCAGCAATATCATCGGTCATGTACATAGCAACAGATAAAGCAACTAACATAGGAGTATTCTCGAGACATATATCTTTAAATTCACCTTCTAATATCAAATACTTAAGGTTTGGAGCACGAATGGTGAGTTCTAAACTATCAAAGTATGACAAAGTTAAGCTTTCAAGAAGCGGGCAACACGAGATAAGATTCTCCACCGCATCAGGTGCAATAAGAACTTGTTGAAGGTTAAGATACTTCAAATTCAAGAACCCTTTAAACGACAATGGTGGGTCTAACTCACATCTAACAAGCTCCAAACGAACCAATTTTTTACACGAGAAAAGACAAGAAGGCGCTCTAAACCACTCGCCTTCACCTAACTCAAGAACCAATTCTTTAACATCTTTTCTGGATAGAAAAAGCAGCCATTGATCTACATCAGGGGAGCTTTGCAAATACGCAGTTGACAAACTAAATCTATGAATAGGACCATCATGTAGAAAAAGAAACCGAGTGACAAAATTCACAAGATTAACCTCTGCAAGTGCTCTATCATGGGTACATGATACACATTTATCATCAAACTCAAGTTGTGTAAGAGTAGCCCATTTATACCTCCATCTATTAGATAACACACTTGTCCTTACAGCATCTCTTAACGGCAACTTCGTGAGTATCGTTTCAATGATACTTTGAGGGAGATCGCTTATATAATCATCCCCGAAGGGATGTTCTGTATGCATTCTCCCCCTTATGCCCTACAAAACAAAGAAATACATTTGAGCAATCATTCATAATTTCATATCATATTAAACCAATTCCCTTCAGTTTTATCAAGACTGATATCGATTTTGGTTAAAACAACCTCAAAAGTTAAATTCGAACTCCAGATAAACAAACTTGATGATCAAATTGATTCTTGAACACCAATTGGCATGACATGAAATCACTCAACAATGTCGAAAATCAATAACACAAATTCATACAATTTCGAGAAATCCGCAACCCTATCGAAGAATTGACCCATAAAACTTGAAACAAAATAGAAACTCGCAGAATTTAACAATCAAACAGAAGTTGCATAGAATTTGATTTATTTACATCTAATCAAAACAATTTGGGAACCTTCACGGATTATGGTGATGATTAAACTTCTAGGAAAAAGGGGAACATCATAACGGAAGAAAATAACAGATTAAAGGGGGTTTTTGAAATGAAAGAGAGAAATAAGAAAGATTTACAGGTTAGAGGGTGGAAGTTGGTACCTAAGATTGATATCAATTTTTATTAAAACAACCTCAAAAGTTAAATTTACACTTCAGATAAACAAAATTGATGATCAAATTGATTCTTGAACACCAATTGGCTTGACATGAAATCACTCGACAATGTGCATATGTACAAATGAAATCAAAACAGAAATCCAAGAAATCCCCAACCCTATCGGAGAAATTTAGAACCCAAAACAAAACAGAAACTGGCAGAATTCAACAATCAAACATGGGTGCCATCGAATTCGATTTATTTTCATCTAATTCAATCAATTTGCGAACCTTTAAACGAACCGCAGTGACGATCAAAGTTGTTGGAAAAAAGGGGAATAGATTATAAGGGAAGAAAATAACGCAATACTAAAAGGGGATTTTTTGAAATGAAAGAAAGAAGTATGAATGAATTAGAGATTAGAAGGTGGAAATTGGTACCTAAGGTTGATAGTGATGATCCACCGGTGGTTGTGAGAGGGAAGTGACGGAGGGCGACGGTGACGGAGGAAGAAAGCATCTGTTGATGAAACAGGTGGAACTCTATTTTGTAGTTAACGTTTTCTTGGTGTTTTGATTTTCAGTTGGCCCGTTTCCAAAGGACCCAAAGATCTGGGCCCAAACCTGTTCGCCAAACCGCCTTTCCGAAAGGATTATCGGTTTGGATCGGTTCGAGTTTGAAACTGAGTTTTATCTGGTTTATTGGGTTTGACGGGTTTTAACGTAGGGGGTTGCAAACCGATTTCAACTCTATAAGTTGAGTTAGTTTTAAATCGGTTTTTGCTAAACTGGTTTCAATACTAGTTTTAGTTTTCAAGTTGGGTGTTTTTTTTTTTTTTTTTCCTATTTAGAGGACTAATTCATAAAGCTACATATAATGAAATTGCAAACTTCTAAGGGAGTGACTAAGAGTATTTTATGTCTAGAGTTTGCCCCTCTTAAAAAAATTTGATTTCACCCAGGGTCCCGCTACTCGATAGTTTGATTCAAGCTTCGCTACTAGTTGATACACCCTTTTGTATATAAGTAGTTTATCATTTAACAAATTTATGATTTTGAAAGTTTGGTCGGTCAAAGTTTCACATCTTTATTTAAGCATATACAACCCTAGAACGCATGCGTAAAGAGCATAATTGTGAGGGACGAGATCTCCGAATTCGATCAAATCAAGCTTATGTTTATTCATTCCAAGCTTGTATTGATATTGGTCATTATCCAAACAACTGTAGTTAGTTAAGTATTACAAATCCAGTATCTATCAATCTAAATTAAAAATTATAATCCCTTGACTACAAACTATTACATAATTAAAATTCTAGTCCCTAGACTCGTCAAGAACTAAATTTCCACATGCTAGTATGCATCATTGAGATCTAAGATAGTCATGTCTCTTCCCTTTCACGAATCGCAACCTCCACTTCTCGTCCACAATAAAAACAAAAAGCGGTTTATTTGACTCAACATAAGTACATATTAATTGATGTCTAACAACTTATTCAAAATTATAAAACAACCAACTTGGAACTTTTGCTGTTATTTGCAGAGTTATCATGGGACCAATCATTCTTAGAAATCATAACCGGTTAAACTGCCAAACTGCTAAGGAAACGTATGCAGGAAAGATGGAATTGATCAGTATCTTTCTTTGATTAAAATTCAAAAGAATCTGTGAAACCATAGATCAATTTGACACATGAAGGTTCCAACTTCTAGTCAAAAGATCATGAATTCTTCGAAAATGATAAGAGCAATGAAAGAATTAAGAGAAAAAGAATCAGTTTCTTGGTGAAATACTCTTTAACAAGAAGATCCCAACACCACCACAGGCCAACGCTAATAGTAAAGAACCCACAACTCCATCAAGCTTTGATCTTCGACTTTTCTTGACTTCTCTTTCATGACAAGATCTCATTTTATCATTGAGACCGTCGTTGAGAATATCCAGCTGATGCATAATCTTTAGTTGACTTCTTGCAATTCCTGATATCTGTTTCATATAATCAAACAGTAAATGAACTCTCATTTCTTACGATTCAAATATATGGAAACGAATATATTACATTATTACCTGTTCTGTCAAATTAGAATTATCGACTAATTGACTTGATGATGAAGAATGGTTCACTGTGGATCCACTTGTTGAACTCTTTGCTAAAGCAGATGTGAAATATAAAGTTGATGCAAATCCACATCCAGACACATTTCTGTTACACGTGTCAACTTTCTGTTGACTTTGACTTCCATGAGCTATCCCTCCAGTAAACTGTGAATTCAGTTCAACAATCCGCGACATAAATTCATCCATTCGATCATTCAAACTTGAAATCTGTTCTGACAGTTGACTAATTGCACCCTTTAAAACATGAGAAAGAAAAAATGTCAAACACATTGACTTTCTATAATCTTTGGTACACTGATACAACTTTAAGATACAATTAGATCACCTGGGTTGTTAATGAGGGTGTTGGTTCCTGGCTCCTGTCCAATATGAATCTTTGACCGTTTACCGAAGTCAAATTTGTATCCCGTTCAGTCGAATATGAACGTGACAGCCCACTATGCCAAAGATGTATGTAACCACAAACAAATGAACAATCACAAAAGAAATTGAATTATTTTTGTGGGTGTTAGTTAATAAATGTACCTTTTAAGAAGTTCAGTTCTCATTGTACCATGGGTAACAGATCCTTTGGGACTTGAAAGCATTTCTTCATCTATACTTAGTTTTGTTTTTAAATCATCAGGCAGCACCTAAAGAAATAGTCATTTAGAAATAGTCGCGCCTTGTGTGGTTTTAAACTTTTAGTGAGTTTTATACCATGACTTCATTTATAAGCTTTTCAAGCTTCATCTGTTCAAGATATGTTCGTGGAATATATGATCCTTCTAATCCCAGCTGCTCAGCGACGCATCTTACAGTTAGCCGTTCTCTTCCTTGCACCTTTTCATGACATACATATGTAGCTTAAAGTTATGATCTTTAAGTCAAAGTCAAAGTAAAAGTCAAAGGTGTGTTGTACCTGAACATAATGGTGGTCAATTTGTTCCAACCAGTCGATCTTCACGCACACCCTATCATCTTTGAACACATGGCTACTTCTTTTTAAAATGGAAGCTATTGTATACCCTAACGCCATTAGACCACCAAGAAGACGAACACTGACTACAAAACTTATTCTTGGAGATATTATAAATGGAGGATCCATAACCCATTCCTATATTTAATGAAAAAAAAAACAAATCTTTAACAATAGTAAGTAACAAAGAAACAAACTTATCCAGAGTATCCCCTCATGAGTGTACATAATATGCATAAACATAAACAAGTGTCAAGAAAACACAGATTAAAATCAAACCTCAAAGATAAGATTGTATTTTCCTTCCCTATTACGCATCCTCAAATACGATTGGCAGGTTTCGGGATCTTCGCCAGGTGGCAAAAGAAAAATATCATAAATCTGCTCCAAAGATTCAGTATGTTGTTCTGACATTGCAGATTTGACTTGTTCCACAGTTACATTTCTTGATGACTAAAATGTTCAAAATCATCATTGAGTTAATCAGTTTCACATGTGAATTGAATAACAAAGATTTGAAAAGTAAAGTTGAACCGAGCCTTTAGAATATAAGTGGGATTTTGGAATCCTGTGAAGGGATTAAACTTGTTGACGATCTTTATATGAGCAGTCTGGAGATCGGGTTCTATGAATGCTTTATACATTGGATAAACCTGCATACAGAAAGTGTTCAAAAGATATATAAAAAGCTTGTGAATTTAATCTTTCCTAACCATGAATGAAGTAGAATTTAGAATAAACCGTTTCAGAAATCTGGTATATGATTTCTTCAGGCTCCTGTCCATCCCGTTGTATGTCCCTTAAAACGCGTTTAACAAGATCAAAATGAACACCACCTGTCACAGATACCCGAAGATCTAGTAATGGTCTCAGTTTTTCACTCAGTGCATAGATGCCCTCAATTATCACAATACGGGAGCTCGGGACTTCAAGTGTCCTGCCAGCATCATATAATCAAATAAATCCAATAACATAGTGTTATCTGATTATTACAACTTCAGACAGTAAAGCGCGTCCAAACACTATTTTCAGCAGCCTGTTTTATTATAACTGGTTATTAATTCTGATTACTCTTGACACACAATCGCTTTCAAAACACACGTCCAAAAAGATAAAAAGTTGTAAAAGAAGATACACAAATTACAAACCTGTAACCAGCGAGAAGGCTAGATTTGAAATCATATATTGGAACTTCAGTCGCCTTTCGTTCTTTCAAATCATGAATGTTTTTTAGCAAAGTATCATAATCAGTCAAGCGAGGATCTACTCAAAACAAAAACAAAGAATAAAGGCTACACCTTGAACGCTGACTACGAAAAAGTCAAAGTCTAGGAATGAAATGAACCTCACCATCAAAGTTACCATCAATTACGCGGGTGATATCATTATAGTTATCCATGGATATGACTGCAACACTAGGCATGAAGTTAAGTATTTTCTCAGTGAATGCCGTCTTTCCAGCACCAGAAGGACCGGCTAACCCGACCAATATGATTCCATCGTTGTTTTGGGCTAGCATTTGGCATGCCCGGATGACAACATAGAAACCCTTTTCAAATGATAAAGAATCTTTGATATGAACAATTTCAAATCGAGCATTATCTTTTCTTTTAACTAAACGAACTTGATCTTTCAATAGACCTTGTTTTCTTGATGTTGATTCGGCAATTGAGTTATCTTGATCCATCAAAGTCTGTACAAAAACAATTCACTAGCAGTTTCAGACTTTCAGATTAAACACTTCTAATTATGGACAAACAAATGACAGAACAAACTATGATAATCATCAAAATCAAAACTTTATAGATGAAGGGTCATTTATGCATTCATGACAACAATTTTTATAGAATTTAGAACATTAGAATTCTAATCACAGAATCTTTTATAGGCCCCAAAATAATAAAGAAATTAAAACTTTACAGAACGAATAAAATAAGTGCAATGGGGGCATCTACTGTCATTATCAAATCACAGTGTAAAAACACAAAAAAAAAATTAAAAAAATGTAAAATTTGTCGCCAAAATCGATTCAACCAATTACCCACAATGCTATATAGCAATTACACAACAATCATCTTCAAATTCAGCAATAAAGATTCCATGAAAACCAAAATTGGTGCATATTATTATAAAATAAATCAACCAATATGAAATCTTACGTAAAGAAACTATACCCAGATGATAACTACGTAAACAGAAGATTCAAGAACTTGAATTGGATGTATAAAGGATCAAAGCAACCGAATTGATCAACGAAAGAACGATCGTAAAACAGAGTAGTATAAGAAATGCAGATAATTGATCAAATGAGAAGAGAATCCAGTGGTTTTAGAACAAGATACAATGTGGGTGAGTCATGAGCAATCAAATAGCGATAATGGAGGTCACAAATGAGGCACTCAAGGTATATGTGTATGAATAATCGATTGTTTCTTTTCTTTTTTTTTTTAGTTTTTTTCTGTTAGAAGGAGAAAGGGGTGGTGGGTTCTAGTTTGCAAGGGGAAGAGTATATAAACCCTTTGAGAGGAGAATATCGCCTGTGATTTATGACAGATTTTATGGGTTACCACTTACATATTTGGAAGAATATCTTCTTTATAGTTCCTTGTGGAATGTTAAAAATTCACCTTTTGCCTTTATGTTTAAGAAATTACGGTTTATAGTTTTTATATTTCCTTTGATCATCACACTTTCGGTCCATGACACTAATTGACTCGTCGACTAGAAAATCACCACCGACTGTGATTTCCAAACTTGAGCTGCTTTAGCATCCATTTATGAGTCAAAATTGATGGCAACCCAACCGTAAGTTAGATAATTCAAATCCAACCGGGTCATATCACGGTTATTCAAACCACCATCACCACCGATTTGTTTCATGTCAAATCACAATTTCTCCACATTTTGTGGATCAAAGAGGATTAATGGTAATATACAATTGAATTTAAAAAACTACGTATATGAATATGAAGTTTAGGTGTTTCAAGAATTTAAAAAACTATATATATGAATATGAAGTTTATCAACCGTCAATCAATGACAATATCATAAGTAGTAGCAACTTTATCATCAGCAAGCCAAATGATCATTAGCAAGTGATTAGCAACAATAAAATTGCTAGTGAAGGGCTAGTTATAACTTAGTTACTGTTGATAAAGTTATTATCAATGATATTTTTTACATATGTAATTATCCGGCTATCAAAGGTTATAAATACCAACTATCATACTTTATGATGAAGAGTTGCAACATGTCTTTGTGTTGGTCATGTTTATATAAGGACAATTTTTGATCTAACTTTTTATACATTTTTCATAACATACCTTGCATATTTGTTACTAGACTAAAGACCCGTGTAATACACGGGCTCAATCAATAAAAATTGCTTTTGATTAAAAAGGTTCGTAAGTCGCAATATTGTTGTTAATACATTGTATATCAATTTTTATGATTAATTTTTTAAAATAATTTATATCTAATATTAGTAGATCAATGCTTATAAGTCTAAATAGTGTATAATATGAAATGAACTTATAAATAATAACTTTAGATTATATTATATTGAACATGAGAACATCCATAAACCTTCGAAAATTTCTTTGTATACAAAATTGATGTTTTGTTTGTAATTTTACCATCATTGTCTAATATTAATAATTTTAATTCATGTCTACTTGTAACTCAAGATAATATAACATACAGCTAACCATTTGTGAACACTGGTTGTTTAAAAAACAAACCAACTTTGAAGAAAAAGTTAATTACAAAATATCTTTAACAAAATTTATAGAATCAAGACAAAATTAATTATATTTTAGAACTGTTATTTTTTACTGAAAAAATGAAACTATCAAAAAAAGAATAAATGAATTTAATTATTTAAATACTTTGACATACACAATATGACAAAAAAAAACTATGTGATGAGGGTGGGAAGAAAGTTTAGAATGCATAACAAAAGGTTATGTGCCAATCTAATTATTTTTTTTATTATATAGTATAGATATAAATATACAAACTTTCATTTATTCTTAGTTTATTTCTTAAATTGTGTTGATTTTTATGAGAATGCATAAAAGACATAGACAGAAACATCAACCCTATGATAAAGACCATTCAAAATTCAAACCTAGATGTGAAAAATTATATGAATGTAAAATTTAAAACTATAATATTGAATTAAAAAATATAGTACAACAAAATATGAAACATAGTTGAAAATATTAGATATGGATGTCATATATATAACATAGTCATTGCATCATATTAGTTTTCTTTCTTCACTCAAAATGTTATATAACACACCATATTAATACAAACTAAATGTAAAATAAGCTTTCATAATTATGTTTATATTGTAATCTACAATCCAAGAGTATATTTATAACATATGAACTTTCACATGACTACTTGTAGCATGTTTTATCTTTCCCTTCTTGAAAATAAACATGCACAAGCAATTACCGATTTATCACACCTGCACTTGTACATACCAAACATTTGCAAGGCTATATACAAATAAGATTTAAAATTAAAAACTAATTGTAGAGTCAATACAAGTACACATCTTCTTATATATACTATTTCAACTACATCATATTTTGTGTAATTCGATACATAATTGATACATTAAAAAAGCACCCGAAGCATAATTTTCAAAGACGTAAAGTTATAAGTTAGAAAGAAAAACCTTAATGTATAACCGACACTTAATGATTTTCATTGGGTCATCATACCAAATAAACATTTTTTTCGACTTCAAACTCTTCTTACCAGATCTTCATCATCAACATCTTCATCTTCATTTTCTGTATTTTTTGTTCTTCCTTTTTAACACTCATAGGATCTCAACCTACAACTAATGAAAAGAAATATTGGTAAAGCTTTTCTTAAGTTAACATTTGAACAACAAAACATACAAAGATAAGATAATCCTAATCCAAACTATAGAAAAAATCATGACCTAATCCATCCAAATCACATAGATGTTACAATTTAGGTATATTTAAAATTTTTGTTGAGATCATTCAACTTAAAATTTAGGATTATTTAAATTTTTTATTGACCAAAAACATAAATCAATTTCATGCTTACATCAATTAAAAATAAATCAAAGTTTCATGCTTTTGTAAAAAAGCATAAATCAGTCAAATTGATGTAAAAAACCAAAATACTAAAGTTTATCTTGAATCAAATCAAAATCCTTGAATTGTATGGACTATTGTTATTGTTGCAATCGAGATTTGTGTATATAAGCATTGAATTGAGACTTTGCAGAAGAGCTGTTATATTTTAAAACTTGAGGTGTGAATGATATTAAATAGATCAATAAAGGCGTAAAAAGATCAGTGAGTTGAACTTGAAATATAACATGATTTGGGGTAAATCAAAACCAAGATATGCTTATAAATTGAAAAGGATATGAAATGGTTCATCTTTCCATTTGAAAATTGATATCATGATTTGGGAAAATCAAAACCCTAAATTGATTATTTAAGACCCTTGATTTGATGAGATAACTAAAATTGTTTCGGAATAGAAGACGCGTATAGCGTTTCTTCAGGATGAGTGAATTAGGAAACCTTTAATTGATTGTTTGAATAAGCAAGAATCCAACATGTTTCAGTTCATAATTTTAATGTAATACAACCGGTAAATACTCATTATATTACCTGTTTGGTAAGGATAGAGTCAATTTGTTCTTGAGTGGGAAAAGTAGTCAACTATAACTTGCAATCTATTTTAGGGTTTTATTTTGAAACCATCACAAATGCCCTTTGTAGTGATTTTTTTCAAAGTAGAATTGTTAGAAAATAATTTAACAAAACGAGTGTTTTCAAAAATATTTATCAAAATGGTTTTTTAGTAGAAAGTTAATTTTTCTCATTTATAATATGATTGGATAAAAGTAGTTTTATTTTTAATAATGTTATTTAAGTAAGTTAAAAGTATAAAGTTTTAATAAAATAAAAATCAATTTAGTATCTGTCATTATTTTGAAAAATGTTTTATAGTTCTTTTTTTGAAAGCTTTCTTAAAACCTTTTCAATAACGTTTTCTCATACAAAAATATTAATACTCTTTCATCAGTATTATATAACTTTTTTAAACATAAGGTTATATATAGTAATAATCATTTATATATGTATATACATAAAAGATAAAATAAACATCATATACATACAACGCTAGTTTCGTCTTGCGAGCTGGCTCGATCTCGATATATGAAGCTCGGGCTCAAAACCATTTATTATATAATTCGTAACATGAGTTCAAGCTTGTTTAAGCTCAGCTTAGTTAGAGCTTTTTGCAAGTCTGTCACGAGTGGCTCACGGGACGACGTTACTCGTTTCTTCCCTAATTATTGTTGGGAGTCTATTAGCAACATATATGTCCTTACTAAACATTTCTAGTTCGTAAAATTAAAAATTAAAAGATTTTTTTTTTTGTTTCATCATGAAATTTATATAAAATAGTTTTTCAAAATGCATTTTTTGTTAAAAAAATAGATTTTCTTATTAAATCTTTTAAGCTACTTGAAAATATTTTTGAAAAATAAATACTTTTAAAAAGAATAAAAAAACAAATGTGCCTTCTTTTGTGTGAAATTTAAACAAAATTATAGATGAAAAAATTTAATTTTTTTATATGAAAAAGACGATTTAAAATTAAGTTTGAGCGTATAAAATAAGTTTTAAAAAAACTTTCTGTTTTTAATTACGACGAATAAACCAAATAGTTTTACAATTTTATTAATTAACTTTTGTACTTGACTTTTTTTAAATAATATTATTTTAAAGCGAAATAAATTTAACCAATAGCATTAAAGTAAGAAAAATAAACACTTCCTTAAACACCTATTTTGGTAAATAAATTTTTTATATATACTATTTTAGGAAAAAAAACTTCCTTTGTAATTATAGTAATAATTGATTTTATTCAAATAAACTATGACTAATAATGATGATAGATACATTTTTAGGCGGGAAATCAAAATAATGGTAGCCTAGGAAAATGACATGTGGTACTAAAGATATTGTTTTATTAATAAGTATTGATTGTTTATTTGTGTTGTCATATTATAGATTTTGGAGTAACACATAAATTATTTTATTCTGAAAAAAGATTTTTACGATTCAAAAGACTATTTGGAAAACTTAACTTTTAAACCTACAAATTTTGCAATTAGAAGATCCATTTTTCACCATTAGATCTCTACTATGATAATTTTCTCCTTAACTTTCAATGATTCACATGGTTTGGAAGAGAAATTCAACTAAATGGTCAAAGAACACATATTCAAAGAACGTGGTTTTTTTCATTACTCCAAGTAATAAATTTAGATTACCAAATATAGCTAGTAAAGGACTAACCAAACGAAGAAAGTTTTGTACAACTTGAACTTCTAGTCCATTTAATTTGGACAAAGAAAGAGAAGAACATAACTTTTTCTTTAAACATCACATGGAAACCTTATCTTCTACACATCTCATTCAAGTTAAAAATGTTGTATTAGAGAAAAAAAAGTTATTTTATATATCATGTACAATGAATCATCCTTATTCTTATCAATCCAACTATATTCCCTAGTACAAACTGATAATCGTTAGCCCGACCACATATATCTCTTTCATTATAGGTGCGTATGTGTGTATATATGTATGTGTACGTATAAGTGCGGCATGTGTACTTGGATTTGGTTTTAGTACAAACTATACTTGAAGTTTAGGAAGTAATAAGGCGGCCACACGTGTACATGAGTGAGTTTAATGCGTGAAAGGTATTTGTGTCCATTTATTTACATTGTTTATAACATACAAAACAACATTGTGTAAAATGCTATAATCACATATATTATTAGGGTAGGGTTATTGTAAAAAAGGTATGTAATTTAAAAAGCCTAAGAAGGATTATCTACTTCACACGTTATTAGAGATATGCATGAATGGTTATAGATATGCATGACTAGCATTAAAGATATACATGTATGTCTAATATGATTCATAGGAGATAATGTATATCTACAATATTCTAGTATATATAGGGCCCTTGTAATCCTCATATCAACAAGAGAGAGAGATTGATGATATCATAAATACGTTTATGGTATCAGAGCCATAAACAAAAACAAAATAACATGGCTGCCGAAATTGATTCTTCAACCGAATCCTCACCCCCCAATAACGCTGAGACAAAACAATCTCCTCTACATCCCGTATATACAGTAGCAAACATGCAGAATAAAGTTCGAGTTCTCGATGGCACCAAAGTCACCTACTCCTCTTGGGTGAAGCTTTTTAAACTTCACGCCAAAGGATACAAGGTTCTTGATCATATCGACGGCACCGCACCACCATCACCAACGGACCCTACGTACGCGTCTTGGGTTGAGATCGATGCCATTGTTCTACAATGGATATACGGTACCTTGTCAGATGACATCCTTACCCGAGTTCTTGAGACGGACACAACAGCCCGGGATGCTTGGAAAAAGATTCAAGGTATTTTCCTAAATAACAAAGGCTCTCGAGCCGTCGCCCTTGAGCATGAATTTACTAATCTTACCTTGCGTGGATGCGCCTCCATGGACGAGTATTGCCAAAAGCTCAAAGACATTGCCGAACAATTGAACGATGTTGGTTACCCGGTTCCGGAAGGCCGCCTAGTATTGCAACTCGTTCGAGGTCTCCCCCAAGAGTTCAACACCACAGCCGCGTATATCAACCAAACAGCCCCGACTTGGGACGAGGCTCGTAGCATGCTCAATCTCGAACAACACCGACAAGCAGCCCAATAAAGCCACACCAACTCAGTCCTAGTCACCTCGAACTCTATGCCATCCGGACCTACTACTCAACCGTCTCATCCATCTCCACAACCCACCAATGCCACCCATACCTCTCCGACCCATACTCGCCCCTATGATCCTTCCTATTCCCGCCCCCCTTACCGAGGTCGAGGTCGCGGCCGCGGGGGTAACTCCGGTCGCGGTCGTGGCAGTCGGGGTGGTCGCCCATCCTACTACTCCTCTCCCCCTCCATGGGCTTGGTGGAATACACCTCCCTGCCCTTACCCTACCTAACCCACCACATGGCAGCCACCTTCCCCTTGGACCTCTAAACCACCTACCCAAACCTACAATCCACCTCAACCGTCGGCCAACATTGTTCAACCACACGGAACGGTGGCTTCGGTGAGCTCTCAATTTGATGCCCTTAGTTTCACGGATATTGGCCAAGCAGTCCAAGATACTCAACTTACTCCTCCTGATCCCACATGTTACATGGACACTGACGCCTCCAACCATACAACCATACAACCAAGATACATGATCACGTGTCCTTCTAATGTTTTAAAAAGGAGAACATCTTGATTATCGTGTCAAATACATCAGCTTATTGTATCAGATACGTTTATTGTGTCAAATATCAGTTCATTGTGTCAAATATCAGTTCACTATGTCATATATTTTACATCATTTGTTATATATTCATCATTATGTTTTACGTTTTAGATCATTTTATGTTATTTTTGTCATTGTTTAATAGATTATATAAACTTGTTATCTATAATGGTGTTTTACAATTAGAAGTGCCCAATAATATACTTTCACCTATGTATTTATTAAAACTCAAAGTGTTTAAAATAACACAATGTATTATTTTTGTCATTATTTTTTATACATTAAATAAACTTGCTATTATCAATAATTGTGTTTTACAATTAGAAGTATATAATGATGTTATTTTACCAATGTATTTTTCAAAACTTATAGTCTATCAAGATTACATGATCAAAAAATACAATAAGACATTGTGTTATTTTGTCATTATTTTTAATGTATTAGATTAATTAGTTGTTAATTTATTATTGTGTTTTACATATTAAAGATACACAACAATATTATTCCATAGTTATATTTTTTTTAAATTCATCAATTTATAACAACACAATAGTATATAGAAAAACAAAATAACTAACAAAAATACACAATAAACTGCACTAAAAGACACAATGAATTACAGTAAAAAACACAATGACGAGATATGAGCTTAAAAACATAAAAGAATTTTGTTATATTTTTATATAACAATATTATACTCGTTCTAAAGATTAAAAAATACTCGTTTTTTTGGTGTAATTTTTATAAAAAAAATAATATCATACATAAAGTTATGAAGATCTTAAGAAAATGGTGAAACTTGCAAAAAGTTAACAAAAATAGTTATTACTAAAATACACCTCTTATAAAATTTTTTTTTTATTTTACAAATTGATCTCAAACATTGATTAAAAAGATAAATGACTGAGATTACTTTTTATACTTTTTGATTTTAAAATCTTTTTTATTTTAACATGTCCCATATTATTATTGCAGAATCAAAACGATTTTTGAAATCGGAATCGACAGATCATTTCACACCTAGGTACACATTTACAAAATCCTGATGCATCATCATATTGATTACTGATCATTTATTGGTTAAGTTTGATGCAATTACAATTCATAATTAATTGAAAGTTACTAATGGTCGGGAAAGATAAAAGAGAAATTATTAGTTGTTGTTGACCTTTTCCAATTAAATCTAGTTTCATTTATTTTTAAACCTAATGACTTATGTGTATACTCGATATAATTAAAAAAAATTAAACACTATGTGATACAATCAAAAATGTTAATTCTGTTTGAGTATTATACTATTATATTTAAGAATATGACGTTTTTTTATTAGAAAAAGAATATTATGAGGTCTCTAGTTTTTATTTGTTTATTTAGAAAAGTAAATAAATATAATGTGTAAATGAAAAAAAAAACTTATAATGAAATAAAAATCTATAAATAAAGTTATATTTTATAAAAACATAGAAATTAATTAATAAAATTCAATACAAGTCTATAGAATAATTTGGTGGAAGAATAAAAGTAAAAGAAAGAAAAATGAAGTGAATACCATTAAAAAAGAAAAAAAAGAAAAGAATGTGAAAATTTACATATTCCGTATTTTAAGAGGCAAGAACAAAGTAATCATTTACAAAAATAAAAAAAAAAGCAAAAAAAATTAACAATAAAAAGAGCGTTACATGTTACAACTTTTTAAATAAAGAATGAAAAGTGTAATATACTGTAAATTATTTCATCGAGAGAACTGATTTTAAAAGTATAAAAATACTAGAATTTAAATAAATTCTTAAACTATTTTAATAAATCACGTATTTTATTTAAAACTAGTAATAAACACCCGCGCGTTGCGGCGGGATTTTCCTCTCTCATATTTATATTAGTTTGGATTATAAATCTCTAATGATTAGGTATTATAAATATTCATTTTAACTTGATCTTTCCATCGAATGAATTATGTTAATGTTCATAGATATAAACTGAATACCAATATATTAGAATCCAAAACAAAACACAAGAAAATAATTATATGCATTTGTTGTGTACGCCAAATTAAAACAAAATTCACGATTGGTAGCCTTTCTCTTCACTAAAGCTCTGATCATACTCATGGTTCTACACTAAAGCCTTGATGACCTTATGAGAGAATATCTTTGAACTCTGTTCATTAGCAATCTTGCCTTCAATCTCTACCTGCATTTGGTGATCCAGTGATCATAGCGATCATCATAAAAGTCATTCCACCAACATTCACTTAATAGCTAATAAAGATCTAAAAGCTGATGAGTTAAGACTTAAGTAATAAGTGGATTTGAATACTAATAATATCTTCTTTAGCTATATAAACATAGCCAAACCTTTTCCTTCCAAGTGGTTTTCCTAATGTTAAAAGTCATTAAGCATTAATCTCTGTTTTTTTTAGTTGCTGCCTCTGTAAGAGCTTGCATAAAACAACATAGTCAAAACTCAAAAGAATCAACTGATACCACATGACAATAGATGTTGACCACACATAGTAAACTATCTTCCTCATTTTCATGAAATGGCCTCTTGGTCAATTTTCACCAACAACTATTCACCTATAATAAAAATCAAAACTGACCAACATACACTAATCATCATATAGGTTGTTTCTAACCTCTAAGAATATATGTATTTCAAGCTACAATGACACCTTTTATGTTCCAAATATTTCAATACTAAACTCTTGCTAAACCAAAAGTTTCCTTTAAATTATTAAAGTGAACTTGCAAAACGGTGAGCAATGAAAAATAAAAAGAAAATCTGACTTGTGAAGCAAAAACAAACCTTATCAGCCAGCATGTGTTGCAGAGCCCGAACTAATTGAACTCCAGCTGAATGCCCAACAGATCAGAAGCCACTCATGACACGCGAGATGAACTCACTAATGCACCTCAGTAACCTGACCCTGCTGCCTGCCCTTTGATTGCATGCCACCAACAATGACATGTCACTGAAAAAGTCATATGATATTATTAGAATGCAACAAAACATAATAAATGCATATATCATATCAGTTTTGAAATAGCTATTAAAGCAAGTAAGCAACAGATCAACAAAATACATTATTGTAATCGATGATAAAAACTTAAAAATGAGTGGAATACTAAATGATAGATTCATAGATTATACATCATGTATAAGGCAGATTTTCCTACAATGGTTAGTAAGGTTTAATTGTTGTAGACTTTGCAGTAGTTAACTAATATATTCATACAATCAAAAATTGATAATAACAGTACCCTAAATTTAAATTCTAACGGATGATTTTTAACGAAGCATAAGCTATTATAGACCTTTATGAATTTTGGCTGAAGATGAGAAAAATCATATGGTGTCATTAGCCATCACAGTAGTTCAGCTACCTAGTCCAACATCTTTCCTCCTGCAAATCTCTCTAGATTGTCACCAGTTTTAAAATAGTAATTCCCATCCTACGTTGAACAAAACAATAATCTTCAAAACCATTACAATGTATTAGTTTGTAACATAAAGAAACCTAACTTCAAAAGTACCTACATCAAAGTACTCTTTTCATACCGAAGAATTAGGATTCGGCTAGCATAGTACCCTCATCGCTAGTAGCACTACCCTGATCAACTTGACACTCGATGCCTGATTGAAGCAAAACACATAAGACTAATCTTTGAGGCAACATGTTAAATAGTTTGTATCTCTCAATCAAGTTTAGTACTATAAACATCAAATGCTTACCAAATTCAATAAACACAAATAGGTTTAAAGATTTTATAATTCAATTAGCGTCTATATTAACATGAAACCATAACATCCATCAATATTAGTAGCAAAAGAAGATGAATAAAACATACGCCAGTGTCGTGTGTTCATACATAATGGCTTAAGAACACCTACCAAAGAAAGAGAAATTTTGAAGATGATGATGATTTCTTTGCCTTTTATGTTTTTCACCCGCAATTTGGTGAAGAATAAGTAAACATACAACACTGGCGTCGAATCAATTTATCTTAAAATAAGTGACCCCCTCAACCATGCTTCTTAATTTGTCAGACATGGATGCTCTATTGACCTCCTTCTTCGTCTCTTTGATTCACCAGCCGATGAATATCACTCTCGATCTTCAGAATAGGAGCCGGTCGCCAATGAATGTGCTTTCTCTTTCGATGTTAAGGTAAATAAGCATCACAAGTTGTATCTTGTGCATTCAAGATGGTAAATCACTGCTCACGTAAGTTTCAAATATAATAATAGTTTATAATATTTACATACTAAATCCAACAATTTTTTCATAGTAAAAATAAAGTCAAACAATCCGTTAAACACCATTGATTTGATCACTATATATGCATAAATTATTTTGGCTTTTTTGCTATAAAATTATAGTCTGTTTGTTGAAAAAAATGCAACGAATGCTATTTTAATTATAATTTTCTAAAACACATCACTATTTATATATAAGTTATTTTTAAGTTTATTTATAAGTAAACATTATAACGAATTAATTAACATATCAAATTTTAATATATTTAAGAATATAATATACTTAGAAACTTAGTTGTTGTTTGTTTTTCTAAAAAAAAGTCTACGCAAACTCTTCTATCTGCGCCACGCAGACCATGCGCAAACATTGGCATGAGTTCTTATTGCAGATTTAGCTCAGTCACTTCTAAGGTTTGTAGAGGATTAAACAGCACCACCACCCACCACCCACCGTCCACCACCACCCACCGTCCACTACCACCCACCACCCACCGTCCACCACCACCCACCGTCCACCGTCCACCACCACCCACTGTCCGCCATCTACTGTCCGCCACCATCATATCACTGTCCACCACCACCCATCGTCCACCAACGTCCAGCGCCGCCGTCCACCACCACCACCACCGTACGTACACCACCATCAGTTTATTTTAACAATCTACAGACGTCAGTAGATGTGGTATGCAAAGTACAGACATTTTACCTTTTAAAAACAAACTGCACCTTAATTACCCTTGTTATTAGTTTAGATATAAGTAATCAAACAATTTAGTAATGTTACATTTAGTACTTCAAGACCTATAAAATAAATTGCTATTAACAGACCAGTTGTGTTATATCGTTAAAAACATTACTAAAAAACACAAAGAAAAACATAGTCAAATGAAGAAAAATTACAACGTGTATAATGAGCATTGTATGTTAATAACGACTTGTAAAATGAGTGGAAAACAATAGAAACTCATTTTCATTCATATATCAACCGTTACATCCATCATATATACACATACAAATAGTCAAATACCATATGAAACCAACTTGATAATAAATATTAGTAGTGATACATGATGTGTGTAGTTATGCCTCCAAAATAAAGGTTATTTATAACACTTATTTTTATCTATTAGTAAACATACGCAACAAAAAGATTAATTATAAAATTTTATTAAAAAAAGCTTGTAAAAATGACAATTTCTTCATATTACAATTTAAAATACGTGATTTATAAAGTCTTTTTAGACCAGATAAATAGTTTGTGTTTCACCATCATATGCCCCTCACTTCTTACACATCTTTATGTGTTCACAAACCTACAATTCTTCCTAACTTCACCATCAACATCAGTCTCTGGATTAGTAATATTCCCCAATTTCACCATCGACTCCGAAAACTGCGCGAAAAACGCTATCGGATTTTCTGCGTATTTCCTAACGAGCTTCCTCGTTTCGACTCCAAGAAGGCTCGAATAGAGCTCTTGATCAGAATTAAGAAGACCTTCTCCTCTAAGAAGTATGTGGTAATACGAGTTATCGAAAAAATTAGGTGTAACATAATCCATCGCTGCTTCGTTGTTGTCCCCTCCTCCTGCAGCGGGGCACGTTGACTTTAAGGTTTTCAGGTTTGACTTCGCGACAGGGCTCGTCGTTGAGGTTGTTTGATAGTCTCCGTAGATTCTAGCTCGATAGTTTGTGCATCGAGCCATCCCGATTGTGTGAGCACCTAGTACATGTGTAATAGATCATTTCATAATGTTATAAAGAATGCTTATTCAAGTGATATGAAAGTATACGACTTTTCTGTTTGAAGTGTACAAATATTTACATAATAGCTAGAAACATTATGGGTAGAATTATAACGCAAATGGTAAAATGAATCACGCAGAGAAGTATTCTTATGTTATATTCCATCCCTGCGTTGTGAATTCATGCAAGTGTAATCTTTCTTGCGTAATAATTTCGCGCAACTTTCTCTAATATAGTTGTGCCGTTTAGCGTCCAATATCTTTTTTTATTTCTTAATATTGCTAAACGTTTATAATAAGATGTTAGGGGTGTTTATTATAGCAGCAACTCGATTGTCACATTTTAAAGAAAATTTTTTAAAATAAAATTGAATTTTAAATTGCGATCGCAAACCGATCACAATTGAGAAAACATTGTGTCAGGTCAAGCTATTTCGATCGCAAAAAGTGGTTGCATTTTGGGTTGGCGTCGAAAGATTTTCGACTGACAACCTTAAATAATCAGAGTCAGTTTAACTATATATACCCCAAACACTAGGAACTACTTACCAAACGACGCAAAACTGTTACAATCAGATAATCACTTTCGAAACACAGTCCAAACGACGCCCTTAGTTTTACATTCATAAAAGTCTTCTTACCAGAAAGTGCAACCATGTCGGTGACCGAGAGGCCTTGATACATAAACTTAGCAATGATCGAGAGAATACCCTCGTTTGCGCCAGGAAGGTTTGATTCGACCAGCGAAAAACTAGCTGTTTTCGAGTCTTTTCTCCCAGCCGGTACATGCCAATAAGGTCCACCAACCTATACTCAAAGTAACATAAACAATATGATAAACATAAACTATATTTATTGCTAGATTAACAGCATATGATCAACTAACCAACACTGTTGCATCTCTTGCAGCATATGTAAGAACATCAGCACATGAAACTGTGTTGGGGCACTCAGATTCAAGCTTGTTCTTTATCCTATCAATGATCTCAAAACCTTTTAAAGCATTTAAATTTGTGGGAGCTTTCTTTTCGCCTTGTAAAGTGATTGTATCATCTAGCAACACCGAGCCGTCACAACCCTAGATCAAATCAAGAAAGATTAGAATAACAAAGTAACACTACAAAACAACAGAGGGATTTCAGCGATGAAAACGTCTGTCAGAAATCCCTCGGTGAAAGAGGTAGTCGTTGGTAACCCGCCAGTAAGAATTACCGACGGGTTCCTGAAGGATTTTACTAAGGGATTTAAGAAGGATTAGTGACGAATATTTATAAAATATATTTTAGTGCTTTTTTAAGTTTTTTCTACTCTCGGTAATTACCAACGAACCAGCTACTATTATTCAAAAAGAATATTTAAAACTGTTTTTTTTTTTAGATTTTTGCTATTCGTTGGTAGTTAACTGCCAACGGTATTAACCACCGGTGATGTTTGTCGGTGATAATCATTTTTCGTCAGCAAAAATGTTCAAATAGAGAACCTTTTTTCCGACGAACCCACCTGCACGAAACAATCATGAAAATGCAACCGTAGGATCAAAGCGGCGTTTCTAAGATCAGACAGCACCGCACACTCCATTTCTTTCCTAACAATGGCTTCAGCATTTGGGCATGAAGATTTGTAGTAATCTAAAGACAAAGGTGGGTCAGTTGCATGCAATAATTTGATGCAAAATATGGTGAAAAATGAAAGAATGATCATCAAGATAGTTGATCTGATCATTATTGTGTGTATGTTTGTTTGATCTTGATAGGGTTTCTTAAGTGGTACTTAATGAAAATGGTTGGGACTGAGGCTATATATTGGTTGTAAACTTGTAATATGTTGCTTTTTTGTGTGAAAGTGTGTTTTTAGTCAAGAGAAGATGGAACCACTCTTGGCATAGTTGGTGGGCATTCTTTAACCAAAAGTTTCATGTTGTATGTCATTAGGAGACTTGAGGAACAAGTTACCAAATTATAGGCTCATACTTAGATTTGAGATCTTTTCCTTTATCCCTTTTGGCGCGAAAAGAATTAGGTAAGCGATTTCGTGTGATGTCACACGAGTTTTTATCATGTCTGGATGCTTTGTTGAAGCGTGTGTATGCTATGTAGCTCGCGATTGAAGTAGCGTGGGTTCCACATGTGGTTAAGAGGCTAGGTTAGTTTAGGTTATAGATTTTATTAAGTTTAATGACCTTGACTATGGTAATTAGCATGATGTAATTATGAATAGAAAATTATTATTATGGTGATTTCCCATGTAATTAACAATCAACGTCTATCAAATCATTTCGTTTACTTTATATGAATTGATTACCAACCTTGATGATACATATCTAAAATTTGGGAAAGTGGGAATACAAAATATTTTACGGGTATGAGACAGATATTCAATGGATACCCGTCCTATTATCCAAAACTAATCTTACATTTTTTTATTCGCATCAACACCAAATATATATTACATATCATATAATTTTAAAAAATTTAATAATCTGTGCTTTGAAGTTGCTCGAAAATCAAAACTATTAAAATTATAAAATTGTTTTGAATAGAGTTGACACTTCAAATTTGTTTTTTACACATCTCAATATTAGTTACCATAGAAGCAGCCAAAAATAGGGAGATAGTGTACACTTCACGCATGTAGCAGCTCAGTTAACAATGAACCACAAGTTTACACAAACCAACTCAAATCCAGCTTGCCATCTAACCCGACCCGAAACCCGTAAAAACCTAACTCAAAATCCAGGTGGGTCGGTTCTGTGCGGGTCAATAATAAATTTTTCAGTGAACTAAACTCTGAGAGGATCAAAAGTACCAACTCCTTTAGACAATGCAGATGTTACAACTACGAAACATAAGCATGGTCTTCTCAGTTTCAATATACATAAGCAATATCTGCCCGGTATCATCTAATTAAATACAATGGGAAAGTTTGAACAAACATATAGGGAGGGTTGAAAGTCACGGGACATATTAATTATTTGCTTATCGCTATATCAAAAGGGCTGAACTCAATACGTATAAAATTTTCGGACGAAATACATATGAATTTTCACATCTACATGTGGTTAAGATAGATTAGTTTAGGTTATAGATTATTAAGTTTAGCGGCCTTGACTAAGGCAATTAGCATATGATGCAATAATGAATAGAAAATATTATAATGGTGATTTTCCCTAGCAATGAACAATCAAAGTCTATCAAATCATTCTGTTACTTTGTATGAATAATTTATCAACCTTGACGATAGAGCTCTAAATTTCAGGGAAGGCTGGAAAAGCTCAAACTCAATACGAAAACCCAAAACTTAAAATTTTTGAGTTGAGTAATGGTTTGAGTATTCGAGTGTGAAACCTTGTAAGAAATTAATAATAAAAACTTTAACCAGTTTATGATACAAGCAAGATTACAAGAAACTAATCTCATACTTGATTACCCGCATGACCACCGAATATATTCATAAATTATATAATATTCAAAAAAATTATAATCGGTATTTTTAAGTTTTTAAAAAATTAAAAATTAAAAATTGTTTTAAATAGAGTTGATCTTTCAAATTCATCTTTTACACATCTTAATACAAGTTACAAATAGAAGGCGGCAGAAAGGGGAGCTAGTGTATCCTTCACTCATGTACCAGCTCATAAACAAAGAACCACAAGTTTAAACAAACCAACTCAAATTCAGCTTGCAACCAGAACCGACCCGAAGCCCGTAAAACCAAACTCAAAATTTGCGTCGGTTCTGTTCGGGTCAATAATCAGGTTTTCCAGATTCAACACTAAGAGATCACAAAATGTCAACTCCTTTAGACAGTACAGATATTACAAGAACGAAAACATACGCATTGTCTGCTCGGTTTCTACAATTAAAAATTTGGACTCAAATTCAGGTATATAATTCAGAATCTAGGTAATGATTTGTATGACCAAACCTGAAGTCTTCATCTTCACCATTAGCATCAATTCTAAGTTCCATGTCAGACAACACATCTTTAAGCAACAAATCTTTAACCATTGATGTCACAGAGCCACCAGATTCGGGCCAGGAGACACAGAGCGTCGCCTTGATATTCTTCATCTGGCAATGACCCAACAGCGCAGCACCCACCCCTTCCACAACACTTCCTGATGGAAAATAGTTTAAGTTCTTCAAAAGTGGGACCCCTTTTCTTTCTACTGAGGTTTCCAGCTTCATTGAGAATGTATCATCTGTTGAAATCCTACCACGGAAGTTACGGCTTTGAACAGAATCAAAGATCAGAACCCGTTCGGGAATGATTTGTTGGCCAATGAGTGTTTTAGCTATCGCGTGTGCTCTCTCTGAAGAAACTGAGTACTGGAAGTTGGCAAGAATAACGGATTCACCAGCGTGGCTGATGGTGTACAAGTTGCATGATTTGTCCTTAAGAGACGGGTCGACTGAGTTCCCTGAGGATGGTATTTCGGGGAGCATTAGGGTGCCGACTAACGTTTTGGGGGATACATGGTGGAGTAAATAGAGAGATGGGGCAGAAATAGCTATTATGAAAAGAGAGGGTCGAAGCGGGGTATTGGAATTAGGAGTGGAGAGTAAAATGAAGGGAGATGGTAGGGGTGGTGCGGGTGGAGTGAAGTTATTGAGGTCTTCTAAGAAGAACCGTGAAGGAGGTGGTAATTCTGTTAGCACGTCTTCCATGTATTATCTTGATTATTACCTTAGATTCATGCACGAAAGGTGAAAAAAAAAAGTCAGAATACTTCTCGTTCGGTCTATAGAAATTTTGAAATGCATCAAAGACAAACAAACTACAAACCTAATACAAAGACAGCCATAGCTACATATGGTAGCCAATGATTTAAAGATTTTGAAGAAGCTCTAGAGTGATCACAAAACAATTGAAACCAACAGAAAAACTGAAACAAGTTGGCTGGTTTAAAATGTATATAGCTTGGTTCATGTTTCGGTTGTAGCACTTATGAAACATATCACAAACAAACTACAAATGCGCTATACATAGACAGCCATATCTACAAGTGATAGCCCACGATCTAAAGATTTTAAAGTAGCTCTAGGGTGCTCATAAACCACTAAAACCGACCAAACAATCCAAACCAGTTTGACCTGTTAAAATGTATACAATTCGGTTCACAGTTTGGTTTTGGTTGTTGTTTTACGGTCCGGCTGAGGGTTTGGACCTCGGAACCAGTCGTTTAACATTTATTATTATCTATTTTTCATTTCAGGAATATATAATTATGTAAATGTATTAATTCAGGAATTGCTTTATCATTCAAACAATTTTAACACAAACCAACCCTTTAGAAAGGAAAAGAAAATCAATTCAAACCACCAAAACGCCAAAACCGAATACCGACCAAACCCAACCAACCCGACTGGCTCAGATTGCCATTTTCCGAAACCATAGATTGCGGTACCCATGAACACCCTGTAGCTCTAACAGGTTAGAGCAAAAGAAAATCAAGTGTCACACAAATCTTTTCCAACTCTCTCAGTGGTACATCAATACCATTCTTTTCAACCAACAACACAGTTTCTTACTGAAAACAAGCACCAGTCAAACCACTCTACAAAACTAACACTAAACACAAGTTAAAAGCTTCATGATTCACTTTGAATATCCAAGATGCTACCATTAATCTGATTATATGAACTACAAGTACCACTGTTCATGAAAAATACAACAAAAATGACATCCATTTAACATTTGTGACCTAATTTTCAGATAATGACACACAACCATTCACTACAAAACCCCTAAACTATTGTTCGATAAACACTAAGTGTCATTAGACCAAGAGGCCTATAAACTTCAATGGTGTAAAAATCTACCTTTCGAGCAAAACAAACGATACATACAACAAAAAACAGCTGATTAATATTCAATCAGAACCACTGAACCCTAATCCCTTGACTACTTGCATAAACCCTTGCAAAAAGTCGGTTTCGATGATTTCTTGAGCAGAAAGAAACACTAAATTGCGCGTGAAATCAGTAGAACTGAAAGAAAACATACCGATTTCAACCTTGCGGTTGACTATTGGTCAAAATTACAGCGGTGAAGTGGAACTTTGCGTCGATCGGAGATCCGATATGCCTACTGAAATCTGTATTGTTTTCCCTCTTTGATCTTACTGTTTTATGTGCTCCATTTTTATGAGGTGATTTTGTTGTAGATTTGCTCCCTTAGGTATTTGGGGTTGGTATGAAACGCCTTGGTTATACACGTTATTCAATTGGATACCCTGAAACTTCTACATTATTTAGTTGAGTCTCTCAGTATTTACTTTTACAGTTCTTTGAAATTTGGTAATGTTTCGATAGACTTATAGGGACGAATAAATTTTTACGGGAGATGAATGTTGTTTTTAGATACATTACCCGCTACACGTATGATGAAAACTTTAAACAAATAGGTAAACTTGTTTCTTGCGTCATTTGCGACCCATCTTGTGTTCCTCTTTTCGTGACCAAGCTCGCTCTATATTGACAATGTTAATTTCAAAATATTGAAAATGTCATGGTATATGACTTTCATGGCGGAGTGAGAGACCAGAAGATAAGAGAATAACTTTTGAAGGAGAAGTAGATGAATCTACTAACACATCATGTCTTGTTTGAGATGAAAAATTATGATCGTGTGTTTACTAGATTACTAAGTTTTCTTTACTAGACGACTGAGTAAATACGCGAATTAGTGACGTTCATGATCGTGTGTTTACGAAAGAAGTGAACTAAGGGGCTGTTTGATTTGCTTCTGACCCGGTTAAAATGTCTGACTCACTGACCCGGTCAAACATTTTGGCCGGTCAGCGTGTTTGATTTCCTCTCTTACGCGTCTAACCCAGTTCGACACCACTGACCCATGCATATTTTTTCCCTTACCCGATCAGTTTTAAAACAATCTCTTACCCGGTCAGCACCTTCTGACCGAGTAAATAAAATCAAACAGGGCCTAAATCAAAATGACAAATTGGGAGGGGAGTTAGAGTAAGAAGCGGCCTCCAGATTAGATAATAAATTGGGTTTGAGAGTCTGAAAACCATCTATCTATTTGTCAAAACGTTTGGTACTTTACATTGTTTTTGTCGATGACTTACAAAACCTATAACTCCAGATAAATCAAAAGTTATGCATGTATCACATCAGTTCATATTCTAGACCACTAATTTTTAAGCTATTAATATGCCCCTAACTCCAAGAACAAATCTTTCTAACTCTTAGACATCTTTTTAAATACTATGGATACTTCAACATTTTCAAAAGTCTCCCTTCCAAATACATATCCTTCATCATACTCATAATTCAAACAACCTTCATCTTACCTATTCTCTTTCAACTCATTATCCCATTAATCCATTAGGTTTGAATTATAGGCTCACAACAAAATGTTAAGATACTTGTCTATAATGGAGGGTACCCAAGGTGGGTCACATGCTTCTGGGTATATGCCTATAAGATCAAGAAAATATGTCCTACATTTGCCTACCGCTACACCAATGTTACCTGCTTATTTTCATATAGAAAGCTCAACGTCAGGGCCGGCTCAATCATTTTAGTGGCCTAAGGCGGAATTAATTTTGGAGGCTTTTTTTTTAAGTATTTAATAAAAACCCTCGTTTTTTATCCGGGCTTGGTACCGGCAAAAATAAACTAAATAGCTTATATTTGGCGGAGTTAAAAAAAATTTTAATCTACTTTTTATATATTTAGAAAATATGCGAAACATTTATATAAAGCTTATTTTTTTAGCTTTTTTTGAAGCAAATTTTTTAATCAAATCTTCATACTCAATCTCATAAGATAAATCTTTTTCAATTGACAAAATAGCTAACTCATTTAATCTTTTTCTAGCAGGCCCAAGTTTTAAAAACTAAAATTAATACAAAGCCTAGTCTGGCCCAAAACAGAACAGTTAGCCCAAAACGTAGTAGCTAACCCAAAACTGTAATTAGCCTAGCCCAAACACTAAAAAAACTTGAGGCCCTCAACATGTGAAGGCCTTAGGCCACCGCCTGACCCAATAACCTTATTGGGCCGGCCCTGCTCAACGTGCATAAGATAATTTTGTCGGTTTGGGTCAACCTGATGATTAAACAATACAACTTCAAAACAAAAACTAAAAAAATTAAACTTTCATAGAATGGGCTGAAGAACCAAATATATAAACAGAAAGTAGCAAAGCAAAAGAACATGAATCAATTACAGCATCTACTGAACCGAAAATTTGATGTTACATTAATGAAGTTTCCCACCAAAACCACCAAGGTTTCTTGATGATAACAAGTCAGGTGAAAAGAAGAACAAAAAACTATCAACAAACGAATATCTTCAATTGTCTGTGAACCAGCGTGTAAGAAAGTGGACTTTGTATACCCATTTTGACCCGTTATCCATAAAAGTCGATAAGTGGCATAAGACTATGCAAGAACTCAATTTTGATATCAAGTTTAAGGTTGATCAGAAAAACAACTCCTCCCACCTGCAAATAATCTCAAAATTATAACACGCGCTTGTAACTCGATATAAAAAGGCAAAATCTTGCAAAAATCTTGACAATATAAAGATAAATATTTGCAATATCTTATACTAACCTCCCTACCAGCAAAATGGAAGTAAGAGATCAATCTTCATGCTCTTTATCGCTATCTGAATCTGCAAATATGAGTAAGAAAAAATATTTCAAATTCTGATTTTTCTAACAAACATATATCAAAACAAACAAAAATTAATGAAATGTAAAGCTGTAGGTAAAACAAGGAACATTAAAAGTTCATTTCTTGAATAATTGAACTTACCAGAACGAACATCGTCACTGAGTTTGCCTCTATCTTGAATTTGTTTAACAAGCATGCGGTACATAAGCACCCACCAATATATATGAAGAACAAGCAAGCAGTAAAGAAGCGTGTTGAACACATAGTAGTAGAGTGGGCCTTCCTTAATATGCTTCTCCTTATCCAAAGTCATAACTACTTCGTAACTGAAATTTTCAAAGAAATGAAAGATGTTATATTATTATCATATATTCATATTATATGTCAATGGGAATGAATATAATAGATTCTAAAAGGATGTTTGATTATCATTTTCTAACCTTGTACTCCACAATATCCAAAATGGGTAATAAATAAGGCGAAGTATAACCCATGAAAGAACAAACACAATAAATGAAATGCTTGCAAGTGTTTCTGCACCACTGTATTTAGACATTTTGCCTACTTCAAGAAATACATCACTTGCATCATGAAGAGCTAAAATTATCGAACCAGCACGAGCAAACCTACACAAAATAAGGAAAAAAATGAATATATTCATCCAAAGTTTCTACAAAAAGAAAAAAGAAAAAAAAACCTGCATATATAAGACATTGCAATGAGAATGGCGGTTGCAACATGATGGCCCATTGACACACCAAAATCAGATCTTCTTGTTTCCCAGAATATCAAAGCAAAGATGGAATACGTGTAGAATCCACCCGTATACATGTACAGACCTTTCAATTTTAACCTAGAAATCCATTAAGAAAGATAATAATAATTATTATTATTAATTATTAGTTACTTATTATTGTTAAGTATTGATTTTGTAAGATAACCGTGAGCTTACTTCATTTTCTGGTCAGGCCATCTCTGGTCACCGGGACCCAACCAAAAATTGTTTGTGTTAGTGAACCATGGTTCATTATAAGTTACAACAAGGGCTAAGATTTCTGCTGAAAGATAATACATGCATTTCCAAGCTGATTCTTTGAATTTTCTTATCTTCTTATTTCTGTCATCCGTCTCAACCTCCAGCTTTTGTTGCGCCTTATCGAATATTAACCGCCTACCTACACGCTGCAACATATGACACATTATAAGCAATACTTCATTTTTATCAACCATGAATATTTTGTTGTTTTTTTGTAATATTAAATATTAGTTAATTGTGCATGAGAGTTGGAACAGCTTATTTACCTTCCTTTTATTTTCTATGAATTCTTGTATCCCCTTTTCTTTAAATAAACAAAGTAATAAAGCACATATTTTACTCTTTCAAATCTCAGCACCAAACCATGCCCAAATTCCAGAAGCACTCATAAGTATTGATCTTTTAAGTATAATCGTATTGATTTTCAAATCTCTTATGCATTTCTACTTAGAGGCTGTTTGGTAGCCTCTTAATGATTTCATTAAGAGGCTACCTCTGGATCGGTCAAAGGTAGAGTGTGTATGGTTCACTTTAAAGTCACCTCTTATGCTTACCTACTTTCAAGGGCATCACTGATAATTGGCATATTTCCTCAAAGTATTACTTTTCAATGGGATTCACATTATGAGTCAAAATTTGTAAGTTTAATGACAAAGAATCAACAATAACTAAACACTCATCTGATCCTAACAAACTACACTAATACGAAACTAGGAGGAATGAATAAACCAATGTTTGTGTACCCACAAGCTAATTTTCATTAACTGTGCACTAATTTATGTCCTGAGAACAGATAAAGCAAAAATCTTTTTATCATATTTACATCAAACACACTGATTGCTAAGACTATTGCAACCTTCTTGATTACTATACTTCAAGTAATCTTAACATTCAGTCATTCACAGATGCACTTCTGCAAAATGCCATCAAAACAATCTACCATCAAACTTAGAAATCAGTTTGATTAGTGAACAATTAGCAAGTAAAACTACCTACCCTATTGATTCACCATGATCACATTACTTTATATCAATTTCAAAACATATTCATCATGCATATCCATACCCTTTTGGGATTGAGGGCATTCAAACATCCAATCACAGAGTAATTCAAGAATAGAACACATACAATCAAGCAAGCTAATTGATTCGAACCCATATGAAATTTCAATCAAAAAAGCAAACCCAATAACAAGAAGAACACAAGATCAGAAGAATTACCTCAAAAAGGAATCTGTCGAGGAAGAATCGAACCGTTGGAAAGAAGATAGCGAACACAGGAAGAGCTGCGAAATCTTCATATGTTGGGAATGATTCTTGTTCGAAGTCAATCGATTTTAGAAGCTCGACGATACCCATATCGAAATCTAGAGTTGGAGTTGATTTGGGTGGCGTTGCGAGTGAATCCACAAAGATTGAATATGATTCCGATGGATTTGCAAGTGGAGATATGTGAACTTATTCGAGGTCGTCAAAGATCCATAAGAAGAACAGAAACTTCGAATGAGTCCCTAAACTTGTGTCTTTTGCATTTAGTGCTGAATGAAAATTTATTTATAGTATATATTCTCTATGCGAATCGGATAAACTCAAATTTTATTTTTTTTAACCGTAAATATACGATTCTACTTCAAAGGATATGTGCTATCTTATTTGAACATATTTATCCGTTTCTCAGCCGAGATCCACCCCGAATAGAATTTTATGTATTTGAGTCAAGATAGAATTTAATTTTTTCATTTGAACTTAATTTGGTATTCTTTGGAAGGTACTTATAATTGTTCATGGCTTTAAGTGTTACAATGTGAAATTAAAATTAGAATTTAGAACATTGCCATTAAATCCCTGATTTCCCGTTATTCCTAAAGACATGATTCGAAAAAATGATTAGATTAGTTGTTCCTGGCTTTAAGTGTTTGTGGATTTAATTGCTTCAATCGAACGTATGCGTTCCAATATGTTGTTCGACTCACGACTTTAAGTTGACCAAAACGTCTAAAAACGATCCAGTTTACATCAACCACCCGAAGTACAGGAAGGTGAAACACATGAAGCTAATGTATTCAGTGTAAGGTTTGATCATCATGAGTAGTCTGACAATAAAGATGAATCTAAGGACTCTGATTTTCACATTGATGAAGAAAACGTTGTTGAAGATGTAGAGGTTGATATGACACAATATAGATCAATTGTTGACGATAAATGTCATGAAGTATAAAAAGAGACTAAAACTGAAGATTCAAAGGATATAGAATTTTATCTAGATGGGTTTGATAGTTTAACTGATGATAATCACGATCCACTTATAAAGTCAAATGCTTGTGTTAAGGGGCAAAGTGGTGAAGCCCACATAGGGGAATCCAAGAAAGTAGGTGAGTCCTTAATAAAGAAGCAAAAATAAGTAACCACGTCCCACTGTCCTTGGTATTGCATTGTTCTAAGACCAAAGAAACAGATGGGTTTGTTGTTAAAACTCTTATTGATCAACATTAGTGTCTACAAACTTGAGATGTTGATCTATACACAATCAATTTCATAGCTAGAGAAATTGAACCAATAAGTAAGGCGCACCCTATAATACCCTTTAGGGTACTACAAGATCAAATCCAAAGGAAGCACATGTTCAGATTTCTATACATTATATATATCCCAGGCATAGATGATGGCCGATAAGAAACTAGTGGGTGATTTCTCAAAACAGTATGCACTATTAAGGGATTATAGCGAGGAGTTGAAGAGATCCAACCCTAAAACTACCATGAGAATTGAAGTTGAAAGAATATTTAATTCAAAAAGTGTTGCTAGGCAATTCAAGAGAATATATGTATGTTTAGGACCCTTGAAGGCAGGTTTTAGAAGCTATGGGAAATACATCTGTCACACCGTCGCTTATAGCGGAAACATAAGGATGTAACGGACGGGATCGTGATATCACATTGATAATTAATAGGGATGCATTAAATGATGAAAACAACGTGTCATGATATCACTCGACACAAATGAAAACTTGTGTCATGGTCAGTTAATTCCACGACAAACATAGTCTGACAAGCATAATCAAATTAAATTCCCACAACCTGGGAACAAGCAAAGGCAAAACACCCCTAAAATGATTACATAAGTTGGATCAAGTATTGTTTAAAAATACTAAGTAAATCTATCATGAATCCTTAGGGTCATTTGTAAGGCACTAGCTCCCTGTAACACACACACACACTACACACACCACACACACACATTGAACACACACATACCATACATACATCATACATACACATTGCACAGAACATCATTTTTATTTATTAATTAAATCTACGAATTCACCAACCATGTGTTGACATTTTTGAGCATATCTTTTTAGGCACCTATACATATAAATATAAAATAGGAGAAAGAACGCTTGTTAACCCACATTTATTACGATAACCCGTTGATATTAATGTAACGAACACTTACACCATGATTGTGAAGTATAACTAACTTTTATATCGCATTACTCCACTGATATAATAATTTTCCACCCATTGTTAAAATTTCCCTCACTTTTTTAAAATTCTCCTCCCTTTTTAAAAAAACATCACCCTTTTTTAAAATATTCTCAACTTTTTTTTTTGTATAATGTTATTTTTTATACAAATTATACCATTAAATAGATCATTTTAATATTTTTAATTTAAGTATAATCTTGCTGTATTGTTTTTAAAATCTTTTAACGTCCATTATAGATCACTAGTTTTATCATTATAACTCTAACTTACAATGACGACATGGTCTGCTGTGACCACTAGTTGAGTTAATTTGTTATCGTAATAAACAAGGGTTAACATTCGTTCTCAATCCATATATAATAACCGAAACTCTTTTTGGACTAATGAGGCCATATATTATTATACAATGACTCAGCTCTTTTTGGATTGATTAAGAGCAGACTGTAAATACATCCAAATCATTTCATGTTACTATACACCGAATGTTACACATTAAAAAACAAATCTTACACTTTTTTGGAACCTTTACCTTACTTGAATTCTCAATGAAGCCGGATCATATCGAAGGCTTAAATGATAAAAAGAAGCTCTTTCGGTGCATTCGTTAAGTCCTCTTTTGCAGTTGGCTTTCTAGAGTAAAATCGTCATGTCTGAGTCCCATTGCAAGTCTAAGGTCACTTGATCAGTCATGGCTTATGGTTGGGAACAGTTCTACAATCTAATAAAATCTCAAAAACCCATCAGGCCCGTTCCTGCGTGATCACAAACAAATGTCAACATAAATGAAAACTCACATGACACACGACTTGTAGGTGTGAGAATTGAGTTGATTACCAGAGGTTGGTATTGGCATTGGCATTGGTTTTGGTGTTTGCTTTGTCGGTCTCATTCCTTCTGGCACTGGTCCATCGATGTCGATCACAACAGCATCAGAGGTCAAAAATGTCTTTGCAACTGATGCTGCATGCTCTATACAACATCTTACCACCTTTGTTGGGTCTATAATACCAGCAGCCATCAGATCTTCATACTGGTTTCTTGCAGCATTATACCCATATCGCGCATCATCGTTAGATAAAACCTAAATACAATAAAAATACAAAAACAGTTATTAAAAAAATTGTATATAATGGCATCTCTATCCACAACTAGTTATAACTGAGGAATGACATACCTTCTCTATTACAACACTACCGTTGACGCCTGCATTTTTGGCTATCTGCCTTGCTGGATATTCCAACGCTTTTTTGAATATGTCGGCTCCTATCTTAATTTCATATAAAAGAAGATAATTAAATAACGATAAGAGGATGTGAAAATGTAAAGTTGTTCGTGGGATAACCTTCTGTTCCTCGTTATCCATCAGTTTTTTGATTTCATTTATCTTCAAAGATAGTCTCAGAAGACAACAGCCGCCACCAACTACAACTCCTTCCTCAATTGCAGCCTTGACCAAAAGAAAATGTAGAAGCTTTAAGATCAGCATCAGAAAGTCAATAAGTTGACCATGAATAGTCAACCTACCTTAGTTGCATTCACAGCATCTTCCATCCTTAATTGTTTATCCTTCAATTCAACTTGTGTTTGAGCTCCAACCTAAACATGAGTTCATAAAGTTCCAACCATCAAATTCCAAGATATTTTTGTCAAATTTCGGGAGTGTCAAACTTACCTTAATAATAGCAATTCCTCCTGATAACCTTGCTATACGTTCATTAAGAATTTTCTTTTGGAAATTTTCTTCGGTGTTCTGAAAAATAGACGTGCAAATAATATGAACTCCATTGGTTGTAAGGAAAATGTAAAATGACTTTACAGTCAACTAAAAACTTGCAACGATTTCGTGTAGCTAAATCGTCACCTCAACGAGCCTTTGGATTTGAGTGACCCGTTTCTTGACAGCAGCTTGAGTGCTCCCATCTGTAACTATTAATGTGGAGTCTTTGGTAATAACCACCTTAATTGCAGTTCCAAGCATATCCTCTTTGACCCTATCAAGAGTCAAACCCGCATCATCCCTGACTACCGTCCCTACAAAACAATATCAGACACCATCCAACATTAATCAACATATGTAGTTGATCTGCATTTTCTAATAAAGTAATAAATCATTTGGGATGACTACCTCCGGTCAAAATAGCAATGTCATCTAAGTAGTGGCTCTTGTGTTCGCCAAATGCTGGAGCTTTAACAGCTGCTGCCTTCAGTATCCCCTTGAGTTTATTCCTAATTATCGGAGCCATAGCTTCCTTCTCAATGCCCTCTGCAATTATCACGATCGGATGCTCACCTTTAACAGCAATGTCCAATATTCTATATATCTCCTTCGGGTTTGTAATTACTTTGTCAACCAAAAGCAACTGCAATCAACAAAAGTCCACATCTCTAAAGTCAAATTTAGAGACAACTTTGAGTTAAGAGGTCAAAGTCAAACATACCGCTTACTCAAAATTTCTCACAACTGTAATTCATACCTCCTTTAAGAACAAAGGGAGTAAAATCCAGAAATCTTACCTTGCAATCTTGAAATTCTGCTTTCATGGTTCTTCGGTCAGTAAAATATTTAGACAGATAACCACGGTCAAATTGCATCCCCTCTACAATCTGTAGATTGTTCTCGGTAGAATTTCCTTTCTCAATAGTGATAACACCATGCCTTCCTACTCTTTGTATTGCTTCAGAAATCATGCTTCCCACTTCAAAATCATTACCTGCACTGATGGCAGCAACATCCAAAAGCTCATGATCCTCAACCTACAAGGTACAATTGACATTTAGCTGCCATGTTTACGCATTTTCGCATTCAAATTCTTGTTGAGTATTGAAACTTGATAAGTTTCAAATTCAGTTATTACTTCTCTAGACATCAACTTGAGTTCTGAAACTAGGGCTGCTGCAGTTCTCTGAATCCCTCGTGACACCTGTATAGGATTAATGCCTGCTGCAATAACCTAGATAAATTCAAAAGATTAATTCGAGTCTCATTCACTCTACCATCTGTTGGTAACTTGACTTCTTTTACCTTCACACCTTCAGCAATGAGGCCATATGCAAGCATGATAGACGTGGTGGAACCGTCACCAGCAAGATCGTTTGTTTTTGCACCAGCTTGTCTCACTAGTTTCACACCAACATTCTCAAGAGGGTCCTCGAGTTGAATCTGAAGAAACCATTAATCTAAGACATAACATGTTAAAAGAACTAACTTTCTGTTTCTATTCATACAAACCCGAATCACAAAACAATAACCACAAACAGATTTAAGAAAGTCATATACATTCGACTAAATGTCATTTATCAATAGTGGAATGAATCTCACAGAGGCATATCCACAAACACTTGGAAGGCACCTCACAAAAACATATTATGAAACCTTGAGCATCGAAAACTAACAAACAGACGCATTATTCATACAAAATTACAAACATTTTAAAGAATTCAATCAAGAAAATAACCCAAAAACTACACAATCAAAAGAGACTTTTTGGGGCAAAATTTCATCATACAAACCTCTTTGAGAACAGTTTCACCATCATTAACAATCTTTGGAGGACCATACTTGCTCTGCAACACCACATTTCTACCCTTTGGACCTAAAGTAACCCCAATTAGCTCCGCCACTTTACTCACCCCTGCCTACACCCAATACCAATAACCCATCAAACAATTAGACTACACAATCTAATCGCCTCTATACCCAAATCAATACGAACGATAAAGATCCAAATTGGGGGATCAAATGTGAAATTGCGACTGACCAAGAGCTTTGTTGTGGTTGAACCATCGTGATTGAAGTGGATTTCTTTAGCCATTGCTGTAATTGGGTTCAATGGTTTCCTATTGGTGTTCGGATTTCTGAAAGATATCGGAGGGGTGAGAGATAGAGACGAAACCATGGTTAAATTGGAAGTATTTCTGAAGAATGTGAAGAAGATAACGTAAAATCAAACTCTGAAGAACGAAAAATATCTATCGGAAGTTGCTCTTGGCGCCTTTGGTTTCAAAGCAGTTGTTAAGATAAGGGCCCAGCCCATGAATGAACCCCGATTGGGCTTCTGGGTGTTTGTTTATAATGCTACCGGCTAGAGGTGGGAAAAACGGGTTTTGGGCCGTACCACAAACCGGGTTCGGTCCAACCGGGTCTTTTTACCTGGGTTAAGGCGAAACCAGGTATGAACCCGGGTCGGTTTCATCTGTTTGAAAACCCTACCCGCTATACCAGGGTAAAATAGGGTCAGGTTCAATACAGGGTTTAGTTTTTTTCTTTTTTCTTTTTCTTTTCTTGTTTGTGTCCTTAATACCGGGTTCAACCGGCTCCGATTCGCTAAAAAACTCAAAATCTAAAACTGGTTCCAACCCTACGGGTTTAAACGGGTCCAACCCGGGTACACCTCCCATCAGGTACTACCCGTACCGGGTACCGGTCGGGTCCGAACATGGTTTTTATGCCCACCTCTACTACCGGCAGTTGTTCCCGTTTTCCTTCAAGTGTTTGTTTATTAGCGTCACATCAGTTATTTTTATTTTTTTAGTTTTTACTAGTTTTTGCCCATTTTACAGGGTGTTGTCCTAGTTTTTTTCCAGCTAACGAAGAATGAACAAAGAAAAAGAAAAAGAAAAAGAAAAAGAAATTTTTATAGGTATGGTTTGGGTAGACAAATATGTATTTTTCAGGTAATCAAGTCTGCTATCAACTAATATTATGCATGCCCATACCTGTGAAATTTTTAGAAGAATTTCTAATGGATGCTTATGTTGCTAAAAGTCTTATATTATATAGTGATAGCATCCCTATTCACGATACAAGCCACGGATGTCCTTGTGAGTCGGTGACCGACGACGAACAACAAAACATCTCATGTTGCTGTGCACGGCCCGTTCTATGGAGTACGAGCACACATTCACGGCTACGAACTCGAACGGATGTCAGTGTGGACCCCTTACCTACTTTATTTTCTTCTTTTTCATGAGAAAACTTATTATAAATATTTGAACTTTATAAATCAAAATTACTAATTTATAACAATAAAGTGCAGGTCATGCTTAACTTTCTTATAAAAATTTTAGGATTTATGTATATTTAGGTTAAAGTTCCTAGTTTTTTGTACTAATATTTATATTTCTTTTGGTTATAGTTTTTAAAATATGTAACATTTAAATTCCTCTTTTAGACGTTTGATTTTCAAAGTTTAGTGTTTGAGATTTCTTATTTTGCATCAACTTTTGACTTAAAATTACTTTTTAAATTGATTTTTATATAGGGTAAAAATGAGATTTTAAAAAGTAGGAATGAAGTTACTTGTTAACTTTTGAAAACTTCTTTTATTTTAATTTTCTATTATACCCCTTTACTACCTCCTATTAACTTGCTTCATTTTAAAAGTATGTTTCTTTTGGTCATTTTATAACATTTTAGTTTATAAGTTAATCAAAACAGCTTTTTAAAAACTTATTTTAAAAAGTTATAAGTTAACAAATTATTTTTGTTAAAAGTTATTTTCAACCAAAATAAGAAATCACAAACAGACCCTTAAAGTTTATCTTAATTATATAATATATATATTTATTTTATTTTTAGTTATGTAATACTTATAAAGTAATTGTTGCACATATTTTCATACAATACAAAAAGACTAAGAAGTTATTATAATAAATACTTTGGTTATAATAGTAAACGCAAAAATGGAATGCGAGGTAGTAAAATGCGCACTGTTTTAACTTTTACAAAAGAAAAAAATCAACAAAATGAACATTTGATCGCGTAAAAGGCCAAAATAAACATCGACAGTCTGTTTAGTATGTTCAGCTGTGACAACATAAAATGTCTCTCTGATACGTACAACTTAGGGGCTGTTTGAAAAGCGTCTGACTGGGTCGGACCGCTGACTGGCTGACTCGGTCAGCCGCTCAGCGAGTTTGAGGTGTCGGGGTTGGCCACTGACCCGGTCTAGCCGGTCTGACCTAGACTTGTGAATTAAAATCGCTGACCGAGACATTCTTCACGGATTCCCCATCTTCGGCCGTGGCGTCCCCCCCCCCTCGCAGCAGGCACGTCTTCGCGGCCTCCCCTCTTCGCGGCCGCCCTCTTCGCCGCCGCTCTCTTCGCCGCCTCCCTCTTCGCCACCGCCCTGTTCTTCGCGGCCGCCCCTTGGGCCCTCGCAACCGGCCCTCTTCTTCTCCAATGTATACTTTTGATTTCAAGTTTGAAGTTAAAGTTTGATTTTAAGTTTGATTTTAGTTGTATGATTAGAAATCAGATCTGATGTTGCTAAGGTTGTTCTTGAAGTTGTTCTTGTTACGGGTTCTAGAAATCAGATTGCTGAAGTTGTTTTTGATGTTGGTAAAGTTAAAGTTGTTCTTGTTATGATTAGAAATCAGATTTGATTGTTAAGTTGTTTTTGAAATCAGATTTGATATTAGTTGGGGTTGAAATCAGATTTGATAGTTGGGGTTGAAATCAGATTTGATAATGTTACTGATATAGGTTCTTGAAATCATATTTGATAATGTGTTTTCAAAATCAGATTTGATATCGCTTATATGGATTTTTGAAATCAGATTTGATATTAGGTGAAACGAGATTTGATATTAGGTGAAATCAGATCTGAAGTTGCTTGAATGGGTTATAGAAATCAGATTTGATATTACTTATGTGTTTTTTAAATCAGATTTGATATTGTTTATATGGGTTCTTGAAATCAGATATAATATTGCTCATATGGGTTTTTGAAATCAGTTTTGATATTAGTTCTTGATTGTATCTAGGCATGACAGAAAAAAAAAGCTAGAGTTATTTGGAAGTTGGAATGTGTCAACAAAACATTTCTCGAAGCATGTATACATGAAATAACAACCAATGGTCGGGAGGGTAGTAGCCTAAAAGGATGCTCATGGAAAGTTGTTGCGGAAAAACTAAAATTGATCATAATTTCATTGTTGCCCATAAACAAATGAAAAATCGATATGACTACCTGAAATCAAAGTACGGGGCTTGGGTGAAACTGAAAAACAAAACGGGGAATATATATGATCCTATAACCAACACTTTCAATATGAGTGATGAAGAATGGGAAGCGGAGGCAATGGTATTTTTTAATATGAAAACCTTTTTTAATAAGATTATTTTTTGTTAGTAGCTTGATTACATCTATAAAAATTTTCAAACAGTTAAACAAGTTTGTGGAAAAGTTGAGAAATGCTCCTCTTCCTTACCCTGATCTTTGTACCAAACTATTTGAGGGGAAGACTGCGACCGACATTCACAGTTGGGGGCCATCTTCTACACTTCCTCATCCCGCTGAAGGCTTCTCTGAGCATGATGTGGATGATGTTCAGTGCACTCAGATGGAAACAGAGCCCCCACCTGTAAGTGAAGAATCCTCTGGTCGGTCAAAACGCAAGGCAAGTACTAAAACTAGCAAAGATGTTCGTAGAAAAACAATAGGTGATGATTTAAGAGAAGTTGGGAATGAAATTATTAATGTTGCAAAGATGTTGGTGGAAAAAAATAATGTTGACAATGAAATGGACGCATGCATGGATAAGCTGGAAAAAATGAAATGGGGGGAAGAAGATCCGAGATACAACATAGCTCTTTTGCTATTCGGTGAAAGTGCTGATATTAGAAAAGTTTGGTTACGTCTTAAGCCGGTGAGTTGCGAGTCGTGGGTGAGAAATGCTGGGAGAAATTTTGGATTCTTCGGTTGACTTTTGTGTTTTTATTTTAGATGACTTGCATATGACTTTTGTATGACTTGCTATGACTTTTATGTATGACTTGCTATGACTTTTGCATGACTTATGTAAGACTTTAGTATGATTAATGTATGACTTTCGTAAGACTTTGGTATGATGTTTTAAATGACTTCTAATAGGTCAAATATGTATACGGATGGTGAAATTTTATCTTTTTTTTATACTTTTATGGTATTGGTTGAAGTTGGCTCGGAAAAGAAAACGAGAGGGTAGAATTGAAAGAATAAGAGATAATGATTATGTTTTAACTGGGCATGCATATACACAAGAATTACTACATGGATCTTCTACACAATGTCAAGAAATGATGAGACTTTCACGCGAGACATTTGTACTATTATGCCATCATTTTACACAACGAAATTGGTTGCAAGCTAGTAGGACGATAAGCATTGAAGAGAAGATGGCTATGTTCTTACATATTATAGGGCATAATGAACGTTTTCGAGTGGTTAAACGACGATTTCAACACTCCAATCAAATAGTTCATGAATGTTTTCACGAGGTTCTGCTTGCAATGATGTGTTTTGCTAAAGAAATTATAGTCCCAACATCTTCAGATGAAACTACAAATACCTCGGAACGACTTCAAAGGCTAAAAGGCATATTTCCCGGAGCAATAGGTGCTTTAGATGGAACTCTTGTACATGCAGTTATGCCCGCTGATCAACAAACTTGTTTTAGGGGAAGAGGAAAAGGTGAATGTTATCAAAATGTGTTAGGAATTTGTGATTTTGATATGATATTCACCTTTGTATGGGCTGGATGGGAAGACGTAGCACATGATTCACGGGTTTTGAGAGAAGTTGCATTTAATCCGACCTCTGGATTTCGATTCCCTCCACCAGGTTTATAATATAATTATAACTTTTATTATTATATATTTTTTTTGTATTTTTTATATAATAGATGTCACATTGGCATTTACAGATAAGTATTACCTTTACGACGCTACATATACCAACACTCGTGGATTTATGACGCCATATCGCAATACTAGGTATTGGTTAGCCGATTTTCGACAACGAAGGCCGTTAACTAAGGAAGAAAGATTCAATCATGCTCATGCATGCCTTCGAAATGTTATTGAGCGTGCTTATGGTGTATTGAAGGCAAGATTCCCCGATCTTAAAACAAATGGCTCCTTATCATTTTCCAGTGCAAAGAGACGTAGTCATTGCTTGTTTTGCAGTTCATAACTTTATAAGAAAATACAATATTCAAGATGAATTATTTACCGACTTTGAAAAGAACACTATGGTTACCCCTGATGGTGAAGGTGGAGGAAATGAGGGTCAAAACACACAAGGCATAGAGTGGGGTTCAGAAGGCGTTGAATATATGGCTACTTTGCGTGACCAAATTGCTAATCAACTACTTTCAAATGCTTCAAGTTAAATTTGTATGCAAACTCTTATAATATGTTTGAAATTTGATGTGTTTGTTTGGATTATGTATGATTTATGTTTAACTTGTATTTTGTATGACATTTTGAATTTTAAGCTATTATGTTCTTTTTAAAAATTTGGCTATTTTTATTGATTACACAACATCAGTTAAATGTAGACTCGTCTGAACTTCGGGGCAATATGGTTTTTATAATCATTCAGCAGAGTCAGTCAGATGCTGAATCAAACAGCCAAGTTTCAGTTAGATGCAGATTCAGTCAGAACTTCTAACTGGGTTAGCTTCTGACTCAGTCAGATCTTACTGGGTCAGCAGTAATCAAACGGCCCCTTAGCCGGACTTAGCTGAGTTTTGCCATGACACGTGTAAACTCCCTGTCAATTTCATGAGGGTCCAAGTTAGATTGTGTTGGCTAGCTAGAGAGTAGTCAGGCTAGTCGCATTTAACCATAACACGTGTTTGCTTCCTATTTATTTTCACGTGACATCAAGTCAATAATAGGTCGATTAAAAAGTATCTACTTAACATGCAGCGGCTATTTGGTACCTTACTATTGATTGAAAACAAATAAAAGTGAGTTAAAACTCAATGCTCATTGTTTATATAAAGTTCATCTAAGTGTTTATTTAGATAATTTTCTCTTTAAAAAATGATCAGGCCACTATTTTTGTGAGCATATGCATGCATGAGTGAGGAGATAGTCTAAGATAAACAAGATAGTACTTGAGTTCAGACGTATCGTTTGCGTATTGGCTGGTGAGTTGCAACAAATGCATTGAAAATAGTTTCCATATACACCACCAAGTTAAAGTAATAAAACATGATGCATCCTTTTGAAAAAAAATAATATTTAATTTCTTTTACAATTATAAAACACAACACCAATATGATGAGCTAATTAAAGCAAAGGGCAAGAATCAAAGTCATAGACCCAACACTAATAACATCTACGGGATGACCACTTCATAATCATGATCATCATCAACATCATCATGATGAAGATCTCTTAAAAACCCTAAATCTCCCAAACTAGTATATGTGTTATGAAGTTGAGCTTCACTAATCAACCTCTTTAGCTCCAAACATTCTTTCTTCAACTTATCATTTTCTTGAACAACTTTTTCATGAGACTCCAAGAACTGGTTCAGCTTAACCATGAGCCCATGGTTCTCGTTCCTGAGCTGAACCACTTGGGTGCATAGCTCGTCGAGTTGCCTTTGCTTCCGCACCCTTGACCTCCTGGCTGACTCCCTGTTTGATATCATCCTCCTACGCTTTCTCTCATTTATGATCATCTGGTTCTCATCAGTTTCATCTGAAGTACTCGAGTTGTTAGAGGTGATAGATGGGGAGAAATTAACCACGGGTGTTCGAGGTCCAAGATCATGACCATAGATAATGTTTGAATTATATTCGAGGATAGAAAAGATTCCTGATTCATAAGAATTAAAGTTTGAAGAAAACGCAGGGGCAAATTCTTCGTATGCAGGAACTAAGTTGTAATTTTCTTTCATATTTCTTTTTGAATCTCAAAGCAATTTATTGAAGATGTATAACTTGGATGTGATGTATATTTTTGGATGAAGGTGTGTGTATATATGTTATCTGACGATGTAATAACGAATGGAGGGTTTTTATAGGACAAGGAAGCATCAAAACAGGAAAAAAAAATCATTTTCATTATTTTATCATCAAAACAGTAAAGGAGTTAAAAAAACAATATATTAACCATGACGTTATCACTCTTAGTCTAACATGTGTCACTATTGATATAGTGACTATATATTTTGTATATGTAACCATGTCTATCTCGATAGGGAACCTTCCATGTAGGAATTTAATAAGTAAAACATCTAACCAAATTTTATTTTATTTATTACATGCATCTTGTTTTTTGAACCTCTAAATAGATTTTTGTATTCACTTAAATTTGAGGCCTCTTTTAAAAAAATTCTTTTCGATTTTTATTTGACATAGAAATCACTCAAAAAAATTTACATAACACCTAATTAATTTATAAGCTATTTAGGTTTTTTATTAAACAAAAAGTTTGAAAAAAGAAATCACTAATGGGCTTTATAGCTTTGTTATTTGTTAGTGAGTGGTTTTAACTTAAGCAAAGTAACATAGGTCATAACAATGTTAAATACATGTGCATGATGATTAACACTAATATGTATTCTCATGTGTGAATGAGTTGTTTTTTATTACATAAAGACATATTAGGTCATATCAAGAAATTTTAGTGTTACACACATAGTATAAAGATCAATGCACTAATTAGCCCTAATGGGCCTTGTCATGACATATAATCAATTTTGTTCAGCATTATATTTCTATTACAAATATTTTTACTCCATCACATTATAGAGAAAACGATGGTTTCATATCCTCATGTTATAAGTACATATCTACCAAATGTTATCCACATTCCACATGAAATGAAAAATGTGTGATGCATGATGTATATTCTAACTTTCTTTTACTCGAAATCTTGTAAAAAAAGTCTATTTAGAGCTAGAGGAAAAAGCATGCTTTTGATGTATACCCTCAACTCGCACATTCTAAGCACAAAGTGGAAACCATATTAGGGCACTTATAGACCCAAATATTTAAAAATCACCCATTCTAACATTAATCGACAACTAGTTTAGGACAATGTCAAAATTATATGCCATAGGTTTCCAAATTAGCACATCTTCCAAGCACATAGGAAATGATACCAACTCATGTGACCATCACATAGGCACACATAGAAGTTTTCATGAGCAAAAATAAGGTTTTCATAAACACAAATGAAGGATCCATAATCATAATTGAATAATCGACCTACATCTCCGATCTTAGTTAAAATATTACATTAAACTTTAATTCGGAGATCTATGGAGTTAAAAAAAACTTGTTACACAATAGGAGGCTCTTGCACTTGAAAGCGATAGCATGCATTTAATGGCTAGGTTGTTTGATCGATATTTCTAATAAATATCCCCAAAGGATTATTGATGGAAAGGCTAACGAAAAAGTATTCCAATTTCCAACCGATAAGGCAATTACACTTGAAAAGTCTAGGTGAAATCTTACTTAAAAAAATTCTTATCTTAAGAATTATTGTCGGATTACTAATGACGCTGTCTAAAATAATTCCCACCTATAACAAGTGAAAATCTCCTACACCACTACTAGAAAATAGGTTATTACTTATGATAATTCGTTGATGGATATCATTCGTAGATAACACCGAAGAATCCTAGTACAAAAATAAAAATTAAAAAAGAAAAATTAAAACAATCATTGGTTATCCTCAGTTATCATGGACAAATTGATGACGATTATCCTAGCCCACGAATTTGAGATTATTATTTACTAAGTGCTGATAGACACTGATGTTCGGATGGGAGGTGAAGGTGCATTCACAATAGTTGATTAACACAAAAAATCTATATCTTGCATTGTCGAGCATTAATTTCTAATTCAACACAAGAAGAAAGAGGTGGAGGCGCTATGGAGGCAATTGGACGCTAATCGAATGACGATGCAAATACCTTAAAAGACAATGGAAGAACTCTTCTACCAAAAACAATAATGAGTACCGCCATCCTATTAGCTAGATTTTTCTCTTGCATGTATTTTCTTATATATTTTTATAACCATATGTACTGTTTAGAGTTTATTCTAATGAGAATTTTTTTTGACTTGTGGTATATTTACTTTTAATATTTATATGGTTCATCAAAAGAATAACTTACTACAAAATCTTCAATAGATAATAAGATTTTGTCGGTGCCAGTAATCTATAGATAGAGGTCTTTGGCGATCCATTGGTTAGAATTTCATCCTTAATCCTTCGGTGATGCACTGATGCTAGCATGGTAATTAGTAGTCACTAATATTTATGATAAGTTATAGTGGTGATGCACTGATGCTAGCATGGTAATTAGTAGTCACTAATATTTATGATAAGTTATAGTTGATTTTCTCATCAGTGATCTTTGGGTAATCTATCCAAAATTCATCCTCCATGTATGCCCTCTTCTCTAACACCGTATCATTGACACATTACTGAGTCGAGCCATTTTCATCATCTTCATCGATGAAACTCAATTATTTTGAATGTGTAGAATCTTATCTGTGTGGTTATGCCTTGAGAATTACTCTTTTTGGTAAGTTTTCGTTAGTGATAAACTTAAGGTTTAAGCAATCCTTTGGTGCTTTGTCGGTAAATATCACCGGTTATATATATATATATATATATATGATCAGAGTCATTATAGAACCACTTTTTATTTTTAAAACCTAAAAAATATTGATTTACGTAAATGTGTTTATGTTTCAAGTTAAACACTGCTCAATTATTAATATCATAATCAACCGATCTTTTTATACAACTCCATAATCTATTTCTATTAATCTTTCTACTATAATAAAAAGGTAAATAGAGAAGACACATAGAATCAACACATTCATCATCGTCAATTTTTTCCCGCATCTCTCTACTATTAAATAATTATATTAATTATTAATATTATTTACTTCTTTTTTATATTAAAATAATTTGTAATAAATTAAAAAAAATATATTTTTATTAATATTATTTCTAAAAAACAAATTTTTATAAAATAAATTATTTTTTAAAAATCAAAATTTTTTAAAAATATGAAATATTTTAAATTGGTGTTTTTTTAAGGAGTAAAATTTTTATAAAATAATTAAAAGTAGGAGTTATAATAATAAAGTTTTTATAAATGATATTTTTTAAAATGTTCTTTTTAAAACAAAAATATTTTATTCTATTTATAATAAAAAAGATTTCAATCGTATCTTATATTAAAATATTATTTTATTATTAATAAAATTTAATTTAATTTAATATATTATTTATTAAACCCGTGTAATACACGGGTTTACTAAAGCTAGTAACTTATCTTTCTATTATAATAAAAGAGTAACTTGAGATGACACTTGGCAACACCACATTCATTCTCAATAAAATTTTCACGCTTCTCTCTTCTATTAAACAATTACCTTAATTACCAATAATATTATTTAACTTTTTTTAGAATAAAAATAGTTTTATGAATAAATTTAGAAAAATTCTTATTATTAGTGTGATTTCTAAAATATAATTTTTATTAAATAAAAAACTTTTACAAAACATCAAACTTTTTTAAAATTGGTGTTATTAAATAGTAAATTTTTTATAAACAAAAAATAAGTAAAATTAAAAAATTATAATAAGAAAATTTTTAAAAATAATATTTTTTAATATGGTTTGTTTTGAAACAATAAAAAAATTTTAAACAAAAGTTTAAAAAGTTGATATAATTATTTTATTACATATTGTTGTTACTCATATGTAATTTCAATCATACTTTATCATAAAATATCGTTTTATAGTTAATAAATATTTATTATATTTAATATTTTATTTGTTCAATCCGTGTAATACACGTGTTTACTAAAACTAATACATTTATATTGTAAAGTTTAGACTCATGATTTTTTGGATAGAAGAGAGGCACCTTATTATAAGAATATCCTCCTTAAAGACAATATCAAAATGAAGTATGATATTGAATTCGAATGTTGTTAGAACATTTACAGTTATATATATAAGAGGTCTATTTTGGACGACTGAAGTAGTTCTTGTACACTTACCCTTCAAGATAACTTATTCTCTAACGCTGTTAAACCATCCTTGCAAAACTACAACCCTAAAAATTGATCACAAGTCTTTTTTATAAAAATATAGCAGATCGACCGTGAGAATATTACCTTTAAATTAGCTAGGAAAATTGCATAGTAACTTGGTCCCACCTACAAACGTGTCAGAAAGTCATTCCTACATATCATGACCAAATGTTTACTAACCGGTGTTGTTGGTAAGTCAGTAATCATATCACAAAATGGTATCTATAAATACCGAAGAATGATTAACATATATTATATTTTCCATTTTCAATTGTTTTTTTAGGATTTTAGTAGATACAATCGGTAATTGTGATTATTCGTTATATATATTTAGTGTACGGAATGAAGATAATTCCATACCTTCAAGATAACTTATTCTATAACAAAGTTAAGCCATCCTAGCTAGAAATGCGTCATTCTTCACAAATCAACAAAAATATCATCAAAGTGGATAACATCAATTCAGCCGTACGTGAAGATATATATATATATTTTATATATCTGGCATGGAAATCATGTTAAATTGTTAGTGTTCATACTTTCTTTGATTAAACATAGTAAGTTCTGTTTTGTTTTATCAAACAGAAAAGCAATTGTACACGTTTGAAGCATGTTTATAACAACAATTGTTTAGTTGGAGAGCGTTTAAGATATACAATAAACTCGAGAAAAGATATTTAAGAGCATTCACATCGCTTTCCCTATTTTTATGTGTGTATGTCTTATAGGTGATGGTTGTAAGTGTTTGTGAGTAAAGAAAAAAAAAATAATGACAAAATTATGAAAAAAATATTATTTAGTTAAAAAAAAAAAGAAAAAATAATGATGTTAATGTAATTATAAAGATAGGGATGAGAAATGGGTGTAAATGCTCTAAGGCACAAAAACTATAGGTAGTCTGTAAACATTGACAAGGTCGAAGCGAATATCAAAGCAATTATTGCATAAAATTGGAAAAATAATATTTTAAATGATTGTTGTATATTTCACTACAGAACAACTTAGGATCGATGGTTGGTTCTCTCGAATAACTGTCGGTCTCGAGTCTGTCGGTGATCATTTTCTATTGGAAATATGATCATGGGTAATTTAATTTAAGATTTGAGTACCTCCAGTTTACCGACGGATTACTGACAAGTCTACAAACTAGGTTGCATCTAGAGTCTTGTACTAGGAAAAATGAGTGAGAATTTTTTCTAGAAAAACCTAGACGTAAGATTGTAAGAATAACCACTTTAATTAATTTACCGATCAGATATTACCGACCATTGATATATAGTTACTGACGAATCACCAACTGAATCTAGTAAAGTCACAAAATATATATTTCCTAGTGGATGCTGTAGGTGACTACTTACTGAATATGTGTCACTAATGATCATTTATTATAGTGATACAGATTTATTATATTTTATTTGCTGAGAAAGAGGCTACATGAAGATTAAGTTAAATATGTACCACAAAAGTATATACGTAAGGGTTTTGAGTTGTACGGCCTTCGTTGAAGTTAGTGACGTGAAGCGTCTTGCTTTTGAGCGTCGAATGTTGTGGAAGAGATAGACAAACAAAAACTGAATAAATTATATGTAATTATGTTTAATTGATTTATTAGTGTTAAGTGTTAATTTGTAATTCTAAGCGGAATCTGAACGAAAGGTAATTGAGATGTATAACTGGTTAGTCGATGTCGCTGCTAGAAATCTGGAATTTTCTAACAGAAGTTTTTGCTGGAAAATATAAAATTGTGTGTTAAGTTCGATTTTGTTTATTTGATTTTGATAAAAAATAACTAGTTTCTTACAAAATATTTAAAAAATTAATTTATCTTGAAAGGTTTCATAAGTCGTTTTAACATAGCAGTATCTGGTGTGTAAGAATTCAAGATTCACTCAAAAAACACTAAAATGATAATATTACCTTTCGACATTGTAAAACATCGATGTCCTTTACGAATAAAGTCAATAAAAATGTGCAAACTAAAAAAATAAAATATTGAACACATTCATCTTAATTAGTTAAAATAGATTTTTGAGTTGATTTTAATTTTGCTTCATAAAATTTGACAAAATTAACAATTTTACTTCAAAAGATTAAAAAGATCATTTTACTTTTAAAAATTTCATAAGTTATTTTAATTTTAATCCAAAAGTTTCAATATATTGGATCAGATGGAAACAATCGATAAAACTTTTATAATGAAATTTAAACACTTTACGAAACTTTTGAATGTAAATTAATAGGTTTTAATATTTTGAAAGAAAATTATTATTTTTATCAAACTTCTAGGAGCAAAACCAAAATTAACTATATAGATTTTATTGTAAATCAAACTTCTATAAGCATTACTATAATATATTTTTCTAATCTAATAAACTAATAACTAGAATTAACACGTGTCAACACTATGTTCATTCTCATCAAAATTTCTCAGCTTATCTCTTCTTCTAAATAATTACTTTAATTACTAATAACTAGTTTTAATGAACCCATGTATTACACGAGTTGAATAAATAAAATATTAAATAGAATTAAAATTTATTAATAATAAAATAATATTTTAATATAAGATATTATTGAAATCTTTTTATTATAAATAGAATAAAATATTTTGTTTTAAAAAGAATATTTAAAAAAATGTCATTAATAAAAAATTTCTTATTATAACTTCTAATTTAAATTATTTAATAAAAATTTTACTTTTTAAAAAAAAACCAATTTTGAATATGTCGTATGTTTAAAAAAGTTTATTTTCTTAAAAAAATTCTTATTTTATATAAAAATACTTAGAAATAAAACTAATAAAAAGATATTTTTCTTAATTTATTACAAATTATTTTAATATAAAAAAATTAAATAATATTAGTAATTAATATGATTATTTAATAGGAGAGAGAGACGGGAAAAATTTGGTGAGTATGAATGTGGTGATGCCATGTGTTTTATCTATTTACCATTTTATTATAGTAGTCAGATAAGATAAGATAAGATATTATTTAACTCTTTTTTAAATTAAAAATAGTTCTTTGATAAATTATGAAAATTTTATGCAATAAGAATTTTTTTTAAAACATCAAACTTTTTTAAAAATATGAAATATTTTAAAATTGATGTTTTTAAAAAGTAAATTTGTTATAATTTAAAAATAATTAAAATTGAAATTTATAATAAGAAATTTTTAATAATAACGTATTTTAATACAGTTTGTTTTGAAATAAAATGTTAAAAAAATTTTTTGAAAAAAGAAAAATAAAAGTTTAAAATGTTGATATTATTGTTTTATTAGTTATAATTTTAGTCATATGTAATTTTAACATATATTATCTTGTAATATTATTTTAGACTTAATAAAATTACATTGTATTTAATATTTTATTTTATCAACTCGTGTATACACGTATTTAGTATTTTATTTTATCAATCCCTGAAATACACATGTTAACGTACTATTAATTGATGAGGTGCATGCCCATTTATATAGGATGCAAGTTCATTTAAGAACACAAAAGCTTGAATCTCTAAACCTTGTACTTGATTGTGTAATACAGTTAACATAACATTATAAGAAAGAAGGTTTGTATTCATTTTTAGACAAAGCTTCAACCGAGGTGGTAATATTCAGGAGTAGTGGACACATGTTTTTATTTGTTGTATGTGACATACATTATGATTTTCCATCGACTTTGTAATTTTTAAACTTGCTTAGGAAAAATCAATCTATACATGTTACATCCAAAAAAATAAAGTGAAAACAAAGAGAAACGAATATCAAATTCAGTTACGTGTGTTTAGTTATTTTTTTCTAAATAGTTATAATTATATAGTGATCTAACGTTTTGTAATCTTGGTACATCAAAAACCAGATTGTAGCTATTAGTTTTGTGGTTGTAAAAACAAGTTATCATTGTTTATATAACTTTATTCAATCCGAACGAAAAGTTTAATCGTAGAGTTAAGATACCGACACCGGTGAGAAAACCCTAGGCGGCCACCGGTTATGTTCTGCCTTATTGGATAAAAGCAAAATCTTATATCAGTCTAAGAAAAAAAAAAAAAAAAAATTTACGTCCTACAAATAAACACTTAGATGTCAAAATCAGCATCCCTATTTTTATCATATTAAATAATATTCATGAGTCAAAACGCACTTCTCTTTAGATGGCACCACACATAATTAATTAGTGATCATTTTTTAATATATTATTGGCTAATCTTTCTGTACCTAAAAACTACGGAGTAGGATTATTTTAAAGCTGGCCAGTTATATGATTTTAAGTGCCGTACGTCTTATAAGGTGGTTTTAGGTTTGATGGATAAATGAGTATTTCATTTGACGGAGAAGTCGTTACAAAAACCGTTGCAACACATGAATAAAAGTGAATGTAAACCTAATTTAAGTAAAAAATAGAATAAGTTATTTTTAATATTACGACTACTACTCTTATAAATCTTTTGTTAGTTAAGAAAAACATAACAATAATAAGTAAACAACTTATGGTTAGAAAGATACTACCAAATATATATAAGATTTAGAAGGTTTGAATCTTTCTATTATAATAAAAAATTAACTAAAAAGGATACATGACACCACCATATTTATTTTCATCAAAAGTTTTTCGTTATTCTCTCCTATTAAATAATTATATTAATTGATAATAATATTATTTAATTATTTTTTAGATTAACATAGTTTTTTAATAAATAAAAAAATGTCTTTTTATTAATATTATTTCTAAAGTAATAAATATTTATAAAATAAGAAATTTTTTTAAAACATCAAACTTTTTTTAAAAGTATGAAATATTTTAAATTGGTGTTTTAAAAAAAATTATAAATAGAAATAATTAATTTGGGAGTTATAATAAGAAATTTTTTTAAAATGATATTTCTTAAAACATTTGTTTTGAAATAAAATATTTAATTTTATTTCTAGGAAAAATAAAAAAAAATTAAAAACAAAAGATTAAAAAGTTGATATCATTGTTTTATTATTTATAATTTTTACTTATATGTAATTTCAATCATATTTTATCTTATAATATCGTTTTGTAATTAATAAAGTTTTATTTTATTTAATATTTTATTTATTTAATCCGTATAATAAACGAGTTTACTAAATGTAGTATAATTACATTCACCCAAAATTCATTCACCCAAAGATAATACCAAATATAATAAGTAGTTGTTAACTAACACACCTACAAGCGCACAATTACATTTAACCAACATTCTTATTTCACAAGTATATTCTATAAACAAGTAGAAATCACCAGTGGGGGAGCTTGAACTCTTTCGTAGGGAGGAGGGGGCGAAATTAATTTTTTTAAGGGGGCGAACTCGATGTTTATATAAAAATTTACACTACCAGACCAAAAATATACAAACTTTTATCTAAGAGGGTAGAGATGACCACTACTTCCTTATTACAATGTTGAAGGAATGATCACCACAAACTTCTCATTTTTAAGGAGGTGATCACCTCTTTCTAACTTTACTAAAGTGGTTGTAGGGTGCTTTTACACTTCTTCAATTAACTAATCTAGGTCGTGATAATTTTGCCATTTACTAATATAAGTAGCTGTCACCTTTTCCCTTCACTAATATAGGTAAAGATCATAATTTCTCTTATCACTAATTAACTTTGTTGTCACCCCACTTACAAATACATAATGTATTGATCAAATGTTCTTTGTTTTTTGTCCTTTTGATCTTGATCTCTTGATACTTCAAATATATGAGAAATATGAGTGAAAGATCACACATGAAAATAGATAAGTGAGAGCTTTATAATATGTAAGGGTCACACGATCGATTCATGACACACAGTGGCATTGACCATGCTGATTACTATCTCTTACAAAATTTTGTTCTTTGCAATAAGTTAGAATACGTTTTAAAGTTGTATCTCAATTCTCACATTACACTACAAGAATCTTGCCAAATACCTACCACACATGTAGCGACGCATGCGTCATCCCTATAAGCAAGGATATAGTCGTCGCTATTGACTTTCTAGGGTTTTTAATCAAAGCCCTCTGAAGATAAAATTTGGTGTTTATTTGAACTTTTTAAAGACGACATGTCGTCGCTATACATTTTTTAGATTTTTTAATTTCTTTTATTACCTATCATTATAAAAAAGATTTCCTAAATAAGAGAAGTATAAAAAACCAACATGTCTTCGGTATAGGCCGGATATATCATTATGAGAAAGATTACCTATCATTAATTTCTTTTATTAGGTGTCACCTTTTCCCTTTGCTATACAACATGTCTTCGATATAGGCCGGATATATTATTTTTTTCCTTTTTTAATTTCATATAAAAAACCAAAAATATATTAAAAAATGTTTGGGTCTTTACAGACGACATAAAGAGAAGTATATAATATTTATTTAGTTTTTGTTCTCTCTTAATATATTTTTTATTGTTATTTTTTTATTATGAATGGGTAGATTATAAATACATGCATAAATATTTTTATGCTCTCTTCACATACCCAATCAATGTACCTAAACATGCACTTTGTGATATTTGAGGCGGTACATTCACTTTGGCTCAATGTATTTCATGTGATAAGAAAATAAGGACATTAGATGGCCAAGGTGTCACATGCATTTGGGTTATTAACTAAATATATATACCCATCACTTCTTGCTCACTTGAAGCCATAACCTGAAGTAACGAGTAAGGTTACTGTTTAGTGACCTTAAATTTATGAGTTCAAGTTGTAAAAAAAAAACATACTCATGCACAAAGTATAAGTTAAATATTGCATGCATTAGAATATTAGATCACAAAACGATCGACTCCTCCCTGGCACTTAAGCAAAAGGGGAACTAAATTAAGCATCTGATTACACATATTTTTTCTAGCTCATTGGAGTAACAATCTTGCCCTATTTATTTAGTACGGCTTAGAACCCTAGCTATGTTTACTTTCAAACTTTTCAAAAAGACAAGCTTAAGGTTCGGTAACCCTTTCCATTGGGAGTCAACTACAAATCCAACAGTTGATTTCTAGCTTGAATTTTCTCTTTCACCAACTTATAAATCCACATATACTAAATTTATCCAAATTTTCTTTTAAGGGTAAAGAACTACTATTTTATTTTGTTTAGATAATGTGGGTAGAGTTTACCAAGAGAAAAAAAAGTCTTTCTAAACTAATTTTGTTACGTGTTTGCTAAGATGATGAATTTATATTATTATCGTAGTGCTTGATTAGTTGATTGTGTGTTTGTATATAAGCTTAAGATTATATGTGGAATGGGACCAAACTATGAGTTAAAAATTAACCGTAATTAATAAAAATAATCAATAAAAGTGCAAGTAGATAATAATTATACTTTTTATTACTTTTATTGGTCTAGAATTTAATTTATACTATGTTTCTTTATACATATAATCATAAACACGCTTGTTAAAAGTCTAAATTACAATGATAACCACTCTCTTTCTTTTAATTGATTGGATTAATTAACCAATGCCACAAAGCAAAAGGGATTGATGAATTAGGTCACACTTGTGCTAATCTGCCTTATTATATAATCCTTAAAGATTAGATAGATGATTAAGTCTTCAACTAATTCAAGCCACAAACATCCAATCTAAATGTTGTTGTAAGGTCTAGTGCATGTACCTATCGTATCTTTAAACTTAAGTCCAAAAGTCCTATATTGCTTAATAGTTTCTCCATTAGCGACAATACATGATGGATTTATATTATCAAAAACATGAACGATGATGACTACCGAGTTCTAGTGGTTTAATTAGTCTCACCAGATGTGTTTTATAAGATTCGATCTTGACATGGGATATGCGTGTGTGTCTTTATATGTACATATAAAACATAAGGTAGGTGATATGACAACATATTGTCTCAAATACATAACATATTTTGACACGAGACATGGTTAGCTCAATTAAAGAAATACCTCTTTTTGGAATGCCTTTTTTCGTTGAGATGAACCCCAGATATTTCGATTTTAAACATTTTTATTAGGGTATTTAGAAGGATTTGTTCATGGTCTTGTGGTTCGTTACGTTGACATTAATGATTAAACCTGCTAAGGTGATCGGGTGTGAATTTGAATCTCTTTAGGTGAGGTGGACTGGGTTGTAGTTACGAATAAAAAAATGTTGTTAAGAGAATTGAAAAGATTTAAGTTGTGTTTGGGGGTGCGTGTGGTCCCAAACGGGTAGTTTGGTGCAATTAAATTAGCATCGCCAACGAGTCATATATTAATTGGTTTGGGAGTAGGTACTCTATAGTTTTTCAAACGGAAGGTCATGGGCTCGAGTCTTACTTGATGCAATATGTTTTAAGTGCGCCAGAGGTTTTGCCACAGTGGGCCTTCGGGTGGTGGGTTTCCCCTGGATTGGTGGGCGGACCGGGTCACCAACGCTGTCTGTGTTTGCAGGCGTGGGTGACTTTTCGCCATTGAGTTTACCCGGATAACCGAGCTTAAAAGTATTCGTTAGACATTTAAAAAATATATATAACATCTATTTTTTTTTTCCAAAGTGAAGGTCATGGGTTAGAGTCTCTCTAGGCGCAATATGTTTGCTCCAATTGGGCCAAGGGTTTTACCACAGTGGGCCAAGGGTTTTACCACAGTGGGCCATTGGGTGATGGGTTTCTCTTGGAATGGTGGGCGAGCCGGGTCACCAGCGTTGTCTGTGTTCGCAGGCGTGGATGGCCTTTCGCCAATAGATTTACCTAGGTGAACGGGCTTAAAATTTATTCATTGGCCGTTCAAAAAAAAGATAAAAACAACTTTTATTTATTAAAGAAACAAGAAAGGAGTAAAAAAATCTCAAAAGGCGAGCCACCGATAAATAGTTAATGACCATGATTTCTGTAAAAATGAGTTCCATTAAATCATTAATTAATGTAATTTCTAAACACAAAATATAGTGGGAGTAATTCGAGTACATTTGAACATATACTAGTTTTTTATCACGCGCGCGTTGCGACGGGATTTTACGTGGCGTAACAAAGAATAGACTAACAATCGATCCGATTTGTATCCGAATTAAAATCATGTCGAATAGTAAAATAACTAAAATTTATACCGTTGAACAAAAACGTATCATACTTGAACCGCTTCTTTTCCAAACAAAACTATGTTGAAACGTAGACTAAGTCAAAACATACAAAAAAACACATAGATTACATTCGTACTGATTCGTTTCTAAACTAAATATACGTTGAAACGTAGATTAGAAAACGTTATGTATTTGACACGACTCGTTTTTTAATAAAGCTTACGCCAAAACTCAAAACATAGGCGAACATCAAAATGTAAATAATCTCAAAACATATATAAAAATATGCACAAAAACAAATTGAACCGACTCGTACCGACAAGTATCTAAAGATACAAACGTAAAATTTAGTTTTTTTAAGTAAAAATTATACAGAGATAAACCTGTAACTTTAAAAACTTAAGAGGGTCAATGTGTGGCCAGTCAGATTTGAATGCAATAAACAAATATAATTTAATAAATAAATATTAATATTATTTAACTACTATTATTATTATATAATTCCATATATTTATTATTATATAATTCCATAAATAAATATATTAGTATTATTATTTAAATATTATTATTTTAACTATTCAATTACACTTGTATTAATATAGGAGTAATTATTACGAGAATTTGTGAGCATTAATACATACTCATTTATATAAATAGAATGTCCGAATCTAATCATAACAAATATAGAATTATGACCATTAATATGAGTATTTGGAAGGCTCTTTGATACAACAATTCTTCAGAACCTCTATATTTATTGACTATTGAGGTAAGATAAGTGATCTTCGTAGAGAATAGAAGAAACCTTATTTGTTTTGGTTTTGTATTCAGATCTTTTAAAGCATGGCGAAATCGTATTCCAACATGATTTTGGTGCTCACGTTATATCATTTTGTTTCACGTAAGCTTGGTCTCATCTGTCATTAACTTTCGTTGCATATTGAGTTTACAATAACAAATTATGATTTGCAGGTTGGCAAATCTCATGTGGTTTGGCTGAGAAAGGATTGTCAGCGAGTCAGCAAGCGCTATCTGAAAATGATGATGACACTGTCATAAACGGAGTTGGTGATCCTTGTGATCCGGATGGCGGTTGCAAGATGATATGTCGAGTTGGTATGCCACACTGTTGTAATGGCATATATATGTGCTTGTAGTTGTTCTGACGAATTCCCTTGTCCTAGTAATAAGTTAGTCGGTTAGTCTCTAACATACTTTTTTAATGATGATCATCAAAAATGTACCTTCATTTGCATAAACTTCATAAACACTATATAAATGAGATGTGTTAGATTGTGTTTTAAAAATCGGAATATAGAAATAACAATCATATATGTTAATCCGTTGGCGATATCAGTTAATTAATAGAGTAATAATTTGTAAACAAAGGCTATCATACAAAAAAACGTAACGAAACTAAATCAAAACTTACAAAGCTGGGTAAATCGTATAAAATAGAAACTGGTGCTAGGTGAACACCAGTCGTACTCATGGATTCGTCTTGAATCATAACATATAAGACAATTTTATTTTGTATGAATGGGTGTAATTGATGTAATTTTTTAAAACAATAAATACCGTGAGTGAATGTGAAATGGTATCATGAGAGGGGAGTAGCCTTGTCATCGCCCGTGGAACACCATGCCAGGTGTCCGTGAGTGGAGGTGGTCGCTGTGATTGTGGCAACTAGGCGTGGGAAAGGGGGCGGGAGTTTGTGAAATAGAGCGGTCTGTTTAGTTTTTTACTAAAAAATTACTTACGGTGTCTCGTTGGAAATCCGTGCTAAATTTTTTTTTCTTCTGTTTTATCACTTTGAAAATCTGACGGTCAAAAGTGACTAGTTACCATTGTGTGTCAACTCTATATGAAATGTATTGGTGATTACCGGTCGAATAGCAAGAGCTGAATTAATAGACCTTAATGAGTTAGTGTATGTTTTATGAGGACACATTAGGATATATATATATATATATATATATATATATATATATCGAGTCATTTTGGGCTGGGCCCTCGTACATTTGTAAGCTAACTTGCATTTTGAGACTTAATGGGTTTAGGCATGTGTTAGTGGGTTATTAAGCAAAATTCAAAATACCATGAAGTTATAACAAGACATTTTGTGTCAACTTTACCATGAAGAAAGGGGAGGATTACTAGCTTATTTTTTCGTGTTTAGTTCTGAGACCACCAATTGCAACATTATAGTTAACACCATTTAACCAAAAAAGGTATAAGATAACAATGTTGGAGGTGGGGGACGGAGGACAACCGTAGGCATCGAATGTAAATCACTGATCATATCAACAAAAGCCGACGCTAGCAACAAAAGCCATTTCTTAATGTTAGGTTGGAGTTTTTGGTATACACGTAAGTGTTTAAAAGGCTTTATGTCGATGCAATACCAACAAAAGCCGACGCTAGCAACAAGTAAACAAGATAAGCTCTGAAAAGCCTTAGCGAACTCATAGTATTTCTTTTCTTGTTTTGATTATTTAAAACATGACAAAAACTTTGTTGAAGATGGTATGCGCAATCACATTATATCTGTCTTTATCAGATAAGCATGGTTTCACCCGCCTCATTTTGTATAGTGATTTATAGTTTGGCAAGTCCCGTGTAGTTTGGCTGAGAAATTATTGGTTGCGAATCAATTCACGACCACATTCTAAGAATTATGGTGACACTTTCATGAACAGAATTTTGCTTTGTAGGTGATCCTTGTAATCTGGATGATGGTTGTCAGGTAATTTTCCGAGTTGGTATAACCAATTGTTGCAATGGTCGATGCATTTGTCATCAATGTGGCTTTGATTGTCAATGTCGTTATCTAGTTAGTTTTAAGTTATAATAATCTTTTGAGTGATGACCATCAGCGTATACCTTCACTTTCTTTATAAGACCAATCAAGAAACACTAAACAATAATGTTTCAAGCAATGGGTGAAAACAAGGAAGGTCAAAAAAGTCCATAGACACTCCCCCACCCTAACAAAAATTGTCAATTTGTTGTATGTAAAAGAATATGAGATGAATTCATTAGTTATAGTTAGTAGAGAAAATAAATTCATAATTAACTTTCGGCTAAAATTAAAGCTCTAGTTCCATTACTGCTCGGAGGTCACATTATATGCCTAGAAGTATTGAAGACTTGCACATTTTTACAATTAATTTCCATAACATCCTTAAAATTCTTTTAGACATTCCCTTCCTTCCGCATAAAACTTCACAACCAATCTTTTAAAGGTCAACATTTAACCTGAAAAATCAGCACGAATTTAATTTTTTGAGTAATTATATAATTGGTCCCTGCAATATGTCATATTGCGAAGTTGCTTCCAACTTGCGAAAAATTACATCATTTTTTGTTTGTCAAACCGTAACACGAATACTCCTTGAAGTGGATGACAGTTAAGTTTTCAAGTTAGTGTGAAATGTCTATTTTACATCCGAACTAAAAGGCAAATAAATAAATGATATTCTTAAAACTAAAACCCTAGCCCCTTACTCATCTTTATATACATCCTACCACCTCGAGCTCCCTCGGAAGGACACCGCCTTATAGACACCGCCATCGCTACCATATCTGACCGTCACCAAAACCTCAACTCATTATCATCATAATAGGTAAGTGGCCGTTAATAGAGATATATAAAAGAGCAAAGTATGAATGGCCATGCTAACAAAAATAAGCGTCTAGCAAATTGGGCAAATTAGTGAAACCATGGTCAGTAGTCGTTGCCTCAAAACCAAATGATCGTAAAACTAAATATCGAGACAAAATCTGTCTTAGAATTACTGGCGAGAATAAATCAGTAATACTTATATGATAGAAAACAAATTAGTATAAATTTGAAAAACAATAAAATAAATGATATTACATGCGCTTAACAATCGCAAACATGACGAAAAAATTAGACACTGTAATAAATTGTTGAAAACTTAGTTACTGAAAATGATATGGCGGCCAAATTATATATTAGTAAAAGAATAGAAATACTGTTGATCGCAAAGACAGTCAACATTTTCTAAAACAACTTAAACCTCGAAAACGATGGAAAATAATGTTTAAAATAAAAGGAAGTGCTCAAATAAAAAATGTTTTAAATCTGCACTAAAAAAAGATCGCGCAGACGTTTTTTAGTGAAACGTCTTCGAAAACACAAACATTTAAAAAAACTAATAACACCTAAAATGTCATACCTTTTAAAACAATAGAATGACATGTGTTATTTTCACAATCCTATTTTTTAGATTAAATATATTTTTATTTTAACCCTTGGCCTAAAAATAAAAGTGTTGAAATAATACAATGGTCACAAAACCAATCATAGTTGATATTTTAAAATTAAACAAGAAATTTTTCTAAAGCATTAAACTTTTTTAAAAATATGAAATATTTTAAAATTAGTGTTTTTAAAAAAGTAAAATTTTTATAAATAAAAATTAATTAAATGGAAAGTTTTAATAAAAAAGTTTTAAAAATGATATTTTTTTCAAACGTTTGTTACGAAACAAAATTCTCATTCTATTTATAATAAGAAAAATTTTAATCATGTCTTATCTTAAATATCTTTTTATAATTAATAAAAGTTTATTTTATTTACAGTTAATCTCGGTTTTCGTTTCTGAGTTTTACAAATTTTCTCAATTTGAGTACCAACCTTTGATTTGTCTCTATTATTGGCTTTAATTTTACAAATCTTTTCTGTTTTCATCCTTATAACTAACAGTGTTAATATTTTCTATTAGAAATTTTTGAAAAGAACAAAATACCCCTAGGGACTTATATTATTTACAAAAAAATCTCACCATCCTCACAATTTTCAATTTCTCTTACTTCTCTCTCTCTCTCTCTATCTTTATATCTCTCTCACACACACACACACTCTCTCGCTCTCTCTCTCTCTCTCTCCTTTCTTTACAATCACCGGTAAACACCACCTCCCGCCCCCACCTTCTGGCAGCCACCTCCACCGTCACTGCCTAGTGTCCCTGACGATCACTGCTCACCACACTATCGTTGCATCTCTTCTTCATATTTGCGGCCACCTCTACCCCCAACCTCCGGCTGCCACCTCCACCCCCAACCTCCGGCTGCCACCTCCACCGCCACTGCCTTGTTGTCTCCGACTACAATGACCACCACACCACCATCGCACCTCCTTTTTAAATTTACAACCACCTCCTACCCCCACCCTCCTGCACCCACCTCCACTGCCACTAAACTGTTGTCTTCGACTACAACTTACTGTTACACCACCACCGCATCTCCTTTTCAGATTTGTGACCACCTACTACCCCCACCCTCCGGCATTCACCTCCACCATGATAAATAGTAAAAACCTACACAAATCCACACAAAGAGACATAAGTAAAAGGGGGTGCCAAATTGAATGGAGTGCGATGACGAAGGTGGTTTTTGCGTGATTTCAGGCAGCGGTTGGTTTTAGTGGCTTCAATCGTGAGCGTGGGTAGAGATGATGATGATGATGATGATTATGATGATGTGTGGATGATGAAGATGACAAGTAGATGGGGGTTGGGGTGGGTATGTGGTGTTTAATTTATCTATAAAATAAAACAATAATAAAGTTTATAATTTAATATTTATTTTTATTTATAATAAGGGGTATTTTGATCAATTAACACTCATTTAACACTTGGTTAACGGAAACTGTTAACACCGTTAATTAAAAGGACGAAAACAGAAATGATTTGCAAAACTTATGTCAACAATAAAAACAAATCAAAGGTTGGTACTCAAATAGAGACAATTTGCAAAACTCGTAGACGAAAATCGAGATTAACTCTTTTATTTAATTTTATTTATTTAACCCGTGTAACACACGGGATTACTAAATATAGTAATATATATTTATGAAAAAGTAGCATTTACGATCGTAACATAATGACCATGATTTCTCTAAGAATGAGTTGCCATTAATGAAATTTCTAAACACAAAATATACTGGGAGTCATACGGGTACTTATGGAATATTAATACGACAATTTATGAGCATTAATACATTCTCACCAAAATTAATCGAATGTCTAAATCTAAATCATAACAAATATAAATTTATGAGCATTAATAGGAGTATTTGGGAGGCCCTTTGATGCCACGATTCTCCACAACCTCTATATATACATAGGTAAGATAAGTGATCTTGGTAGAGAATTGAAGAAATCTTGTACATTTGTTTTGGTTTTGTATTTTGATCTTTTAAAGCATGGCGAAATCATCCTCCAAGATGATGTTGGTGTTCACGTTATATCTTTGTGTTTCAAGTAAGCTTGGTCTCATCCGTCATTAACTTTTGTTGCATATTGAGTTTACACTAATGAATTATGATGTGCAGGTTGGCAAGTCTCATGTCGTTTGGCTGATAAAGGATTGGCAGCGAGTCAGCACGTGCTATCTGAGAATGATGGTGACGCTTTCTTGAACGGATATGGTGATCCTTGTGATTCGCATGGTGTATGCAGATCGATGTGTCGAGTGGGTATTCCCCATTGTTGCAAGGGTAAATGCGCGTGTAGTTGTCTCGGGGAATGCCCTTGTCCTGGTAACGAGTTATCCGGTTAGTGTCAACATATTTTTTGGTCATGGTCATTAAGATGTACCTTCTTTTGCAAGAAATTTAAGAAAGTTGAATAATTGTGACGAGTGATCGAGCTGTAATCATCCATCAAGTAATTGGAATATGATAATAACATCTATAATATGTGTAACTACTACTGCACTAACCAATTATTCAGTGACATATCTGAATTTTGTTGATGGGATTGGATATTTTTGGGTTTGGTTGTATTTTGTTAAATATTAAAAAAAAAAATTCATTTGATTCGCTTCAGGTTGGGTCACATAATAAAAAGACAAAACCAAATTAAATTTTGAATACATTGTATAAATACGTCAATTTTTTGAAAAGAAATAGCTAAATTGAAGATATGTAGTCGTTTAGAATCAGATTGAGAGGGGGAGTTACTATGGACCATAAATTTACGTTAGTATAGGTTACGATAGTCCCGACTCGTTTTCAAAATAAATTTACGTTAAAACGTAGAGTAACTCGGATTTATACCGTCGAACAAAAACGTTTTTTATTTGACCCGCTCATTTCAGAAAAATGAAGTTACTTCAAAATGTACAGAAACGTCGAAACATAGATAATCTCAAAACGTATAAAAAAGTACGCAAATAAACGTTTTATATTTGACCCGACTCGTGCCGACATGTAAACCCATAACTTTAGAAATCTAAGAAGGTTAAAGTGACATTTTATAAAGTTTTTTAAAACGTATTATGATGTGAAAGTGTCAAAATTAACTAATTAGAACGTTTAATAAACATTCAATAAACAAATTATTTAATAGTATTATTTAATCGTCAAATTAAAAAATATTATTTTATTATTATTATTATTATTATTATTATTATTATTATTATTATTATTATTATTATTATTATTATTATTATTATTATTATTATTATTATTATTATTATTGTCATTATTATTATTATTATTATTATTATTATTATTATTATTATTATTATTATTATTATTATTATTATTATTACTACTACTACTACTACTACCACTACTATTTAAAGTGAATAGTCAAACCATTTATCGATTTGGTTTACATCATGCAACACATTTAAACCATTGCTTACCTAGAAATCCCGATGGAACTAGACCGAGATCATCCCCACTCCACCGAAACGGACAGGACCGTGATCATTCCCACCTCCAATAAAAAACAACTACTACATATACATTAATTAAAGAAACATTATTAAACAGTTACTATTAAATGATTATTATTATTATTAATATATTATTTTAATAAACAATTATTAAACAATTACTATTAAATTATTATTATTACTCTTCAACTACATATGCATTAATATAGATGTAACTAGCTTTAGTAAACCAGTGTATTACACGGGTTGAATAAATAAAATATTAAATATATTAGGAATTTATTAATTAAAAATAATATTTTAAGATAATATATGATTAAAATTACGTATAAGTAATAAAACAAAAATATCAAATTTTAAACTTTTTTTTTGTTTTTTTAAAATAAATTAAACATTTTGTTTCAAAACAAACCATTTTTAAAAAAAGTTTCCTTACTATAACTCCTAATTTTAATTATTTTTTGTTTATAGAAATTTTACTATTTAAAAATCTAATTTTAAAGTATTTTGTATTTTTAAAAAAAGTTTGATATTTTAAAAAACTTTCTTTTGTAAAAGTTTGTTTCTATAGAAATAACATTAATAAAAAAAAGATTTATTTTTTAGTTTATTAAAAAAACTATTATTGATTTAAAAAAAATAAATAATATTATTAGTAATTAAGGTAATTATTTAATAGGAGAGAGAAGCGGAAAAATTTTGATAAGATTGAATGTGATGTTGACACGTGGCACCTCTAGTTACTCTTTTATTAGAGTAGAAAGATTATATTTTGTACATATTTTGTCACGCAAGATTCAGTCATTCAATGAACATAAGGTCCGAGGAAGCTAGGATGATAGAGAAATTAAAAAGATGATAAATCTTGCATTTATCCCATAAGATAGAAAGTTTGTTCCGGAAAAACACTTAGTTTTGTAAAAACCACTCTCTTAATTTAATAATAAAGCAAATACAGTAAATATACAAGAATAAAAAAAGCAAACAACATATCAGAGTTAATTCGTAGTAAAAGATAAAATATAAGATAGATATATCTCTATCACTAAATTAGAAGATAAAACACAAGACTAAGTGCACATCTATGACTAAATAAATTAAACAAAACCCACCTAAGACTACATGCATACTTCAACCAACAAGCATCGCTGCATCTAAAGACGCAGCAAAAAGTAGTTAACACCAACACTTATGGCTACAAGTCTACCTTAGTGCAAGATAAGGTATGAAGCTTCAACAAAGACCAGATCTATACGGTCTCCAAAAAATCTCTAACATTTAACTGGTGTCTACCATTGCTCTTATCCCTTAATTGTGAGGGTTTCTCTTCCACCCGTGCTTTAACTACTACCTGAATTCATGCTACCGCTAATGTGTCCCTAAAAACTTTTTTCCTTGTACCTGATTCAACGTTGTGTGTCCAAACATTCACCTCAACATTCTCATTTTAATTACTTTCAACTTTAGCTCATGTATCCTTTTGATTGGTCCACAGTTAGTTCCATACAATATAGCTGATCAAACTACAACTATATATATTTCTCTTTAATCTTTTTTTTTTCTGAACCTTTTATTAAACAAAAAGCATGTGCTAGTCGATGGATCTAAATGTGTAATTTATATTTAAAAAAATCTCAATTTTTAATAAGTTTTAGCTTATTTTTTTATTAAAAAGTTCTTATAATTAGTTCATATTTTGACTTTGGCATTTTTAAGAGACAACCAGCTTAACTGAAGTATTTTAACTAAATTTAATATCGACGAATGATAAAAGGAAATTGTATAGATAAATTAGTTACATAAAACATATTGATAAAAAAATAAAGGGAGTTAAGTATGAAGATGGCAATATTGTAAATCATTAGTAATTGATTGTTTTGATTCAAATCTTACGTTAAATATGAATTACAACATAACTATTGCATCTACAAGGTTGAATGAATTAGCTAAATAAAGGCTATGAATTACATGATTTGCTATTATATTTACAAGTTCAGCTAGAGTAAAAAATAATGGGACACTTACATATTTTCTTTTCCTAAACACATTAATTACACATTTATCCAATTTAAAAAATTAATTACATATTTCTCATTTGTAAAACATATATTTTACATATTTACCTATTTTATTAAAATTATTTATTAAACAATTATTGTATTCATATTTTCACCAAGTTATTTTTATACATTTCATTCCTAAGAAACCAATCACATATTTTTTTAAATTCTAGTTTTCTATATATATAAAAATAATAAAATTACAACTCCAAATACAAAAGTTTAAAACTTCATTGCAAAACAATAATCATAGATAATAAAAGTTATATATACAAATACAAAACGTAAATTGTCAAAGTTAACAATTATAATAACAAAACATTAGTATGTAAAAATCTCGTAGTACAAACAAGACAAAATAGTTATTTGATAGATTAACTTTAATGAAATGAATATATATATATATATATATATATATATATATATATATATATATGTATTTATATATGTATTAGAAAGAAATAAAATATATATAATCAATTTTATGCTTTGAGGTAATATGTAGTTTGTGGTTTTAAGAAAGGAAAAAATGTAAAATTCCTAAAAATAATTGTGGGGTAACATGTCGGGTTTTGATTAATATTTTTTTTCATTTTAATAAATTTTTCTATTTTAATAAAAGGTAACTTGGGTTATACATGTCAACACCATATTTTTTCTCACAAAAATTTTCCCGCTTCTCTTTTATATTAAATAATTACATTAATTATTAATTAAATTATTTAATTCTTTTTTAGATTATAAATAGATTTAAATAAATTTAAAAGAAGAGCTTTTTATTAATGCTATTTCTAAACAAATAATTTTTTTATAAAATAAGAAAATTTTTTAGAAAATAAAACATTTTTAAAAATAAAAATAGTTTAAAATTAGTGTTTTTAAAAGGTAAAATTTTTATCAATTTTCTATTACTTATAATTCTTATTTGTACGTAATTTAAATCATATAATTTTTTAAAATATCGTTTTATAATAAATAAATTTTTTTCTATTTAATATTTAATTTATTCAAATCGTGTAATACACGGGTTATTAAAACTAGTATGTTATATATAACTTTTATTCATAACTCAAACAAGTGAATAAGGTGCTTGAGTGGTGAGGCGTTTACAAAACCCTCTCTGGTTCAATTACTATGGCTGGAGTTTTTGCAAATTCTAAAATAAAGTTACATTAACTTTAATAAACTTACAATATAGCTTCTGAACTTTAATAAAGTTTTTATTCACGCCTTAAATATTTTTCTTCTATTTATTTTAATAGGTAAAATAATGTTGTATATATAATTCTCTTTAAATTAGTTTTTTATTTTCCCTTCTTGCTTTGTTTTTTACTTTTAATTTTCTTTTGCTTATTTTTATCTACGTTACTAACGTTTATTTTTATCTACGTTACCAACGTTTTGATGTGTATTTTCTCACGATGCGAGTATTAATGTACAAGTTGTTGGCATTGTTGGAAGATTTAACATAAGAATTTAATTTTAAGCATAATTTTACCCGGTTAAATATATTATTTTTACGTCTTTTGTTTTTGTTTTAAAGAATTACAAGTTCTGACTCGTAATTTAGGTTCTAAAGGCCGGACCATTCAAACCATGCGTATCGAGCCATATTGGGAGCGAGGAACACATTTTTTATTATCGGCTTTTTATGGTTGATTGCACCAACAATAGTCGATGCAAGTGAGTAGGAGAACATTCTTTATTGCAAGATGTTCGTTCATCAGTCGCAGATCGTTTCACTTGCTTCATTTAGTTCATTCCCATTCTATACTTGTTCTATGTACCTAGACAAGTAAAGTAAATTAGTAAATAGTACAGGAAACACAACACCGTCCTTTATAGCTTGGTTTGCAATTTATCTTTTGTTTTCTTTTAATTTCAAAGATTTTATTTATCGTCTACATTTAGATGAATTTTAGCATTCCATACATAATAGGTTTAATACCAAACATTGTGCTTGTTAAAAACTGCTCTTTCTATTGTTTGTTATAATAGGCAGGTTGGATTGGATTGATGGGTTTAGATCAGAATGAGCCGATTAAAAAAAAGATTAAGATGATGGGTATGGGTTAGGATGGGTTCGGGTCAAAACAGGTCAAAACTATTAAACAAAACATTATATTTTCAAATGTTAAGTAATGGAACGAATACAAAAATATTATATAGTAAGACCCTCCCATCAAAAATATTTGGTCATGTTACTGATTTTTGTGACGAGTTTTAAACACAAACCCTAAAACCAGGATCATCGTCGATGAAGTTATCAAAGATGGATTGGTTACAATGATCATGAACTTTTCTCTTATCATTTGGCGATGGAAGACGGCGATGACCATGCCAGGGATGGTAATTTGAAGATTATGAAAGCATGTGATGTAATTTCTTTTCCAACGGCTCTATGTTAGGCTTGTGCGTTGATCAAGACGGTTTGTGCCGAAGGAGAGAGATGGCTAAAGAGAGATTGATGGTTGCTACGAAAAGAAAGCGGGAGGTAAGGTTTGACGATGGCTAATTAAGTTCTTTGTCGAATGACACAAGCATACGCATTGATGTTTGCACCCATCTTGATTCGATATTTTTTTTCATCAGCCTAGTGGTGTATTCATCTTTCACTCATTCTACGCATCTCAAACCAAATAATTTAGATCAAGCCAACATGATCCATTATATAATAATAACTATCCATATTGATCCACGTAGAAATATTTAGGTTTGTTTTGCCGGTTCTAGTTATATTAATTACTTGTGCCGGATGTTATCCTTCTGGTCAGTACTTAATGCAAGTCTTGTAATTAATGGCGAATAATACGTAGATAAATCGAAAAGAGATGTTTGTATAAGGTTTAGAGTAAAATTACAAAACAAAACATATAACAAGTGCAAGATGATATTTAGAGTAAATTACACGGATGGTCCGTAGCGTTTGTTAAAATTTTACCTTTTGTTTCTAGGTTTCAAAAACCTGTAGTTTACGTTTTTTCAAACATTTGGATTAAACCTATAATTTTTGTAAAGCGGAGATAAAATGTGAAATTTAAGCAAATGTTAAATACCATCAGTGTAGTCTAATCTTTATTTATGAAAAAAGGGATCATTTAGCTAGGATCGTTACATATATGACAATGGCCTTTAAGAAAAACATATGTGACAATGATTTATTGATTTATGTAAAAATGAGTTGTCATAATGCAACTTTTAAAGGATAAAAACATATTGCTAGTAATACAAGGCTTTTTTTTTTTTTTTTTTTTTTTTCTGAACAGCATTTGGAACATCAATACGACATTTATGGCTATCAATACATTCTCATCAACATTTATGAAATGTATAAATCCAAATCATAACAGATAAATTTATGAGCATTTATTTACGGAAGGATTAGAGAGGCTCTTTGGTACCACAGTTGTCCATGAACTCTATATATAGTGGTAAGACAAGTGATAATGTTTGTAGAAAAGAAATTCTTATTTGTTTTCCTTCGTATTGAGATCATTTAAAACATGGCGAAAACGTCCTTCAATATGATGTTTATGTTTACATTATATCTTTGTGTTTCACGTAAGTTTGGTCTCATCAATCTTTAATAAACTGTTGTTATGTATTGAGTTTTCATTAGTAAATTATGATTTGCAGGTTGGCAAATCTCATATGGTTTGGTTGATAAAAGATTGGCAACGAGTCAGCAAGCGCTATTTGAGAATGATGGTGACACTTATATGAACCGAGTTGGTGATCCTTGTGATCCAAATGGTGGTTGCATAGTTAATTGTCGAGTTGGTATGCCCCATTGTTGTAATGGTATATGTGCTTGTATTTGTTCGCGTGAATGCCCTTGTCCTAGTAATGAGTTAGCCGGTTAGTCTCTAACATATTGAAAATGATCGCCATCAAGATGTACCTTCATTTGCGTACTTAAAAAAACTATATAAACGTTATGAATTTGAGTGAGTTTTATATAATGATCCATGCACCCTTGAAATATGGAAATAACATCAATCACATGTGTGAGTACGATTTATGGCTCAATGATTTAGCGGTATTGAAGATTGATTTTTACAAAAGTAGTTTGCTATTAAATTCTTATAAATATAAGTTGTGAAAAAAATTGCTGTAACAATTAATTCTGTATGAAAAAGAAGCTTTTTCTAATCTACAATTAAACTCACAAACATATTATACTTATTGTGCATTTATTGATTGAGAAAAGAATTTTTAGTAGAGATAGATTACCAAAATTAGAAATTTTATACGTCCAAACACATGCATGTATATAAATTAGTATTCAACTGTTTAACTCTACCAAATATAAATTTTCTAATATGTCTTCCTCGTTCTCAAAGTCCGGATAGAGGAAACGAGTTATTTGGCTAAAGTGTTTTTGCTAGAAAGCTCAAAACTATATTTTCATTTTAGGTCTCACCACCAGGTAGCTTTTGAGTCAATAAATAACACTAGTAAAAAAAAAAGTAGCTACACTGATGGAAAATTTCGTAGGAATATGTCGTTAAATGGATTTGCGTAATTTCATTTGTGACAGGTTACCGACAAGGCAACAACCTTTATCAAGAAATCATCGAAGGGCAATTTTACCGATGAATTACCAACAACTTTTGTTAGGTCATAAAAAAACAAATTACCTGCAACGGAAGCCGCCTGGGTAATTCATAGGTAATATTAATTAATTAAAAAATTATAATCTATATTTATAGTATCTATATCTATAGTATATAATAAAATAGTAATTAGGATGCAACATGACACTCTACTGTTAATTATTAAAAAAAATTTCCCGCCTAAACTATTATCTTATTTTGGTTAAGTTTTTATTTTAAGAAACTAAATTAATTATTGATTTTGTTTTTAATTTAATTTTTTTATATTATCAACTAAATTATATAATCATATGTTATTTTGAATTGTATATACTTTCATAGTAAAATAAGATTTAATTGATAAAAATTTAAAAAAAAATATTTATTGATATATTTATATATTTTGGGTTAATTTTAATTTAAGACAATTGGTTTTTTATTTCACACGGGTCAATTGTATGTTACATTATCCAAAAAAGTATTCGAATATATATAACTTGAAAATGCAACTTTTTTTTTTTTTTTTTTTATCTTTTATGTAATACGTAATTTAATCATACGAGATATTTATACATTTATGAATTATATAGTTTTTATATTTTCAACCCCTGGATTACATGAGTATCTAACCTTGTTTGTAAATAAAGGCTTGCAGTAGCTAGGCCAAATCAATACACATGCAAAAAAGCTAACAAAACTAAATCAAAACTTACAAAGTTGGATGAAACATATTAATCAAAACAAATGGTGTCACTGTGTTAGGTTTAACAAGTAGTTGGAGAGCAACACCTACTATCCCAACACCAATCTTTCTCTTGGATTCGTCTTGGATCATTACATATATGACAATGATTTTGTAATGATGAGTTTCAATAGTGTAATGCTTAAAAATTATAGATATAATGCGATTAATGGGCAAGAGCGTCCGTTTTAGGCCCCCAAATTTTAAAAGACCATGAAATTGAAAAAAGAACTATTTTCATTTATATAACAAATTGAGTAAAGTTCAACTAATAGGATTCTCATAAATTTTAAATGAAACACAGTTTAGTTGAGGAATAATGTGTTGGTGGGGAAGATAATGTGATTACACATATAGATTCGTGTTTGAGAATCGATGTTTATGATTTTTCTATGTAATAAAAAAAAACATGTCATAAAAAAGGCATCGATTTCTTGGTTCGCATTAAGCCTCGAAATGCGTCTGGTAGTTATGGTAATGCGTAAATGTGTAATGGTATCATACGAGAGGGGAGTAGACACGTGATCACCCACAGAATACCATGTCGGGTGTGTTGGCCTAGAATCAATATATCAACACAAGAACACCCGTGAATTTAGCGGCAGCCCGTCTTCACTTTACTAATATTATTATGAACAACCATATCAAATACAATGACTATAATCCCCTATTTATAATACACATACTAATCCTAACACAACTCATATATTATTAAATAATCAAATAAATAAGCTAACTCAATTTCTAGTTTAATACAAACTCAACAAAAATATTAACAAAGTAATAATAATTATCATCTTGTAGGGTTGCAAACGAATCGAACGAACACGAACAAAATCTTGTTCATGTTCATTCATTAAGGAAATAAACTTGTTCGTGAACTATTCATGAGCATTTGTTGAACGAAATTCCTTGCTCGTATGCGTTCATTAAGTTAATGAACATATTCATGAATCATTCAGGAACACTTACCATACGCAAAGGAACACAGACAAAGACAAACGAATATAGACAATATTCTTGAACATAAACGAATACAAACAAAAGTTTATAAACATAAACGAATACAAATGATCATATATTTATTTTAGAAAAAAAAAATATGCATTTTCAATACCATTTCTTAATGTTAGGTGGTCATTTTTGGTACTCAGCTTGCAAGTGTTTAAAATGATTCATGCCGACCGAACACTAACAAAAGCCGAGTCACTAATTAAGAGGTCAACAAGACAAGTCTCGAAAATCTTAGCGGACTCATCTTTCATAAACCTGTGTCCCTATCTTCCAAGGGTATACCAACAGATAGTCTGTTGCAATTATCCCCCCAAAGGAAGACGAAATCAAATTATTGCTGACCTATTTCCCTTGTTAAAAGCTTTGTATTTGTGGACAAAACCCACAACGCATGTGTCATTTGGTAACTTGTAGTTAGTAATCCTTCATTATCTTTATTATTTTTTTAAAAAAAATTATTGGAACCTAACGGTAATCACCGGGCGACAACACCCCCTGGTATCGTTCCATTAATAAAACTTCTTTGTTTAGTAGTGATCTAAAAAAAAATATGAACTTTATGAGCATTAATGAGAGAATTTGAGAGGCTTTTTGGTAGCATAATTACGTACCCAGAACCTCTATGTACGTCAAGGTAAGACAAATGCTCATGTTGGATAAGAAATTCTACTTTTTTTTTCTTTTCTTGTTCTGATCTTTTAAAACATGACGAAAACGTCATTGAAGATAATGTTTGTGATCGCATTATATCTGTCTTTCTCACGTAAGCTTAGTCCCGTTCATTCCTAGTTTTTGTTATGTTTTAAGTGTTTATTATGGTATTATGATTTATAGGTTGACAAGTCTCATGTGGTTTGGTTGAAAAAGGATTGATTGTGAATCAACGACCGCCGTCTAAGAATTTTTATTGTCACACTTTCATGAACAAACTTGCATTTGTAGGTGATCCTTGTAATCCGAATGATGGTTGCCCAGTAATTTGCCAAGTTAATTGGTGTACCCAATTGTTGCAACGGTCGATGCACTTATCATTAGCCAGTTAGTTTTAATCTAGAGAGATGACCATCACCATATATATACCTTCACTTGTATGATCATCAAATTAAAACATTGAATACCCGTGAAGTATTTGAGTGAGTTTCAATGATCCATGCTTTGGTTGAATATATGATAATAGCATCCCATATGATTGTTTCAATTATATGTATCTAATATTAACAGTAATTAATATAAACTTTTAGCATCTATAACTATTAATAAAAGACTAACTATGGGTACACATGGCCCCATTCTAGCCCGTCCATCTAAGCGCCACGTCTGCATTGTCACATGTCGCTACATCATTCAATCTTGATTTACAATGAATTTGAAAACTATTAACTAATATCAATTACAAATAATTTATATTTATGATCATTTATTACTTTTTAATTATTTGACATCTTTTCAAAAGTAATAAGAAATTGCTAATTATGATAGCAAATAACGATTAAGTTATTAATTTTAATATTACCGTTAACAATTTTTTGTTGTATTAAATAATAAATTATGTCATATTTCTTTCGAAATAACATTTTCTTTTTAAGTAATGTAAAATTCATAAAATTATTTATATTTTTGGTAATGTTTACTTTTTAACAACCTTCCATTGATATGACTTTTACCCATCCTTTATAACCTTCAATACCATTACATAAATAAGTATTTACATCTTTATGAATAATTAATTTTTGATTTTAACTGTTCGTTGTCTTAGTTACATGTAATTGTTACATACTTTTGTAAATATTATCAAATTTGTTCATTAGTTGATATGTTTTTTTTTTATTTTTCTATTCAATCGTGTTAGCTTTATTTGTTTCTATTGTGGAACGGTATAACTTTTTGATACTATTATATTACAATAACTTTTTTATTCTCTCTTCAACATCATATATATATATATATATATATATATATATATATATATATATATATATATATATATATATATATATGACTATAAAATTATTTACCCATGTATCATTTTAAGTATTTGTCAACCCGTGTAGCACACGGGTCACTAACCTAGTATCATATATATAATCTACTTAATAGAATACTTGATTAATAGCTAGCGGGTTATAAAAGATTCTTTTTCATTCAATTTCGAGTCTCACAACACAATTATTTTACCTGAGATATTAATAGAAACTTGGGTTTTTAAGTCTTTTTCAAAAATGAATAGCTAACTATACTTGTATATATGTTACACTATTATATAGGTTTCCCCTGCTTGATTGTCAAAATTGTGTTTCCAACTTCAAATAATATCAGGTAAACTCTAAGTGTTTGTTCAACCATGTTCTATACTAAAATTGATTTTTCCAAAAGGTTAGGAACTTGTTTAAAAGTACAAATTTTATTGATTTAAGTTCAATATGAACAATCTAGATAACTAGATAAGAACAACATGAACAAATATTACACTTAGATCATAGATGTGACTTTCAACAAATACATACAATCAAACAGAAAGTTTCATCAAGTGACACGAAGATGAAACTCTAACAAATAGAAACGAGAATTCGAGAGAAGAGAGTGTGCATTTGAAGACTGATTAGAAAACAAAGATAAGACTATAAGAGAGAGGATGACTATTTGATTTTGAGCATCCCAAACTTAAAAGGTTAAAACCATAGAAATTAGATGGAGAAGATAATGGAGACAACATCCAGAGATGATGCATTCTTTTCCCTGATGATAATATGATGAATGGAATACTGAAGATGAGTTGATCTCTATTTTATGTTTAGATCCTCTCTCACTAACCATGAGGCCCAACTGAGCCTAAATAACCTTTAGCCCAGCAACACTCTTCTGCTACAAGTCCAGTAACACTCCAACGGCCCATAATACTCAGCAACAAATATAAGTAGACAACATTAAAAAAATTATTAGATATTAGAAACTACTTTTATAAAAATATATTTGATATTGAATTGAAAATAGATACATATTTCAACATGGTTCATGAATTTGGGTCAGAATGAGCTTATTAGGAAAAGGGTTAGAATTAATGGGTATGGATCAGGATGGATTTAAGTAATGGAACGAATACAAATGCATAAATATTTATATATTAAGACCCTCCTGTCAAAAGTTTCTAGTCGAATCATTAATTTTTATCATGACTTCTAAATCCTCAAACCAGGATCATCGTCGATGAAATTATCAAGGATCCTTGGTTGGGAATCGATTACAATGATCATGAACTTTACTCCGATCATTTGGAGATGGAAGACGGCGAAGACCATATCAGGAACACTAATTTGAAAATTCTAAACACATGTGATATAATTTTCTTTTCCTCCGGCTCTATGTTCGGTTTGTTCGATGATCAAGACGGCTTGTGCCGAAGAGAGATAGTTGAAGAGAGATTGACGATGGATACGAGAAAAAAGTAGGGTGTAAGGTTTGATGGTGGCTAATTAAGTTCTTCACTAAATCACACAAGTATACGAATTGATATTTGCATCCATCAATATCTTGACTCGTCATTTTCCATTCATCAGCCCCATGGTGTATATATTCATCTTTCACCCATTCTACTCATCTCAACCTGTATATAAATACTTTAGATCAAACCAATATGATCCATTATGTAATAATAACTACCCATATTGACCCACTTAAAACACTTACGTTTGTTTCAACAGGTCTAGTTATATTCATGCACTTGTGCATGATGGTATCCTCTTGACATTAGTTAATGCAAGTCTTGAAGTTAATAGCAAAAAATATATAAATAAATCGAAAAGAGATTTTAAGGTTTAGAATGAAATTACAAAACAAAACATACAAGTGCAAAATAATACTTAGAGTATATTACACAGATTGTCCCTAACGTTTGCTAAAATTTTACCTTTTGCTTCTGGGTTTCAAAAACCTATGATTTACATTTCTGTCAAACCTTTAAAACAAACTTGTTATTTTTGTAACTCATAGACAAAATGTAAAATTTAAGCAAATGTTAGTACCATCCGTGAATTTTACTCTAACATTTATTTACGAAAAAGGGGAGCATTTAGCTAGGATCGTTAGGTATATGACAATGGCCTTTAAAAAAAAACATATATGACATTGATTTATTTATTTTTGTAAAAATCAGATGTCATAATGCAACTTTTAAAAGATAAAACATATTGCGAGTAATACAAGTACATTTGGAACAACAGGACGAGATTTATAACCATTAATACATTCTCATCAACATTAATAAAATGTTTAAATCCAAATCATAACAGATATAACATTTATGAGCATTTATAAAGGTATTAGAGAGGCAATTTGGTACCACGGTTGTCCATAAACTCTATATATAGTGATAAGACAAGTGATAATCTTGGTAGAAAAGAAATTCTTATTTGTTTTTCTTTCGTATTGAGGTCTTTTAAAACATGGCGAAAGCATCCGCCAAGATTATGTTTATGTTTACATTATATCTTTGTGTTTCACGTAAGCTTCGCCTCATCGATCCTTAAGAGTTGTTGTGTATTGAGTTTTCACTAATGAATTATGATTTGCGGGTTGAAAAATCTCATGTGGTTTGGTTCATAACCATCTTATGTATCACACTTAAAGTAAAAAATACATGTTTGTTATATTGTTCTTGCAGTTCTCTACCTAGAATAGGCACTTGCATTTCGCTGCTCAAAAAAGGCTCTGTACAAAAGCATCCAAGTTTCCCAAGTCCAATTTAATAAACAAACCATGGGATTATAATGTTGTGTTAAAACCATTACAGTGGTGCGTCTATAAACCATCTTTTATCTAATATAGGCATATATTCTGACCGTAAAAAACACGTGTCACGTCCTAGACACTTTATGTGTTTCGCATGCAAAAATAACATAGTGCGGAGCCGGTCTCTCTCTATATATATTAATTATTGATATTGAGTAATTTTTTTTTAAAATGTACTCACACTTCCCAATATATACTCTTAAAATTCATCTATTTCTCACTTTAAGAGACTTAATCACCTATCAATTTAGTAGTGAGGATAAACACCAGGAGTTGTTATCCTCAAGAAATCACCCCTATGTTTGCCATGTCTTTGTGTCTAACATCCCAACAACATTCACCTTAATAGCATTATAAAATATAAATTTAAAAGAATCAAATTTCAAAAACATAAATAGGGAGTAAAAACAAGTTAGAGAAAGAGTAAGAGTAAGAAGCATCTTTCAATTATTACAAGGATGAGCATATGATGCATATGGGTATGGGCAAAAGTGCCCAAAAGAGATGGGAAACAATGTTGTTCTATAGTTATTATCCTCAAAGTCCAAAATAAAGAAATAAAAAAGCAAGTAAAAAAGAAGAGTAGTCTGCAACTTTGCATCTCTAGGTGTTATTCAAGCTTCTTGATTTGAATGACCTCAATTGCATGATTGCAATAACATGTTCCTTCACTGCCACATGTACTTTATTAATAAAAAAACAGCTTTAATTATATGTGTAACAAAGATTAAGAATATTCTTTCTTTGATCTCTTCTCTAGTTATATACTTCAAAAACCTTCAGAGCTTTTACATTAATTTGATAGTTACATAGCACTTTAACTTAGTTAGCTTTTAAATAAAACTGTTATACGGTACTAATGAAGTAAAATAAAAAATTTACTTTTTAGAATAATAAATAAAACTTTTCAATACTTAAAGGAAAGGTTAAGAGTATATATTTATGCTCCAAATCTCTATAAGTAGAGGAAACTAATATTGTTATCTATTGTTCTTTGTTTGGTGACTTGGTATGACACTCATGGTGTAATCTTTCATGTTTTAATTTTCCAATGTAATGTGATACTTTGGTGTTTGGCTATAGCATCTTGTTAGTGGCCGGGTTTTTTTCTTAATAAGTTGTCGTTTAAAAGAAATCTATTGTCTTTTTGTTCTTTCAAAGAAGATAAAATAAAGAAACATATTATATTATCCAAAAACATGTAAATATAGTCACCAACTGTTTAATATTGTTTTCCTTGAATATATAGAGCACTTTTAGAAATATATGGATTACATATGTTAAATAAATATTTTTTAATATATTTTAAATAGCATATCATATACCTTTTAATACGTTTTATAAAATATTAAATAGAGTTAATTTCAATTTTACTCCCTAAGGTTTGACAAAAATAACCATTTTCATCCAAAAGATTACAAACATCAATTTACCTTCAAAAGTTTCATAAGTTGTTTTAGTTTTAGTCCAAAAGTTTTATTAGTTTGGATTTAAGTTGAAACAATGATGAAACTATTGGACTAAAATTGAAACAAATTATGAAACATTTGGAGGTAAATTGATGTTTTCAATCTTTTGAAGGAAAATGGTTATTTTTGTCAAACTTTAGGGAGTAAAATTGAACTTAACTCTATTAAATAATAACACTTATGATGTACTCGTATTGATATGAGAGTGAGGCTGGAAAACTAACTTTTAGAAGGTATTCAAAGCTGACACGTGTCCCTTGTTATTTTTATTTATTTGATATAGAATATGTTTATATCAAGTGAAATACAAGTGATATATGTTCGTTTTATTGTTATATCTTATGTATGTTTATTGTATCTTTTGGGAAATCGTACAAACAATCATACATGTTTTTATATAATACGCGTCGGTGATCCATGTGTATTTCAACAGCATATCACCGCGGGAACTTTGCTAGTGTCAGTCATGAACCTTTGCGATGGATGATCTAGATCGGCAATTGTGAAGTGCTAATAGTGATCAGTTAGTTCAAATCCCGCCAATGATCAATTAGAAAATTCATTTGACGATCTATCACTAGACACACTACCTTTACCACACCGCCCTTTAATGTCGGTTCTCATTTCATGAAACATCATTTGTTTAGTAGTGTCACCACCCAACATGCTTTAACTATAAAAAAAATTTGTAGAAACAATATTTATAACTTATATTTATAGATCGACCAACCCAACATGCTTTAAACTACACAAAAAAATTAATTTAGTCATTTCATTTGGATTCTATAGGCTGCGTTACCTAACTCATTTCCCCTACTCGTGCCATCATCTCTTTAATCATTGCTAAAAGAATTGTACAAAACTATCTTGTCCTTCACGTATCGACGCACTATATAAATACTTAAAGGTGTTGGAAACACTTTATTATTAAAATTGTGCACAAAATTCGATCCATAGAAAACGAGTGATGGTTTTACGGCATAATTCAAAGCTTCAAACGTGCTTCCTTCTAATTGATTAAAGCTCAAATAGAAGTATTTAATTAATGTACTTTACCATAGCATATCACAATGGCATGCATCATGCATGCACCCTCCCCAAATCTTGAATGATTAGCAATCATAGATTCTTTGAGTCATACTAAAGAATAATATAATCGATATTTATTTCAATTCTACGCGGACTACATCTTAACTCTTTAATGAATAGTGTAAACAAACAACAACTGAATAAATCTTACTCGTAACAAGCTATGTATAAAGTCTGAGATTGTAGCAAATATTCTTATGACATAATATTTTGTAAGTATCATAGTAAAAAGTAGTTGATACACAGGGCCGGCCCAAGAGAGGGACAGGAGGGGCCCATTCTCACGAGAGGCCTAAAATTTTTAAAAATAAGTTTATATATGTAAGTATATATTAAAAAAATCTTTAATAAAATTGATCTAGTACATATTTTAAATTAGTCTATTACATAATTTAAATTAGTCCAGTTTACCTAAATATGATTTGGGTTAAGCTATTAACCTATTTAATTGGCACACACAAACAATTTAAAATCCATGAAAAAATTAAAAACAATAAAAAAAAATTTTCGTATGAAACTTATTTTTCTAACTCGCCGCAGGCCCTAAATCCTCAGCACCAGCCATGTTGATATATCGCGCACGATACACAAACATGTACAATTCATATACAAAACTTTATTTATAGTTGTGGTTGTGCTAAGGTGGACTGGATGGTGTGAGATGGTGTTACGAGGTTGGTAGTCATAGTGGTGGGCTTTGGCCTATAATTTATGATGGCGATGCTTGAAAAACACCAACAGCAAACACTTTAATAGAAAGAATAAATTCAATAAATTTATATCATGTTTAATAAATATTAAGGAAGAGTACACCTTGGTGGCTATAGTGGTAGGCTTTGACCGATAGTTGTTGATGGTGGTTATGTATTTTTAACGATGAACCATCACACACCCGCTAAAAATTACTTATTATTTTATGAAGTTTTTTCTTTATTTAATATGCATTCTTGGTTATGCCCATTAACAATATTCTCACTTAATGTGTTCTGATAAGTGATAATGAGATTTCACTCATTACCACGTCGGTGTTGCATAAAACAATGGGATATCATTCACTCACTCATCATTTATTTTTAATTTTTTTTAATGATATAAATATTAGAGTAGCTTACTATTTTGGCCCCTTTGGTTTGACAAAAATTACGATTTTAGTCTAATAATTCATTTTTTACGTTGACAGTCCAATATAATAGTTATATGGTTTCTTTCAATTGCAGTTCACGCCAATAACACCATTTAAATTTTCTCTTAAGTTAATGTTAAATGATAAATTTACCCCTTTAATCAATTAATAAAAAATATAAAATACTAATATTAATAACCACATTCCTTTTTTGTACCCCCATCTCTCTCTCTCCCTCCCTTTCTCTAATGTCTTTCTCTCTCTAGTCTCTCTCTCTCTCTCTCTCATCTTAAAATCAAGAACCACTAGCCAATACCTCCACCCCAAACCACCTCCGGCCACCACTCTAGCCTCTACAACTCCATTCCATAACCAAACCACCGCCTCGACCACTCCGTTTCCCGTACCCGTACAGTCTCCGTACCAGCCTCTAAGAATTAAGAACCCAATTTTAGAAACAGATCTGAGGGTTAGAGATGATAACGGTGCAACGGTGAGGGTTGTGGTCGTAGGAGGTGGTGATGTACACGATGGCGATGGTGGTCGTTTTTTTACGAATAAAAAGAGAAGAATGAAGACACAAACGTTTTAAATCTGGAATTAGGGTTTCATTTTCCTCTTTCATCATTGGTGGTGATGGTGGTGGTCATCAGAGGTGGCGGTGATGCTTGAATCCCAAGAGAGAGAAGGTTTCTAGCGGGTTTCAAGTGCTGGTGTGACCGGATTCTTTATTTTGTTGCCACCACAACCCTCCAATGTCTCATCCACCATCGCCGCTCATCCTCCTACATGGTGGTGGAGGTGGTGGTAGGGGTAGAGGAGGAGAAGGGGGAAAAGATGATGGCGGTGGTGAAATAGGTTGTCGAAAGAAAGAGATGGGTTTAGGTGTAGACAGGAATTTATATTTTTTATTAATTAATTACATGGACAAATTTATCATTTAACTTTTAATTCAACAGAAAATATTAACGGTGTTAGTGGCAATGACATGAACTACAATTGAAAGAAATCCTGAAACTATTGGACCACCAACGTAAAAAAAACAACTATTAAACCAAAATCGTAATTTTCATCAAACCACATGGGCCAAAATAATAATTTACTCTAAATATTATTTAATAAACAAAACATAATATAGAAAAACATTACATAATAAAATCTCTAAAGGACACAAAAAAACATGTTTTTGTTAAAAGATTTTTTAATACAACTTAGATACTAGTTTCATTATTCTTTTAAATCTCTTTCTAAACACGTATCAAAACTTATTACATACTCAAAATATTATTTTATTTGAAAATACTAGTTGTCGTTAAAATTTATTGCGGAACTTTTGGAAACCATGTATTTAAGTTCTTTAAGAAAATGTAATGAGACACAATTTATTTAAAAAAATCAATTAGAAGATAAATAAATATATTTATGATGACAACAACAATAATGAATCAATTTTGATCGTTCAATTGTTGTCCTCACAAGCATGGAAAAACACATGCAAACTTGATCATGCATGCCCCACGCACACTAGACGTAGCGATCACACGTAAGAATAATGTCACATCATTTTTCACATGTCATTTTACGCACTACATCATACACACTTATATGTAACCCGAAAAACATGGTTTGTCTTGATATTATTATATTTATAAGTGAAAACGGAATATTATTATTGTATTTATAAGTGAAAATATATATATTTTTAAATGAATAACGGCTCTTTGATGTCTATATAGCCATCGAATTGCTCAATCTTCTTTTACCTGCAGCAGCATTTGACACCCGCCTAGGCAACTCGGTCCACCAGCGGGCGGTGCAATCTGTGGTACCCGTTAAACCCGCTGCCACTACCCGTCCCCGCCACCCTAATTTAAAAAAAAAAGGAAAATTATTATTTCATCTTGTTATAAACAAAAGTCCTGTCTTTTTATAAACATATAGAGCACCATACTACCATCTACATATAATTTAGTCAACATCATTTGTTGATCTTGAAAGAATCAAACACATAAAACCACACAATATCCTTACACAACAGAAAGTGCTGCAACACATAAAGCCATATATATCAAGTATACGAGTATAATAGTGGGTTGGTTCCATTTCTTTATCAAAGTCAGAATCATTGCCAAAGTACAACCATTAATTCAGGGTGTACAACTCACTGCAATCACACACTTGAATTTAATAATTCTGGGGAAAAGATTCACCAGAATAGTTTAACAGCAGCAGTGGCGGTGGTTAATCATCAAGAGCTCTGTTTTTCATGCAGGCGTGGGCATAAATGCAGGACCTCTGCCATTGACAACCTTCTGTTTCAGTTTTCCTTCAAAACCCATCTCTGATTCATATATCCACAAAGAAATCACACATTTACACCTCAAAACACATACTGATCTTTAAATAATTTGTGGGTCTTTTGATTTCTTGTGGGAATTGAAAGTTTTCATCAAGAACAGAGCTTTCTTGAACCAAATTGATGAAAAAGATTTGGGTTTTCTTTTTCTTGTTGAAGTGGTGAGTGGAGAGTACCAAAAGTTGCTCAGATTATCTGAAATGGGTATCTTTTATCTTCCTACTTTTGGGTGCTTTTCTGCAATTAGGGTTTCGTCAGAATGAATCATGAAATGTATTTAGGGCTTATTTATGATACTGAATCGATCTTCTTTTTAACTGCTCATTTAACAGTTTGATCTGAGGCTCTAATTGTTGTGGGTCGGTTTTCTTGTTATTGGAGGCTTTGAAATTAGGGTTTTTATAAATTTTGATCTTTTGATTTTGGTGGGTCATTCTTGAAGATGGCAGGGGAGGGTGATATTGAGGGGGGAAACAGAGATGATGAACAAATACATTACAATCCAACAAATTTATCTTCAAATTGGGCATTTGAAAACCCTAATGATCTTGCAAATCCATCAAGTAACCCCATGATTAAAAGTTCATGTTCTTCATCTTCAGTGGTTGACTCATTTTGCCATAGTGTTCCCCCTGTTTGGGATCACCATCCCACAAATTCACAACATTTAGGTTCTTTCTGTGATATGAATATGCAAAACAATGCCACTAGTTCATCATCCTCACTTGGGTTGTGGAAGGGAAACTTGTTTGCCCCTCCAAGAAGTGTGGAAATGTGTTGGACCCCAACAGATACCGCGGTTAAACGTGGTGGTGTTTTCTTGCCACCAAGTGCTTCGGCCATGCTTCCTCACAGCTTATCGCAGTTTCCAGCTGATACGGGGTTCATTGAGAGGGCAGCTAGGTTATCATCATTTAGTGAAGGTAGTTTTGAAGATGTGGCTAACCATTTTGGCAATGTACATGAATCGCCGTTGAGCACGTATACTAATAGAGCACACGTGCAGCCACAAGAGGGTTATGTAGGGAATGGGTTCAAATCAGCATCTGGTGAAGGGTCTAAAGAGATGCCCATGCCTGTTGACTGTGGGAGCGATGAGGGGCGTCGACCTAAACAAGGCGGTTCTAGCTTTTTCGGCAATAATAAGGCTGGTGAAACGGAATTTAGTGGTGGTGGGGATGAGAATTCTAATGAAGGACTTGCCTCAAAGAAAAGAAGATGTGATCAGGTATATTTTAATTGCTAGGTATCTTGATCAAAGATATTTGATTCTTGAACTTTGTAAAACCTAAATCTTAAAAGTATGATCAAGAAAGTGTTATCATTTGTTGTTGGGGAGGGGGGGGGGGGACTCAATTGTATTGCATTCTGCTTGCTAGAAATCCCTAAGAGGCTAAGACTAACGTAGCTAAAACTAAAGGCACAAGTAGAAAATAGCTAAGGCTAAGTTGAGAAGTTCGTCCGGGTGGTCTTTGACTTCTGTTGATTGTTTATTCATAAATGACAGGATATCGAGAACGATCAAGTCAAAAGCTCCCCTAAAACGCCTAGTGAAGTCACAAAAAACAACAATGAAGGTCTACAGAAGTGTGAAAATAATCCGAATTCTGTTGCTAATAAATCTAGTGGGAAACATGGTAAGCAGGTATCTCATTCGCCTGATGCACAGAAGGAAGAGTACATTCATGTTAGGGCACGCAGAGGCCAAGCTACCAATAGTCATAGTCTTGCAGAAAGAGTAAGACTTTCCTTAAATATATATTATATTTGTGATTTTTTTTCCTATATAGTCACTTCCCAAAATAAAATGCAGACAGTAGATGGTACAGATGGATTAATGGAAATAAGAATCTTTAAATTAGGCTGAAGGAGTAAATAAGTACATTGGTTTACCATTAAAGTCAGTTTTGTTGCAGTCGATAATCCAAATATGATTATTGGAAAGACAAAAAGATTCGATGATTAACCTTAAAGCGTTTTACGTTGATTATTAATAGGTGAGAAGGGAGAAGATTAGTGAAAGAATGAAATTCCTTCAAGACCTTGTGCCTGGATGTAGCAAGGTTATTTATCTAAATTATTAATACATTTTCGGATAAAATCCTGAATATGTAAAGTTCCATTGCATTTTTCTCATTTAATGTTGAATGCTTATTAAGGTCACAGGCAAAGCGGTTATGTTGGATGAAATCATCAACTATGTACAGTCACTACAACGCCAGGTTGAGGTATGATGACCAAAAGTAATATCTTGCTATTTTTTGAACTTAGTTTGAGATTAAAGTTCTATTTTTGCAGTTTTTGTCGATGAAACTCGCTACCGTTAATCCTAGAATGGATTTTAACCTTGAAGGACTCTTGACAAAAGATGTAAGACATACTTCAATAGAATGTCACTAGCTAATAATCAATTTTCACCATTGTTTCTCTAGGTCCACTCTTTGCAAGAGATCTAACAATTCAAGTTTCAATTTTTTTTATGTTGAGGAGTGCGAGTTGTGTAAAATAGCTATTTTACACATGACACACCACAAACTTATGTAACTGGTAATATATCTTGGAAGTGCATTGTAGAAACAAATTCACGACATTGAAACAGAATAAAAACTTTAGTATTGAGTGACCTAGGTGGAATAATGATGACACTTGGTTACTATTCACTATCACTTCCCCTATAAATAATGATGAGCTTTTATTTTAATTAGATTCTTGAATCACGATTGGGACCGTCTTGTTCACTTGGTTTTGGTGGTGACATGGCTATGCCTTATACACCTAACCAATCACAAATGGCGATTATGCAAGGCGGGATTTCTGGTGTTGGAAGATCTTCAGATGGGATAAGAAGAACAGCTAGTTCCCATTTGATGTCTATTAGTGGAGGATATAAAGATCCTGCTTCCCAGGTAATTTGCTGTTTGTTTTAATGAACTGTTTGTTTACCATATTTTAAATTAGACTATTATTATTATTATTGGTTTAACATATTTTCCAAAGACAGGCACCTAGTACATGGGATGATGAGCTTCACAACATTGTCCAGATGGGATTAAATCCTATTACCCCCTTCACCAGCCAAAATTTAGGTACATTAAATCGAACATATATTTTTAATTTTATTATTTTATATATCCTATGCCATATTTCATCGATCTTCTAGCTATTTTCTCTATGCAGGATCCACACCTCCAGGCCATCTGAAAACCGAACCCTAAGAAAGACAATTTAGGCTTTATGAAAAAAAAAAAAAAAAAGCACAACTAGAAGAATCCGAATCTGAATTCGGAGTCGAATCTTGTGGGGCCCAGAGACCAGGAGTCATGTAATTAACCTGTGGGTATATTTTTTGGTGCATTGACTATATATAAACTGCAAGAGAAGGTGATGATACATAAATAGCATATGGGTATCAAGTTGATCTAAAAGAAAGAATGATTTTGTTGACTCAAATTGTAAAGCAAAGGATGAATCAGTATCTGGGTAAGCTCTGTTATGAAAATTTAGATCAGTGAAATGTTAAAAATCTTGGCTTGGTTGATTCTTGCAGCATATGAGGCCCTATGAAGTTTAGTGTGTTGATGTTTGTAATCTCTGATTGTATTTTAGAACAGTAGTTTCCTTCATACTTTGAAGATCGTCTTAGCGAAATGGATCTTTGAACCCTGTCAGCAAGAGCAGGTTTTATAAGATTGACCTATTCTGACCCGTTGTATAATATGAGCCGACACGAATCGACCCAATTATTAACGAAAATGACTTGAATCGAGCCGGGCTATGATTGCCTGTTGTACTGTTTAGTCCTTATTTTTTTATCTTTATAGTGATTATGGATTAGTTAGGGGTAGGCAGTACACACAGTGATTCTGAGTTTGGATTCTTGCCGCTTGTAATTTACATGTTTGGATCCTTGTAATGCGAATCTTTAGTTCCTGGTGTTACTTTTTCATCATAAAAACTCATCAAGAACTAACAAGTAGCAATTATGACTTCAATTCAACAGCAAATCTTGAAAATTGTGATTCTTGAAAGTTGAAACCTAATAATCTCATTCATAATCCCTTGAAGATTTCTTGGTTGTTTAGTTGTTGATCCAATATAAAGATTATAGTACTATGTAGAAGATGAATGATGTTGCTGCATAATATCCCTCCCTTCAATCTTGTACAAGCTCGAGGATTAAATACAAACTCTGATATGATCTGATCCAGGGGTAATGACCCTAGCTTTTCAACCGGAACCGTTAGAACCGGTTGGACCGAACCATCAAGAACCGGTTGAATTAATATAGGTTCGGTTCCCGGTTCCTACAATATGCGTATACGGTTCTCGGTTCGGTTCCGGTTTCAAAACCAGATATGTACTTAAAACCGATAGTCCATAAAAAGTTTGAATGTTGATAAAATACTAGCTTATTTATGGAGCAAAATTTACTAATAATTAAACTAATAGGCTTCTGATCGTATCTTCTACTTAAACTCCAATACACTATTTATTTTCAAATCTTCATAAATCGAAGTAAACATACGAACCAAATACACTATTTGAGAACAACGTTCACTGACATCATATGAGGTTGTTATTGTGGTTCATGTATCCAAATTGTAGTTTAAATTGAATATTGATTTACTCTTTTTAATAAATCATCACATCATGTCATTATTTTAGTTTCTTAAACTAAAACTGGTTCATTATCGGTTCTTTAACATAATCGGAACCGATTTACCCGGTTAGGAACCGAACCGGTTAGGTTAACATAAGGTTCGGTTTCGATTTTCATATTTAGGCTATCCGGTTATCGGTTCCAACCGGTTCCGGTTCGGTTCTTGCCGGTTCCAACCGGTTCCGGTTCGGTTCTTGGAGGCTCCACCAAGAGCTTTGAAAAAGTCCAAATTTTTGTCAAGAAATACATCTCCCCAATATCGGGGCCAAAAATCTTACATGGACGAAAAAAGCCAATATGATCTAAGTTACCGTTTTTCTATGAGATTATATAAGATATAGCTTGAGCTGAACAGATGACCTTAAATAGATTTAAAGACAAAACAAGTGGGGGTTGGACTTGAAGATCTCTTTTTTAAAGGGACTCAAATGCTTATCTTTATGTCATTCCGAAGGTTGCTAGATGTCACATTATAATTTTGACTAGGTAACCATACTAGAATATCTCACAATATTTGTTAAAAGTTTAAAACTTGATTAAAGTTAGTTACTTTTTGTACAAAATAAAAACCTATAATTATTAGTATACTAACTATGACATTGATCCATAATGCATCAAATACAGACTTCTTTGAATAAAGTTTGTGTGCTTCAGCTCTGCACATGAATACTGAATACATGATGCACCTGTTTTCCAGTTCATATAATGTTAGTGAAACATATAAACGCATTTCTAATTATTATAATATTTAGAAGTTAACTACTAGAGGTGACGGATGCATAGAAGTAACGATGGTTTGTCACTCCACGACTCAAAAGTCCGCATAGGTGGCGCTCTTGATTTGACTAAACGCTCCATTCCTAGCTTATACTCGGGTGTTAGTTTCTGAATGGATATATTCATGATACTAGAGTATGGTGTCATCAACTATAGGTGCAGGTTGTATGCATCTATACGGTTGGTGTTAGTTTCTGATGTCGCAAAGTTTAAAATCTCTGCTAGACATTTTTCGAGTCTTCTACCTTATCTGCATATTGCATGAGTGTTTGATCATGGAGTGGAGGTATAATCTGATCTCTAATGCATCCTTTAGTAAAACAAAGAAAGATTTTGAATATTGCTATTATTATTATAGTTATGATTACTATGATGATTGTAGATACTTGGTCAAAAGGAATTTCTCGTGTCGAATGCCACCAACTCCACAGTTAAATGTGCTTGAGTCTGAACGATTCTAGAATACGTGACTTCATGGGAAGTCGCCACCAAGGCATACAAAAACAAAGTCTTAAGCTCTTTGTATGCAAATCGGATGATATTGGTTGGTGCGAAAAACTGGATGTTATAACGTCTCTCATTTATGGGGTACCACCCCAAAATAAAAAACGAAGTATAGTCAAGACCCGCAACCCACATAAGGCTGTGAAGACATGAATAGCCGTGGCTCAGGAGCCCATGCTCGACGGCAACGTCGGTAACCAAAGTAAGACTCTTATTGGTTATTAAAGGAGTGGTATTAGGTCACAAGACGACAGGAGTCAAAAGACAAAAATACCAGCCCAAACCCAAGTTAAGCCCAATCCCTGGTGGTGTTTGCTGCACTGCTCCCCGCCCTTAATCACTTAGAGGATGTTTGTTTTTCTGAAAAATGTCTGCGCAGGCTCTTTTGTCTGGGCAACGCAGACCACGCGCAGACATTGTCATCTGCAGATTGTTTGTTTTTTCGAAGACATTTCATTAAAAAACGTCTGCGCGAGCTCTTTTTGGTGCAGACTTGGCCCAGCCACTTCTAAGGTGTGCAGAGCTCTTCTTAAACACCACCACCCACCAACACCCACCACCACCACCACCAGCCGCCGCCACCACCGTCCACCTCCGCCACCAGCCACCATCCGCCACCACCACTGTCCGCCGCCACCCCCGTCCACCTCAGCCACCAGCCACCATCCGCCGCCGCCGCCGTCCACCTCCGCCACCACCCACCACCACCACCCACCGTCCCCCACCACCCACCACCACCATCCAGTGCCGACCACCATCCATACACCACCACTAGTTTATTTTAATATTCTACAGACGTTAAAAAACAAACATTCTTCTTCTTGCAGACTGCGAAGGTTTGGTCCACCTCTTCTGTTACAGATATCTGCAGATCTGATCCGCAGACAGCAGACATTTTACTTCTTCATAAACAAACAACATCTTAATTAAGATTTGTGTAGCAACACTCCTTAATCTCCTTTGACTTTGTTGTTCTTTCTCTTCTTATCCTGATGATGCTTGAAAAGTGTGTAATTTCTCAGTCAATCTTTAATTATAACTTTTTAATCATGAAATCTAAGTTTGGTGTGACAGGTCTTGGTTAAGCTACAAGACAATTTGAATAAAAAACTGCAACTTGTAACATGTCTATATTTAATTGACCTGTACATGAAGTAATATATTGCAGGTAACTTCTGTATTCTTGACTCTTATACTTATTATTTTGTTTATTATTTTGTGCGATTGAAATAATGAAATGCTAGATTTAACAAACGAATTTGTGCTATGCAGGCCAATGTAGAAACATTGAGCATTCAAAGACATCACCGCATTGGACACCTGCAAGAGTAAAAACGCAATTTGAACCAGAGAACTCTACTATATATACTCCATTTGGTCTTTAGTAGGCTCATCTTCAACATATGATGGTGCCCTCTGATGCGTGCCATCTTCCTCCCCATAATCTCATGTCACGTAGCCATACTATCCCCATGTTTTACCGTATTTATTTTTATTTCATTTATAGTATTTCTTTATTCTTCCTATTATGTTTCTATTAATCAGTAGAAAATCATGGTTATATAAGATGTTTTCTCTTTGGTTTTGAAGTCTAGATGTTTTTTCGTGAATAGGGATACGAGAAAATTCCATCAAACTTCCTTTGAAATTCTCGTTGATCTTCTGATTTCTTTCTTAAATCCATCACCTTATCAACACATTCCACTCGGGATTGGCTGGTCTAATTGAAATCAACTGACTCACATACATGGAATACAGTGCTAGCTTTCAACAAGCTCATTTTTTGTGCTTATAGGTGTGATGAATCTGATCGTTCTTTGTATGTCACACGTAAAAAATAAGCTAGTATCGGACACCAAATAACACAATTTAAAAACTCTCACGGTAGCAATTCAAGCCCATCCACCACAAAAATCACAAAATACTGTTGTTTCACACCTGGAGTTGATGTAATTAGCATGGAAGTAGATGCATATTAAACCAAACATCACATAAAACATTAAAACTTTACATGCCATTTCTTCTATTCAAAAAATCAAAATTCAAATCATACATATTATAGATATTATAGGTATAGATGGCTAATAAAAATAAAACAAGAATTATCATAATTAAACATAAAACTTCAAGACGCTTACATGAGACGAATATCCAATATTAAAAGTGTCATAATATTAAGATACCCCATTGGATAAATCGATATCCGTCTATACGCCACGTATGGTTTCATACGCGACGTATAGGGTCGTAGACATTGAAAATGAGGAAAATTCAGGAGGGCAGTCAGAAGGCTATACGCCCCATATAGCCCTATACGACACATATAGGGCTATAAGACGCGTATAATAAATTTTGACATTGATTTCGAGGGAAAATTCAGGGGGCTGTCAGAGGGGTTATACACCCCATATAGGGCCATACGACCCCTATACGACGGGTATGTTGCTATACAACCTGTATAAAAATCCGGGGTGTTGATTTATATTTTAGAGTGTTTTAATATGTAGATTATGTTCTAACTACCAAACTTAATGTGATTTGACAAGATTAAAATAACTATTTATGAAATTTGATTAGATGGACTGTGGGTTATGCTACATCAGCTTGTCAATTTAAGTTGGTGTACCATCACTAGCAAAAGCATAGATGCCAGCATGGTTGGCCGTCATCTTATACCCTAAATTTGGACTTGCTCGTTACAATTAAGATAGGGTTTCAAATTTAGCCATCACATATTTTCAATTTTAATTATACTTTTTTCTTAAAAAACTAAAGGTTTCAAATATTCTTATCCCTTCCATAGAATAATATCAATCTATCAATTACACATGTATTTATGGGTACGGGTAACGTCTAATGATAAAACCATTGAAATTAGAGTGATGTAGTTTTCTTTGAGGCGAAGAGTTCGACTCCCGTGTAAGAAAAGTTAAGTAAATTTAATTAGTTATGGTGTAGTTAGAAGTAGAGTAACATTTGTTTTTAAAAAAATTGCAAATGTACTTTACTAATTTGAATCATATTAATTTCAATATTTTTTTCAATTATCTAATAATGCCAATTGTAAATGTGAAGATCCGACAAGGGCAGATCGTACATCCGAAGCACCGATTCACCAAATTGAAAATCCTCAGTTCCTATCAAGTCCTTGATCTCTGCATACACAAACAACACCAGTTAAGACATCACAGGAAGAGAAATCCTCTTGCAACAAACCTTCGGTGTGAGAATAAGTATGAATTCGATGAGATAATTCAAATAGCAAGTTGGAGATAGGGAGAGATTTGTGCATGTAAAACTCATTCTCCTTTACCTATATTTATAGTATTCGATGATGCATGGATGATGGTCATGTATGATGATCGGGAGTGGTCCCAAAAAGTTTTTTTTTTTTTTTTTTTTTCACGTATGTGGTCCTGACCCCTCATGCAATGGGGGTGTCATGATTCAACGGCTCGGTTGATGATAGTTATTTTCTCTTAGATGATCGACACGTGTCCTTGATTCGTTTTAACAAAGACTGACCCGGGCCTAAGATTCCCGGGTTCAGGTCTTTAGTTACCTTACATCTATAGACTGTTTAGCATAGGGTGTTACGCGAGCTATTTCCACGGTCATTCTTGTTGAAGTAATCATATCTTTGAAAGCTTTTCTTCTTTATTCTTGCTTCCTATATGGAAATATATACCTTGAAGAAAAGTTAAGCTTATTAACCAATTAAACTCTAATAAAAGCTAATTAAATATGCACAAAACCAATTAATAAATAAATAAAAGCAAGTAATAAAGACAAAAAAATTGATAGGCCCAGCTTGTTACGGAACAAAAGTCGATTAAAAACGTAACGATACGAAGAAACTCGACGCCGTCCCTACGTACTTTTCCTAAATCTTATCTTAAAATGGCATATTTGGCAGTTGGCACCCATAAGATTTTTTTTTTTAATTTCACTAGCTTTTTATATTATTTTATTTTAATTTACTACTGTCATGGGTTTGTAAAACCTTGTTTACATTAGAATAATGGTCTACCGCATTTCATTTCATTTTTATTTAATAGATCATATTACAATAATCTAAATCATACCACGTTAATCGATAAATAATACATACTAACAGCATGATCAATATCATTCTTAACTTTTATTTTTGTTAACAAAAATTATTTTACTTGTGTAATTATCATAGATGTGTGTACGTGATTTCAACGAAATGAAAACACATACTTTTTTTTACAACATAAATATAAATTGATTCTAAATCTATGATTTCGACTCTATGCCCTTCTACTATGATTATTATTGACTATAACAAACTGAAGATCATATTAAAATATCTATATTATTTATCTATTTTCCAAAAAAAAAAAAAAGTATCTATTTTTATCACATCATCTTGTTTGTCCTTAAAAATACATGATATGATGATAGTATTGCTGACCATTCACGTCTCTCGAAGGACCTTTTTCCTTCTCCAACTCGATAAGATCGCTGACACTGCCCATCAATCTTTCACACACTCTCTAACAACACTTTGAGCAATAATCCATCTTCAGATTCACCATTTTCACCACACAAAACCATGACAATTCAAGAACAAACCCACCAAATCAAGAAACACAAAGCCCCATCAAGAAAACACTCCAAGAAGAAAGACACTGTGACTGTTACAGTCAACGAAAAAACCCCTTTGATCCCCAAGAACAAAGCCCCTCACAATGACTTCAATGGCGCATCGATGTCCGGTGCTGTCATGAACCTTTCCACCACCATCATCGGTGCCGGAATAATGGCGCTTCCGGCGACTATGAAGGTCTTGGGCCTCGGTGTCGGTATTGTGGTTATTGCTCTTGTGGCTGTTTTGACTGAGGCCACTGTGAAGATCTTGCTGAAGAATAGCAAAGCTGGTGGTGCTGATTCTTATGGTGGTTTGATGGGTGATGTGTTTGGGGGTTTGGGGAAGAAGATGTTGGAAGCTTGTGTGGTGGTTAATAACATTGGTGTTCTTGTTATTTACATGATTATACTTGGTAAAGTAGCTTTCTTGATGTGTAACTTTAACTGACTCAAGATTCTTGAAAATTCAAAGGAAAATCAAGATTTTGTTAACTGATGTTGCTGTGTGTTTTGAACTTGGGAATTGTAGGTGATGTTGTGGCTGGATCGTCTGCGAATGGGTCGCACCACCCGGGATTGTTGGAGGGGTGGTTCGGACCGCACTGGTGGACCGGTAGAGTCTTTGTGCTTCTGGTTATAACTCTTGGTGTGTTTGTTCCATTAGCATCCCTCAAGCGTATGGGTATGTGCATGTGTTATTAAGTCAGTTGGTTACTGTTTACAATATTCACATAATCAGTTTGGTGATTTGCAGATTCACTTAGCGTTACATCGGGTTTAGCGGTAGCGCTAGCGGTTGTTTTCCTGATCATCACTGCAGGAATAGCCATCTTCAAGATGGCAGATGGTAGCCTCCCAATGCCGAGATTATTACCAGATGTTACAGATATTAATTCTGTTTGGAACCTCTTTACCGCGGTCCCAGTTCTTGTAACTGCGTATATATGCCATTTTAATGGTATTTTAACTTACCATATGTTTGAATTATATATAAACTTAGATCAATGACTTCATGAATGTGTTGTTAATGTGTTGTTAAACTGTTGTTCTTTGATCTGCAGTGCATCCTATTCGCAACGAGCTTGAAAACCCCTCACTCATTGAACCAATTGTACAGATTTCGCTAGTTTTATGCACATTTGTGTACATAATGACTAGTTTCTTTGGATTTATACTCTTTGGTGACGCGACAATGGGAGATATATTATCAAATTTTGACACTGATTTAGGTGTTCCTTTTAGTTATCTACTCAATGACATTGTTCGTGTCAGCTATGCTCTGCACCTTATGCTCGTCTTCCCACTTGTATTCTACGCGCTACGCCTTAACACAGATGGGCTTTTCTTTGCATCATCTGAGCTCGCGTTGGAATCAGACAAGCGCTTTATAGGCGTTAGTGTAGGTCTTCTTACACTTATATACTTGGGTGCTAATTTCATACCAAGTGCTTGGGATGCTTTCCAGTTTACAGGAGCCACTGCTGCTGTGTGTATCGGGTTCATCTTCCCTGCTTCAATTGCTATAAGGTAAGTAGTTTAGTTGTTTAACAACTTTAATACGCGTGCACCTTTTGTTTTAATGGATTGATGTTTTTGTTTTTGCGCGCGTTTAGGGATGTTTATGGGATAGCAACGAAAGGGGATAAGATTTTGTCTGCTTTGATGATTGGTTTAGCTGTGTTTGCAAATGCGGTCGCGATATACAGTGATGCATATGCGTTGTTCAAGAGAAACCCATCTCCTCGTGCTTGATTTTATGGCTCGTGAGACGGCCAAACTGGGCCAAAGTTTGTGTAAAATGATTGTTTGTTCAAAAGATGATTTGTTAAGTGTAAGAGAACACATTTGAATAATATATTTGTAATATATATATATATATATATATATATATATATGTACTATAAGATACTGCTGTGATTTATTCATAAGCTTTAGTTGGCGTGCAATGTTTATATCAGCATATCAGGACGATGAAATGAAGTTGCCTGCATCAGTAAGGGTAACAAAAGCAAGAAACAACCACAAGATTTAAAGCAGAACGCGTATGTAGATTAATAGCCATCTGAATACAAATGTGTTTGTTCGTATACATAAAGAATGTTGTTTCTTTATAATGGGACCATGAACAAAATGTTAACTAAAACTAAAGTCCCCAATAGACAAGTTGTGTATGAATTTGTTACAGTTAACAGACTCAAGTCAATTCACTCATCGGTTGACGCAATCTTCAGTTTAAGCATAATCTTCATTTGATATTATGTCAGCAAATTTACATGAGTCGCGCATGGATCAGGTTCACACCAAGGGCTCAGGAGGGCCAAAAGGTCATGAAAATAGAGAGCTACAATGAGCACCCATCGCGCCCCACAACATGTATTGTAAAAACCAATTGGGAGCAATGATGAATGTGGTTTAGAGTTTTAGTTGAAGAAATAAGGGGACTTCAAAACCTCTTTTAGGTCAAAATTACCTCTTTCTGGCAACGGAGGGAATTCCAAGTTCGGGAATGACTTCTGGAAGCTTTCCAACAGCTGACATTAAACAAATCCTTAAAAACAAGCTGCAAAAAGAAGACAATTGTGCAAACCTTAAACCTATGACTTCAACTGAAAGTACTTACGTTCTCTAGGATTGGCGCCTCGTAAAGTTCAACAAACTTTTCTCTAAGGATCTTGTTCATCTGATCAACATCACACGCGTGTGTCCAAAATGAATCGTGCACTCCTGCAACAAGATATTGACATAACATAATGAGACATAAACTTTAGTAAACTAGTCGCATTTGCAGAAAAAGTCAAACACTAGTCGACCTGCAAAACTTAAGCCAGCTTCTTTACAAGCGATGGCGGTCATCATCATGTGGGACCCGTCTAGAGAATGGACAAAATTAGGAGGAAAAGCTGTTCTTTGGCGTTTAACCATGACTTTATCAGTTTCTCGCTGGAGAGTTAGAACTTGAAGAGACGTCTTTATCTGCATTTTTCAAAGAACAGCAATTTTAATTCATATTAGCAAATATAGAATCCAAAATGTCAAAATATAGAAGTTTGACTTTTAAGAACTCACAAGGTGCCTTCCTAGTTTGCGGTATGGCTGTACAACAGGAAGTCCAAGAGGAGTAGTCCATTGTACAGAATGGTTTTTCATAGCTATAACCTATAAATATAAATTTCAGAATCAGTAAACGACCAAAATTAAATAAAATAAATATACAAATACTAAATTAATGTGACTTTTAGGCAGGACAAAACTAAGAATATGAAAACATGTACTTTTGCACAATCACCGAGCCAACTCATAATACTTCTCGCAGCTTCAAACATCTCACCCAAAGCAGTCAACGTGGTCTGAAAAAACCGAGTTATAAACAAAGTCAAACATTGCAAAAATAGAGGCGTTTGACCAGCAGTTAACAATTCCATTAATTTTGTACAAAGTTAAACACAGTTTGCTCACTTTGGCAGCATAACAAGACGCAGCAAACAATTCTGCTTCATCTTCGATGGCACACCGTTCCTTTAACCTCTTTTTTATTTGATCACGAGCACCGATATATGTCACACCATACACTGACGTCATCACTGTTTGCTTAACCAACTTCCTGTCCACCTACGCATGCCAATCATCATGGTAACATGTCACGATACATTTATTACAAATTAACATACATTCTTTTAGAAAACTTAATGAAAAGAATATCGACGATGAAAAAAAAATTATTACTTGATCAACTAACATTCGTGCATGCTTAGCATTTTGATCAGTCGTGGGGTCTCCCTCCGCATCTCTCCTCATGATTTCAATCACTCTGGTTAGAACATGAATTTGGATTTATGTAAATATTTGTAACCACTTTAACTTATATATAACTAGCAACAATTTTCAGAATAAAACAATAAAAAAACTAATATCTGAAATTTAGTTTATTAATAAAAGATACAATAGCATAGTAGCTAAAACTGAACCTGGAAGCAATCCCAGAGTACACATCAGCTGGCTTTTCGCCTTCAACCAGATTAACAGCAGCAGCTCCTAACTGAATGCGTAAAAATTTCAACGTGTAAAATAAATCACAAAAAAAAGGATCTCATTCGAAATATACAATTTATGAATTTTCAATATATCTTCAAAATACCTTATCCCTTCCAAGTGCAGCATAATGTTGTAAGCCATTACACGAACCATCCTTTAAAATTCCAAAAATAATACAATGGGCTATATTATCAATAAGGTCACAAATTTTATAAATCCAACTTTGTGAAAACGATATTAGTTTAACGATTATCACCTGATGGACCGGCATATGTGATATGGTAGTCTCTGGGGAAGAGCTTCTTAATGCTTCAGAAAGATTTATACAAGTGGCCAAACATTGAAACGGGTCCTCTGCATTCAACCACCACCTTTTTCCTTCAAGAGGTCGATCTGAAGAATCAAATATATCGGCCAAATGTTGATCTGTAAACGCCATTCGACCCTCATAAGATAATTTATCCACACCACCACCATAAACATTAGCTAAATGTATCTTTAGCCATTTTAATCCTGATGCGCCAAGCGGCCGTCCCTCAGCAAACTCAAGAACACCTCGACATAAATCAGAACCTAAATGGTTTAAATACGGGTGCATTGGGTATGCACGCCCCCGAAAATCAAGATTGTGTGGGTAGTAAAACCCTTCCTCATCTTTCATTTTTCTAGCAACCTGTAAAAATATATAATGAAATTCATTAGGCATGTACTTATTTTATATTAAATATAAATAATTAAGGAAGCCTCTTACAGCAAGTTTTAGTTCAATATCACATCGTTGTGAATGCCTTTCTCTGTTTTCCTTTTTAATGGTTTTAACTTTCCATTTCCATTTTTTAATCTCGGTTTCATCATCTGTATCCAATTCTTCAGGTACAGGAACCTGTGTAAACAGTTAACAGAAATGCTCATAAAACAACTACTTCGATAACTTTAAAAAGAAAAACATGGTATTTATTCCCAAATAAAATTTAAACATGATCACAATATGCAACTCACATCATCACGGTCAACTAAATCAGCTAGACGACCTCCATTTGCCCAGATTCTGTCTACAACTCCAAGAACTTTTTTATTCACCCTCCATTTTGTAGCACCAAGTGTATTAAGCGCCTAAAAATATAAAGTTAGAAATGAAAACTGAAAGTACATCATCGTAATAAAAGCATATAAAGCTATAAATTTAAAGGCTGGCCCACCTCAAAAACAGGTTCTAATTGTTTCTTTGGAGTGCGTTTAACTACATCACGTTGTTGTTTTGCTCCATGTGTGCGCATAATATACGATGGTAGAAACAAGTAACCTCCTCTATTGTAACTGTCAAAAGGGAATAATACTAAATCAAGCATCACATAAAAGTTAAAAAGAATTTAAGCACATAATGCATACCCGGTCCATTTTACTGGGGGGAGCAGCATCGGCATATATGGAATCACCATATGCATAGCCTGATTTAAAAATACAAATTAGAAAGGAAAACATATACAATATATAGGTATGGTTTAGAAATTAAAAGCTCAAAGGGGGTTTGGCATTGTAAAATGAAAGTGATTACGTGACATTAACAAGATAATCAAGGTCTAACAAAACAAGATGCAAGAGATAATATCTTTAGGTGCTTTTGTTGTTCAAAGTTGTGATAACCAGTTGTTTGAGTGTTTGGAAATTTTGATATTTAAAAATTTACGATTCAAATAAGCCTTAAACAATTTGACTTACACTTTTCTCCAGTCCTTTTCGAACAAGGGGATCACATTCAATAATTCCATATCTTCTGCTGCCTCTCCTATATATAGATAGATACAGGATTAACAATCAGCAAACAAGATATGAAAATTAGAAAAATATACACATCTAATGAAGCATAAAGGAGCCCATACTTACGGTGTTTCAACAGTTTTGAGAGTATGTACAAATGCAGGCCGAACATCAGGAGGACAATCTTCAAATTGGTCAACCGGAGGCTGTATATAAGCTGTCTCCATTAACAACTGGATTAAACGAGAACCAACCTGAAAAAACAGACATTAACTGTATCTAAATATCTGAATCACAAAAACGAGAATCACTAGTAGAAAATAATCAAGATTTTGAAATTTATCAACAGGGCACAAACCTTCACTTGTGCATCCTGTCCCCATGGCTTCAAATCATCATGTTGCTTCACGATATGCCTTACTTGCTGCAACTTTTTCTTTTTTACTAAAACATTAACCTTTTTCCTTAATTTCTGCATCTGTTGATCTCTATCCGCAGCTTCTGAGTCATCATCAGGGGTCTCGTTTAATGTAGTCTTTCTCTTCGACTTCTCCATGAATCTATGTATTCTTGCCTGATTATTACAATTCATAAAAAGGACATATATTGATCATCCATTCATTCATTCATTCCAAACAAACTTATAAGCAACTCAAATACAACTCCTGCAGCATGTTTCGTTACAGTTGATTGTTTAAATTTCAAAATACACTTATATATGAAAAGATAAAAGTATGAACAACTAACCTCATGCTCAATGGCTTCACCAATATGAAGTGCAGCCTGAACCACCCTAGCACCACCTAAACCACCTCCAGTCATCAACAGGCCCATCAACTTATGCATTGTGATTATAGTCATCATATCCGCAGGCAACTGATCGAATTGCGGAGCATAAGCCCCTCGATTCTTCCCTTCCCTACACAAATCCTGCTCGGCTGCAATAGCATTCTTCAATGGCTCAAACCAACCTAAAAACAATGACTTTACATAAGGCAAATTAGGCGCGAGTTTCTGCGCGCACATATCGACTAAAAACTCTTGATATTCTTTGGCTGCAGCCTCCCATGCTTCGGTCTCAATCTTTATCTGTCTTCTTCGAAGTGCATTGTACTTCCCCTGCCCAATTCCCTTCACATGCTTCAATTGTTTCTGGTGATCCGAATCATTCGACTTCATCTCCACCTTATTAATATTCTTATTCAACAGGGGCACCATTTCACCAACATCATCACTGTCTTCTTCTTCTGTTGAAACAATCTCTTCTGCTGCAGCTGAGCTAGCAAAACCCTTGAACCCATTTGAAAAACCTAAAGAAACCCGTAAATTTCTCAAATCTGTATCCCCAAATGCAGTGATTCGAAAACCCCTTTCGCTATATGAACAATTTCGATTCGGGTGAGCTTCTAATTGCCTGGTGTTTGCAAGAAAGTGGGTGTCTTTAAAATTAGATTTTTCAGCGAATGCTTTGAGTTTCTTGATCGATGCTCGATTACCCACGTTTCTCCACATGGTAAAGATGAGATTTTTATGCAGAAATGTGAATTGGGAGTGTGAATATGTACACAATTGATACAATATGCATAAAGATCGTTGATAATGGAGGAAATTAACAGGGGTAAATTGTTGGATTGTGTGTAGAAAAGATCAAAACAGTTGGAAAATGTGTAAATGGGGATTGAAGAGAAAGAATCGGGCGCATTTGAGGGTTTGTGTAGGAGGTGAGGGATGAACTGTGCCGTCTTAAACCCTTGCAAAAACCTATTTTTGTTTTGGTCTAATTTCTTTTTCGAAAGGTATTTTTTTTCTTTTTATTTTTATTTTTTTCTCCTTTTATGTAACAAACTAGCTTTCATGAATGTAACAATTTTTTTTTCGTATAGGCAGTCGTAAATAATACATTAACGTAGCCAGAGTGTTAATATTTGTAACGTTAAAGTAATGACAGAATTAAAGAAAATGTAACTAAAAGTTCTGAAGAAGAAAAAAAAGAAAAGACAACAAAAACAAATTAAAAAAATAGGTTTCAAACCGGCTGATGAAACAAAAATAAGCAGGTTGCCAATTAATAAATCAAAACAAAAATAAATATAAATAAAGGAAAGGGATTGTTCAGATTAAAATCCTACAATTAACTCTTATATTTTGTTAAGTTTCGGTTAGCTTTTTTCTAACCTATCTCTTTTTTATAAACCGTCATTAAAAAAACTATGAAAAACAAAGATAAAAAAATGCAATCCATTTTAGATCTAACTTTATCACCACAACCCCAAAACAAAATTGGATGAGATTGAAGTTACCATCGCTGAGGAAAAAAGTTGTTCAACAAAAGCCATCAAACCGTTCCATACGTACATGTAAATCTAACACCAAGCATAAGTCCACAATCAACACAACCAAAGACCCATGCCACAAACATCAAGTTATGTCTCAAATATCAGAGGATTCTAACCCAAGCACATTTCAAACAATGTCAATCAACACAATTATAAAGCAATAGCTAAGAAAACCTCAAACAACACAAATCCAAAAGCCGAAACACATGTTGCTTTGAGAATAATATTAGCTTTTACAGTCATGAACATGAAATCACCGTCCGAAAAGTAAATATTAAACATCATCCGGCTAACAACAGCAAGAAAAGGTAAAGAACCCAAAAGAAAGTTCATGACTATTGCTATTCCAAAAGAGAAACTCACAATAACTAGATCTAGCACCAAAACAACTCTCAAATATGGCCTACACATCATCATCAAGCACAAGTAGAGGCAAAACACATTTAATTTCAGAATAAAATTAAAGTTTACGCCCATAAACACCGCATCACCGCTCGGAAAAGCAAATATTCAATATCATGGGGCTAAGAGCATCCACAAAACCAAAGAACTCAAAACAAACTACATAAGTGATAATATTCCATAAAATAAAACCTATGAAAATCAGATCTAGGACAAAACACCTCTCAGGTGTGGCCTTTACATTATCATCAAGCAAAAGATGAAAACAAAGAAATAACCGTCATCACAGAAAGGAAAGACACCAAGCTTAGCCGGAACCACTAAAGGAAGACCGGTATAGACGACATGCGGAGATCACCGGCGGCGATTCTGAAAACGGAGGTAAGTGGCGGTAGTAGGAATTGTTGGGTAACCACTGGTCGTTACTGCGACACTAAAGCCACTTAAGGTGGCATGCACAGACCAATGTCAGCGTCTAACACGACCCTCTTAAAGGGGAACCATCAGAACATGCATCACACTACTGGTCAGCAGGCAACAACAGTCGGACACGCCACTATGCCCAACTACCCCAACCAAGAAAAAAGGCATAAGCCACCACGTCTACTGGCAACCACGACCGGATCGCCACCATCACCACCTTACCGCCATTTGCATCAAGCCGCAACATTTGAGAGATAGGCTGATATTTAAAGGGAGAGTTAGGTTGTACCATGAGTTACATAAACTGTACGACTCTATTCATTTAGTTGTTTCTTTAACATATAGGTTAATTATATATGAACATTTACTTGGGAAGAAATACTAAAACTTAGATTGGATAACAACATACTACCTCCGGATAATGTATAAAAGTATCATATTTAACACCATTGCTCAAGGACATTGGTTGGGTACAATCTTTATATCATGTATTCATCTATTACTTGAAAGCTAGCATGATAAAATACTATCGAATGTTTATTTCATACCAAACTTTGAATTGGATAAATATCAACATACCCTAATCCTTAATCAAACTTATTGTAAAGACAAACTAAAGCATCTCCCTAAACATCAAATCATGTTAAACCATCTCAAAAGCAGGAAAAGGAATGTTATTGAGCAATATGCTTTATAGAAATTGTTAAGATAAGTGCAGTCGCTTCCCATTTTTTTTATTTACATACATAAAAAAGGTATCCTTAGCCCTTCGACAAATAATTAAGATGATTGATCCTTTAACGAATACTTTATCCGGAAATTTAAAAGCATCAATGGATCGAGCTACTCAAATAATTTGCTTCTTGTTAGTAATAAGGTCCCTTAACATGATTCAGTTAAGTTACCCCTCCAAATCACCATATACATAGGCCCAGTTACTGTCACTGCTAATTAACACAGGCCCAATAAAACGGGCAGGCTTGTAAAAACGTTTGGCCCAATGTTTGAATTGTTATCTGCATATCATGTTTACTAAATGATAGTTACTCAAGAAACTAACATACATATTCATACTCGTTCATCTCTAATATGTGCAATAATGACTTGATTATCTTCTGTGCCTTCTAATGGGTTCTTTATGATGTTTATAGCCTAGCTTTGGGTTTGGGGAAGACGAGATATGACATAATATCATCACGAGACGATTCCAAACTGATAGAGACTTTTTTCTTACACCATGAGTGGTTTTTTGTAGAAATACCAATCGACTAAGCATGTAACGTTTTATAAAACTTGAGCTTATACAACTACTACAATGAAACGTTATTAAATAGTTTGCTATTCTATAACAAAAAGTTATGCTAGAAATCTAAAAACCAAAAAATAATAAGCGACTCGGGCATTTATGTACAAACTCAAAGAAATTGTATATACATTAAATTTTTGTCTGAAATTTAATTCTTATACCAATTTATAATGTTAGTGGTGGTATCCAATCCCTCGTATCAACTACTATTGTTCATTTGCTCGTTTCGGCCTTCATAGTTCTGATCTCATGTTTTTTAAGATACTCGAGGAGTTAGTTCACTTCGTCTGAAAATGTCACCCAAACCAACTTAATTGGAGAGTTATATTCTCTTTCATAGTCAAAACACATAAATTGCGTTAATAGTATTTGAAGCCACACACTCCTTGTGAAACAACATCCTCATGTAGACGTACGATGTAAGGTTTGTCAAATGCGCCACACATTATTTCTTAAACAGTTGTACAATTTCTATCTTCTTTTCCTTTCAAACATATACGTATGTCCAATCTCACTTACAAACCAGACGTCTATGATATTATTCATGATTAATTAATGCATGAACTTATCTTAAATCATACAACTAACATGATCATAACAATAAAAGAATGTGATCAACACTAAACATGACTTTAGCCATCCATGAAGGGATATATATATATATATATATATATATATATATATATATATATATATATATATATATATATATATATATATATCATAATCATAGTATGACCATATTAGAAGGAGAAAACACTTATTGATGAACTGACATGACATGATACTCAAAGATAGTTACCCCACACTATTTGTTTATGTCATTTTCAGTCCTTCATATATCATTTTCGCTTGATGGTTAAGCCAAACCCACCTGACAAACTAAAATACAAAAGCATATCAATTAGAGTTTTAGAGATTAGACTGCCACCCAATTAAACATTCTTTTTATATAAAAAAGATATTATTTTAGCTTTCTAATTCCAAAAACGACCAAAAAAAACATGATAGTCTTGGTCATATTAATAACACCATACATATAATTAATATGCTATGATGATCTCATGTTTGGCTTAATCGAAATGGTTTAATGACAACGGGTCACACTTAATATCATTTGTTTATCAATTTTCCGACGTAGTATATAATCACTAAACTAGTTTTGTGCTAAAAGATATAATTTTTGTAAACATATTATATTATTAGATACGTATCATCACTAGCTTGTTTATTGATTTATATTCGTGCATATTTTTTTTAACTTTCATGAATAATGACTTAAAGGCATTGGATTGACGATCATATATAATGTATCATCTTTATACTCAGCTTATTGTCAACAAACGTACTCTTTTAGTTTGACCAAAACCATGAAATACGTGGCCATGACTAGTGTAACCACTTTACTGTTAGTTTGTTGCTTCATAGTGTGCTTCGTAATGCTAACAATATACATATACATGTATACACAATATGATTTATCATCTCTACTATGCACCACACAAAAGCCATTGATTTAATAAAAATTGACTTAAACACTGAATATAATGTAAGTTAGACGACATAACTAAACAGTGTTACACTGAATATAATGTAAGTTAGAAGACAGAACTAAAAACAATGTTGGCATCCCTAACTCGACAATATCAATTAAGTAATTATCACACGGGGCTTAAGAATGAAATAATGCGTTTTAATGACATTTCCTTTTAAAGAAAAATGCACATACATAAATAGTTACAACTTAAACATGGCTTCAAATCAAAATCATGCGTCGCATCCTCATTTACACCACTTAGCAAAAGTGTTGTGGCGTAAAACCTTGGCATCGAGGTGCTAATAAACTCACACAGCAACGATGATATACATTGAACGACAAATAGATGATCATTTGACTCACGGGTTCTTTTTACGGAGGTAAAGGCATATATGGTACTCGCTAAAAGAAAGTGTAAGGGCATTATGAAGGTGCACGCAAGGTACCATAAGTAGGGCCGTAAAGGAACCGAATGAACACAAACGAGGTCTTGTTCATGTTCGTTTATTAAAAAAATAACTTGTTCGTGAACTGTTCATAAACGCTTATATAACAAAATTTCTTGTTCATGTCGTTCATTAAGAAATGAATTTGTCCATGAATAAACGAATGTAAGCAAAGACAAGTGAGTGCATACAAATATTCATTAACATTAATGAACACAAACTAAATTTCCTAAAACAAACAATACAGACCATCATATATTGATTTTATAATTAAAATCACAAACATTATTTAATATATACCAAATATAAATAAGTAACTTTAACATAATTATCTCAAACATAACTTTTAAATGAATCAACACGTTATCGAACGTTTACGAACATAAATGAATGAACTCAACCTCTTATCATATTCATTCGTTTAACTAAACTAATGGAATTTTCTCGTTCGTGTTCGTTCATTTATTAAACGAACGAACATAAACGAAATTCCCGCCGAACGGTTCACGAACTGTTCATTGAACGTTCGGTTCGTTTGCAGCCCCTAACGATAAGTATGAATCCCATGAAAATATGTGCAAGGATTCCTGTTACCCCCACAAACAGCTAGAATAGTAAGGTCCATAGATCATGAAGCAATCCAGTCTTTCTCCAACTATTATGTAAAATGTAAGTTAAATCAGGGTATTTCTTAAAATAAAACTGGTTTCTTTTCTGGTCTTGAGCATGTAAATTATGGGTAATTTTATTGATTAAAATGATTACTTTGTTTAACATAAATAAACAAATGCAAACAGGCTCCCTTGTGTATTCCTTAGAAAAAGTTTAAATATATGCGTTTTAATAGCATGTTCTTAGACACTTTAACAATAGACTATGATCAATCTTTGATTTGCTTACATACCACTAACATGAAAAACATTAATTTCTTATTTGGATGTTTCTATTTAGGTGTCAAATAACACCACAATAATTCAGTTAGGTTTCCCTTTAATCTTTCTTTACAGCTGACCATTTATGATCACATATACAATATTTCTTCTTCCATTCATTCATGCTTCCCTCAAGCCAACCAACCATGTGCTCCAACCCCCTCTCCACACACTTGTACATCATGCTCATTCACTTGTACCCCAACACCCAAACCAACCCAATTCCTTCAAAATAAAATAAAAAAATTAAAAACAAAAGTTTCAAATTTTCCAATTTTACACCTCTATTTTCATTCTTTTATGCTTTCTTTCATATGCTACAACTTATTTATAAAACAAGCCCCAAGGACTCAAACCTAACACAACTAAAACAGCACGACACAACATCTGCAACTCAAACTCATACAACCAGTAGATCACACTAACCTACACTCTCAAAACCTGCAAGAAGTACCCAACCTCTGTCTCTGCATCGGCCCCGCACCACCCGACTTACGCTCCGCCAACGCGTGCTGCAACAGCCCCTGAAACTTCTCCAAAAACAGACCCCATTCCTCATCACTCATGTCATCCACCTTCACAAAGCTAGCACCAGCGGGCACCTGCTCACTCGCGCTCCTGTGCCCAGCAGGCGTGTCTCCTAAACTTAAGTTTTTCTTCAGAGACATTGACAGATTCGGTGCACAAGCCGCCTTAAGTATAACATCTTCTTCATTTTCATCTTCTTCTTCAAGCTTTGCAAGCGTGTTTCTCCCGAACCCAAAGTGAAATGGAAGGGTTGAGTTTATGGAAGTATCAGAATCATCACAGTCGATTACGAACTGAAAACGGTCTTCCTGTGGACCCTGTGGTTTGGTTTTGGGAGATAATAATGCAGAAGTCTCTCTTTGTCCCTGGGCTGCAGCCAGTCTAGCCTCCAAGCACAGGACCTCGAGCTCACTGGGCTCCTCTTCACCACGCCTGAACTCACGGGTCATCATCTCACCGATCTCAGCTAGACACAGACCATAACCAGCAGCCTCTTTGAGGAAAATGGTGCAGAGGGTCAGAACCCGAAGACAGGCTTCACGGATCATTGGAAGCTCTTTTCTCAGCATCTCTGAGTCATGATACGGGTCGAGTGACTCAATGTACTCAAGTTCATCTTCTGAAAAGGGGATTGAAGCTTGTGGCCAATGAATCCACTCAAAGTATGGATCCTCTAAGCTTTCAGGCAAGCATAGACCGTGGTCAATCGGTATGAGCTCAACTTGTTGACCAAACTTACCATCATGGTTAACCTTTCTAACAAGCAGATTTCCAGCATGGCGGTCCGTGTTAAGAATCCTAACATCTAATATACCGATACGATGAACAGCAGACACTGGGAAACTCGAGGTCCCGTGGTCACTAGCATCAAAGTCATGAGGGATGAACTGTTGGAATGAAGCAATCTTGCTAAAATGTTTCTTCTTACCATCTAGCTTACTGTTGCTGTTAGTCCCACTAACACCATCATTAACATTGAAAATAGAGTGGGTGATTTTGACTAGTGCAGTAGGAGGTACATTAGCAAAGTGGTCATAATCAAGAAGGTAAGCAGCCACTTCACGAAAGCCCGTTTCACCAACCCGAACAGACCGTTTCAACCCGGGCTGACCAAGAGTCTTACCCACAAACCCTTTCGGGTTGTTGGGCGCAAAGGGCTCTTCATCTGTCGGTTTCACTATCGCCACACACTCGCCATTACTGTTTCTAAAGTAATATGCACCTCCAAGACCACCATGAACTGGGATCGGGTCAACACCAGCCTTTAAAGCCACCACGATCTCGTTCACAAGCTCTTTTGTTCTTGTAAAGCTGCTTGCTTGACCCAATATCTCAACAGGCCCGCTGCGATCACGCTGCTGTATATCTCTACCAGAAGGGGACAAACATGGGGTTGATGAGCTTCTATGCATAAGGTTTCTTGTTAACAGAAGAGGTGAATCTTTACGAATGGCACTAAGATCATTCTTCAACACCATATCTCCAAAAGTCAAGGAACTTTCTTCGATGGGGACGTTTAGAGCGATCTGTAACCTGCGTTTCACCATATGGGCGTTGTCGTTTCGATCTAGTTCCATTCCTAACACACAACCACTCTCAGTTTGAACAAAAACACGTCTTGTTCCTGTCGGTTTCCTGTCATTTCCATGGTATTCCCTACCTATGGGACTCTTGAAAACTGCTACAGCCATTTGGGTTTGAACCGGGCTGTCTAGGTGTCGAGACATGAACCAGCTAGCGTGAGCCGAACTCAGAAGGTGGTTGCAGGATATTGGTGTTGTATGGTTCTGAAACAACCATCAAACACCAAATTTGAGTTGGTTTCAGAATTCAGACACCACCCATGTGGTTGAATCTTATCAGTGTGATTTCCCTAATCTGTACACACAAAAACATCCACAAGAACAACTGGAATCGATCAGATAACGAGTGTAATCTCATCCAAATGGCTAATTTAGCTCTGAAACAGAGATTATTCTTACAAAATCAAAGAAATATAGATGATCATCAGTTAATATGTGATGTAGACTTGCATCTTTAAGAGAAAAACACTCATGAATGTTCTTCACTTAACTTAATCGAACAATTCATTTTGCATAAGAAATAATCAGACGATTTCAAACAAAAAATCTAACAACTGTTCATGAAGTAAAGTTTACACCACACAAAAAACCCTTAGAATCAAAAGAATTGAAACATTAACATCCAACAATAGATCACCATAGAAAACTGAGTTAAAGATTACCGACAACACACCCATTACAAGATTCAAATCACAAACAGTAGGGAAAAAGCGGTAAAAAGAACCATTTAGAACAAGAATTACAAAACCCTAATAAAAAAACTCACCGGAAAACCAGATCTGAGGGAGATTAACAGATAAAGAACCCAATCGGATCAAGATTCCGAAAACGGAACCAATCAGAGAAGAAACTTAACAGTAGAAAGGGGTTTTATCATCAGAAATCATACAGAAACCAACAAAGAAAACCCCTTCTTCTTGCTATGAATTCAACTATGATTACGATCGAGTGTTATCTGTTGAATCTTTAATACACTCAGAGTATCTATACAGGGGCAAAGAGCAGCGATGCGTTAATCGGGTACGTAAAGTGGTTTTAACTCCGGTTTACGAGGAGTAAAAGCCGAGGGTTGAACCGGGGCTGTAAACTTTATTACAATAATAACAAGTTCTTTACCTAATATAATGTAGCATTTTAATTGAGGGTGATATTAGTATATATATTTTTTAAATATGTAAACACACGATCTTTACTTTACGCATTTTGTAAAATTTATACATTTAACATCTTGATCTTGATTAAAAAGTAAAAAAAAAATTATTATTAGTGTCTAGTTTATAAATAAATCAATTCGTTCGTAAGCCACTTAAGACAGGTTTATTAAAAGATTGACTTGAGCTAAGTTTATTGGAGATTGAGTGGGTATGTAAGTCAACTGCTTATCTAACTTTTATTTAAGATATTATGTGTATATTTATAATAATTATTATGATATATATATATACACACACATGTGATTAACTAAATAAATGATATATAATATGTTGCATTAGATACATGTTAATAAATTAATAGATAATTAGTAAATAAAAAAGAAGTTAACGTGAAACCAAGTTTGAGTTTAAAAAAATACCCACGACAATATCAAGTTTTATAAATAAAACTCTAAACGATGGCTGAAGCTCAATCTCTCGTAAGTTAAGCAAGCCAAGCTCAGCTTGTTCACATCCTATCACTCATTCAATGTTTATTAAAATCTATACCAACCTATTTTTAATTGTTGGCTAAACCAATCTATATAAAACAAGCAAAAAGTTAATGACTTTATCCTAGCCTAAATATATGTATACTTTAAACATATATTATTCAAAAGAAAAAAATAGAAATATGTATATATTTTTAGTAAAAGGAATTCACTTGTCTAAAACAGCAATAGAATAATCTTAGTGTTTACAATTACACAATATTCCTTTAAAAGAAATCAAATTAACTCGTTAACTATTTGTTTTTAATTTAATGTACTTTGTCATATTTAATTGTTTCTTTGATCTCCTTCCATCTTGTTTGATCTTTAGTTTTAGAAGGGTCTGGAAGAAGATGAGGTGGCCGTTAGATCAGATATAGGGTGAGGTAATCTGAGCCGTTGAGAGAAAATGAAAAAGTATGGTGACGTGGAGATAAGAGATTGGACAGTGACGTAGCCCCGTCAACGTCAAAACAGCCGCATGAATTGATGGGTTGTATAGATTTTGTGCCCTCATTCTCATTCGTGTGAGACTGTGAGCTTTACTAAATTTTGACCACTCATATTCATAGCAAAAATGATAAAGTTTATTTGATTTTAAATATAAAACTACATAAATAAAAACTTCAGTGATACTATTGGGACGTTTGGTTCACAAAATTCTCAGAAGTTGAAATTAAAATTAGAAAATTTTTCATTCAAAATCATGTTTGTTTGGTCAATGAAGGAATTGGAATTTGAAAATTTTTCCTCATTCATTGGAATTCATATTCTTTTCACTTACCTATGGAATGTTTAACAATCCAATGAAATGTTCAAAATTAAAGTTTCAATTTCACTCAAAATTGACCAACCAAACACGTTGTCAACTTCAACAACATTCCAATTCCAATTTCTTTGTAAAACATTCTGCGAACCAAACGACCCCTAAGGGTGTTAATCATATCAAGTTGACGAGTTGACGTGTTACAATTTAGCCGATCGGAGGGTTGCAATATCGAATCTGAACACGACCCATATTTTTTATTCTTGTCGGAAAATTCAATCCTAAATTGAATCGATATAAAATCATGTTTTTAACGGCAAATGTGCGACCTTGCTTCGGAGGATAGGTGTTATATTAATCGGGCCCACTTATCTGTGTCCCAGTCGGGACCGCACCTCCAACCCCCTCAGGATGAAACCCATTGCTGGGAAAACCCCCTGGCTCAACTCTGAACATATTGTTTAGAGAGAGATTTGAACCCATGACCTCCCTTATATTTACATGTCATGGGTACCTTACCTTAACCAGTCGGGCTAAAGATCATTGGTATATATAAAATCATGTAACCCGAAACTAACCAGTTTAACCTATTTCTTTAAAGAACTCAAAATAATCAATGGAAATTTAAGATCAAACCTGCGCTTTCAAATTGCATATATAATGAGACATCAGACTTATGGTTTCAAGTTTAAAATATATGTTTTTGATAATATACAATCATTTATTTTTTTTAACTATAACTTGAAGTTCAAAACTTAAGTTAAAATTGAACTTTTAAACCAGAAAAATACTTAGAATTAATGAAGCAAAATTTGTATAGATCTATAATAATTTCTTAATGCATATATTATTAAAATGGGGTTAACGGGTCAACTCGTTTTCAAGCGGGTCGACTCGTACTCAACCTGTATTTTATATGGGCTTTGTTGCCCAACCCAAATCTTATTTTTTATGACATATTCGGATTCATGTAAGAAATTGTCACCCCGATGTGATAAATTTATTAGTTGAATTGATTATTTGAACTGAGACCGACACAAATTTGTATGTTATTTACTAATCATCGGTGCTTGACTTTGAGGTTCAGTTTGATTGAGAGTCGTAAATGGATTGAAAACAAACTCGTAAGTTTTGGTTGGTTATCTTGCACTTTTTTTTCGCCAACCCTAGTTAAGTTTGTGGTTTATTTATTCTACAAAATCTAAAAATTATTTTTTTGAAAATAGGTGTAAGCTTTATTTTTATAATATACATGAATACATCTGTGTGAGTTAATTTGTTAATTTATTAATCTATATAGGGAAATTAATACATGGACCATGAGCTACAAATATAGGTAGCCAAGAACATCTAAAAGAACATAGTGTGTACTAAATTTCGACCACTCGTTTTACAGGAAATATGTCCCTTACTTATTTTTAAATAACATTAATAAATAATAAATAAGGTGATAAAGAGAGATGTATGAACAATTTATATTAGGGCTACTTAGAACCCGTCGAACTGGCTACTTGAACCGGGTCTAGAGCTCTCTTTGTTATACCAAATACATGGACCACGACTTACAAATAAAGATGGCCTAACAAATATTTCATAAAAAACATGTATTTAAAGTTAAAATACTAGGTTGTTATTGCTTCTAAATAATTACGAATTATTAATATTAATAAGGTTGATGTTTAACTGTTTAAGGGAGGGTTTATATGCTTTTAATTGAAAGTTTGGCAGTGTTTATATTTCGAGAAGTTGTGTTTATTCTCATTAACAGAATTCTATACACATTGGAAACGTTTATACAATTATTAGCCTTGTTTTCATGGACACATTTGCTTTAAAAACCTAATAAAACCATGGACCGAAAAAAGTGTCATGATAACTTTTAAGAAGAAACATGTTACTTATTTTATTATTTTGAGAAGGGTTTTACAAAATAAAAAGATAGAAATGCATGACATGTTGCTACATCATCAGCTTGTAAAATGAGCAACAACACATGTATGCTTAAATTGCAGCTATCGACATTATGTTTTATTTATAGTACAAATAAATGTTAGCCTTTGAGACCCTCACGTTCGAAGACTATGTGCTGAGATCCTAAACTTACAACAAGCATATCATGACACGTGATTGTTCTGTCTAAATTGTCACTTAAGACTATTAAAAATCGTACAAGATTGCTTGAAAAAAGAATTTCGTCATATTATACAGAATGATAAAAATCGAAAATCACTTCCGTTGTATGAGCATGTTCCCTCTTTTAAGCTCGAATATGCTGAGAGCAAGTAGTCATCACTCACCAACATATGGAGACTAAGAATAATCAAGGAGACCATGAACGTGGAATTTTGTATTCTCTAAGTTACTTTTTGTCAAAATATAATATTATTGTTGTTTCATGTAAAAACTAGTGGGTGTAACCAGTGCTATACAACGGTGGTTATAATAGTTGAAAGATTTATTCAGATGATTTATACGTTAGTACTAACCACCAAAAAAAGATTACATGCGAAACGCTGGTGAAAAGTGTAATAGAAAAAAAATAATATTTAAAAATCAAAACAGAGAAGATAAATAGCAAATGCGTAAACGATGACTTTACCTGTAATTAACAATTCTATTGTAAATTGATTAAAAGAAAAATTAACATAGCTCGAAGTCTTAAGTATAAAAATAAAAAAAATTCAGATGATTAAATATAAATTTGACATAAGTTGAAAGCTTAAGTATAAAATTTAAAAAAAAATGATGATTGAATGTAAACTTAACATAACTCGAAGCTTTATTACTTTATATATAATTTAAGAAAAGAAAAAATGAATAGGTATTAATTAGAAAAAAAAACAAAGAGAGAGAAAGTATTGTATATGATTAGTTCCCAAAAATTCTTAGAGGTTTAAATGTAAAAATGTAAAAAAAAAAAAAAAAAACAAAGTAGGTTTTTTTATAACTTTGGAGTAAAAACAAATTATTATGGTAACATTGAGAAAACCTACACCTTCACTACTTATAATTTTTTTATTTATTATATAAAGTAATGCGACTGGTGTTATCGAGCCTCTTTTTTGATCTGTCTTAAATGTTGATATATTATTATTATTATTATTATTATTATTATTATTATTATTATTATTATTACTACTACTACTACTACTACTACTACTACTACTACTACTACTATTATTACTATGTAAATATTTTGTGCTTATATACTTAAGTGTTTAAATAACATAATACTTAAATCAAATAGTATTTATAAAAGTATAAATACAAAAGATATATTTTAATATTAATTTAAAATATTATAAATAAGATAATACTTAAATAAATGTATATTAAATAATATCTTAATTGGGAGAAAATTATTAAATACGAGAAATTAAAAAAGTATTGTATATAACACTTGTACCTTATGTTTAAAAAAGTTATATTAGGTATCTTAAATTTTGAGTAAAATTACAAGTGTGTTTCTCATTAAATGCTTTATACAATAGTATATATAATATAGATATAGATTATTATTATTATTATTATTATTATTATTATTATTATTATTATTATTATTATTATTATTATTATTATTATAAAAATATGTAGTAATTATATAGTTAAGTGTTCAAATAAGATAATATTTGTTAATAAATTTAAATGTTAATTTATTAGTATTATAAATAATATAATATATAATGTAGTGAATTAAATGATCTTATATCTATATCTATATCCATACTACTATATAATACATATTATAAGGATAAGATGGTAATTTTATTTAAAGTGTAAGACACCTATACAGCATTTTAAGCATAGAATACAAGTGCATTATGCAATAATTTCACTTTTGTCCCCATTTAATTAACTTCTTCTAATTATTGTATCATTTAATACACATTATTTAATCATGTGATATTATTTAATTCACTTCATTAAGTTTTATTTTATTTATAATAATATAAATTGATATTTAAATTCATAATTACTAATCATATTTTATAACTAAAGTTTTTATTTTATTTATAATAATATAAATAGATATTTAAATTGATAATTACTAATCATATTTTTTTAACTCAATACTATTTAAATTAAGCATTATTTTATTTAAATACTTATATCTATACTACTTTATAATAAATCTCACTTGATAGAGATGTAATTTTGCCAAGCATACAAATTTTGAATCAATATGTACAAAATAGTTCAAGGCATTTAAATGGTTAGAATAACGAATTGATTAAGATTTTAATACACTTTAGGGGCAATATGGTAAATTTATTAATTGAATTTTATATACCTTGGTATTTTTGCCCCTGTCTCTTTCATGCATTTAACAAATATTATTAATACATTACTTAATAATATGATATTATTTAATTCATTTCATTTAATTTTATTTTACTTATGATACTATAAATTGACATTTAAATTTATATTTACTAATATATATTTTATTTAAATATTTAAGTATATAATTTTATATATATATATATATATATATATATATATATCTTCATGTTTATAATAACTATAATACTAAAATTTTTCTAGGGCATATTGTGAATTTAATAATTTTAATATTTATCTATATCAAGTGAAAGAAGGATTGAATGATAAATTTACATATAGATTAAGACACCGATATAAACAATCATGCTTAAATTTCAAAACCGCCATTACTTTCAATTTTGTTCATTCACTGCGATTGATCACTAATCCCTCTTCTTCTTTTTCTTGTTGGTTTTTAAAAGCTCAATAACAATCAAAATGGTCATTTGTTGTGATAATTTCTCCATTAACTTTCTCCGGTTTATGCAATCACCATCTAAAGCTACCTCCGGTAATAATAAAACTCTAACCTACATTCATAAAATGAAACCCCCCTAAAATCTAGGTAATAAGTGATTTCCGACCACAAATACCACACATATTTTCACTAATCTTGTTGGGATAATATAGTTGTGTTAAAAACTTTGTAATATACGTAATTGTTTTCTTTCATTCAATTTTTTCAATAATTATATTTTGATTTTTTAATTTACATCATAATGCACCGAGCCGTACCGCCGCAACGCGCGGGCATTTCCACTAGTTACTAAATAATGTATCAATGAAAATAACATGTATTAATTAAAAGAAGTGTATAAATGAGGGACAAAATAGGAATGATTACATAAAACACTTGTACCTAATGCTTAAAAATTTGTATTAAATGTCTTAAATTTTTTTTTTTTTGTAAAATTACACTTGTGTTTTAAAATTTTGTTTTATATACTAGTATAGATATATATGTAGATAAGCAAATATTGTTGTCTTATTTTACATTTGTATTTGTTCTTCTGGTGATAAGTTTGTTCTTAGTGTTTATAAATAAAAGTTTTAGTAATCAAATAGCGGAAATCAGTGTCCAAGAGTTACAATTTAGAAATCAAAGATCATTAATCATGGGTCCCTATAGGAAACATAGTTTTGAGGACATTTGTCTAGATTTGTTTGTTATTCCAAATAAAGGACCGAGAGATTACAAATAAAGATAACCAACAAACATTGTGTGTGAGAGAGAAAATAAACATGTGTTTGTGGTGGAATGGTATAAAGTGAAAATGATCGACTAAAACTAGGAAGTTTAATGGAAGTTTATGTGCTTTTAATTAAAGTTTGGCAATATTCACATTGCAAACATATTTTTATACAACTGCTGGTTTTATTATTTTTCATAGATACCGTATTGTTTGGGACAAATTAAACTATCGATTGATTGTCATAACAAGCATGTAATGACACGTGACTTTTCATCATCCAATATCATAGACCAACGACTAGACGTTGTAATATCGGCAGATATTGTGCGAGAATGCTTTGAAACAAGAAAAACGTATGTTTATGTGCGTGCAGAAAGACAAAAATAAAACTACAATCTCTTCCATTATAAGAGTGTGACCTCTCCTTTCAACTAGAATTTGTTGATTCCAAGTAATGATCAATGTATGAGGATCAGGAACTAATGAGACGATGATCAAGTAGTATTATGTGAAATAGCAACATAATTTGGCTCATTTATAATTTACTGAGTTTTTTTAAGTTTGTTGTGAGTTAGTATATTTTGTAATAAATAATATTAAATCAAAACATAAAATATCTTCAAATTGTAAAGGGACAACACACTAATAATAATATATTATATTCTGTCTTTTCTTTGAAAGAGATATGACTTTGGTTTAACTCCAATAATCTGGTCAAGTACAAGCATAGGGATTATATAAATTACAACTAGAGTAAAATAATCATTTAATAATAGCAATAACAAGTAATCATGCATTAAATTGCGGTTTATTGTCTCCATCATGATCCATATATTAAAAAAATACATTGTAATTTATTCACCTGAGGGAAATTTTTTTAATTACAAATATTCTACTATACTTGTATTTTTAAACCACTATTATCAAGTGAAATAATCTCACATTGGCACTTGAAACAACAATAAGTTTAATATTTCCGCAACATTGATTCAAATTTGTTGAATTGAGAGCTAATTTCCCATCAATCATCATCTAAATATCAAAATCTTATCATCCTTAATCAACCTTCACACTTGATACTAATGAAAAGAATGTTATAAACTTATATCGAATCGTGATTGTTATAAACAACAAACATGTTCACTAATCACGACACACAACCATCTCCGATGGAGCTAACGACGTTTTCAAGAGTCATGTGACCGTATGATACAATATCATCCCTAAGCCTCACCAAGTAAGCGTTTAGCCGGTGACCAACAGGCCGTGGAACATGACTCCGACACAATGGGCACGTGCGGTGGTCTCTTAACCACGGCTCGATGCACCTACTATGAAATTGGACCCCATGGTTGCAGTTTGGGAGTTTCATGAACCCATCTGTGTCTCCAAGCGTTACTTCACATAAACACACCATACAATCAAATATAACTTGACCGCTGGTGTCACATTTATCGCGGTCACGTTTGTTAAGTATTTCATCGTTAAAAGATGGTTTTAGCTTTGTCATTAGACCAGTAGAATGTTATTGTTACCTGTAGTATATGATGTTTCTATATGCATGTGTGTATCTATAATTATATAGGATTTATAATAATGAGTATGACAAAATAGGGGTTCATAAACTTATCTTGAGAGTAATATATTGCATCTCCACGTTCAAAGTTATGATATTCAAAGGTTGACCTTTGACCAAATTTGCACTTGAATCTACCTTCACGTGAGTACTGCGCTACTGTTTTTGTTACAATTTCTAATATATGATTTGGGATTAATTTAAAAGGAACTTTGTAAAAGAATTTGTATATGGCTTATTATTTTATAACTTACAATAAACTTTATTAAAATTGCTCTTGCATATAATAAATTCATAAACTTACTATTTAACATACATTTACAACAAGGTTATGTCTGGTTTGCATGCAATTGAAACAAATAACAATCATCTAATTCGTGTATGTCGTATTGATGGAGTTAATCATGACTTCGTATGTGAAACGGGTTAAAAGACGAGTCAAAGTAAAGAAACGGGTCGGGTAAAGATTGTTTGGAGGTAAAAGATTAAGAGATTGATGCGCATAGCGGAAAATACGAAGAAAAGTTAGAGGTAATTGTTAGATGAGTATCGGTTAGTATTGTTTATTTGCCTATGTTTATCTCTGTGTTTATTAGGAGTATGAGTTAGTTTAGGAAACAAGTTATGTAATTAGGTTTACATGTGGTTTTTCGATCAATAATAACATAGAAAGAGTCGAGGTTGGGAGTTGATCGATTGTTTGTTTGTGTTGCCTAATTCAATTAAGTTGCCAACACGTATTTCATGTTGTTTGTGTGATTCAAAACTTGAAACAAGTACTTTCTCGATATCAATTGAAATGTGATAGATTTGTTAAGATTAACGGTTTATGATGAAAATGAAGACTTTAAGGATTAAGGTCCTTCTTTTATTCTTTATTAGAATCCGGGTATTGAGGGACTTGACGTCCAACACTGATCAGAAGAGAGATACAACATCATTTTTGCTAGAGGTAAAGTAACCAAACATAAAACTATTTAAGCTTTATTTTAGTTGACCATAATTAGAATATGTTATTAGTAGTGTTAGGGTTTATTAGTATAATTGTATATGGTTTATTGTATTGGTCCACACGCCCAGTTAGCTTTTTAGGATTCGCTATAATTTTTATATCTCGCAGGTGATTAAATATGTTCAGTATTTATAAAAAAAATTATAAAATTATAAGTGTTATATCAAGATATAAAACTGCTATTATAATTATTATTTTGTAAGCAGCAGGGGATTGGGTTTGTTTGTATTGTGGTTTGAAGTTTAACCCACATGCGAAATCAATCAGATATGTAAATAAGTTTCATATTTTTTGTTTTATAATCATTAGTATAAATAAATTTGAAAGAGAAGAGCAAACACAAATGGGGTGGTGGCGCAGTTGGCTAGCGCGTAGGTCTCATAGCAATAGAGTGATCCTGAGGTCGAGAGTTCGAGCCTCTCTCACCCCAATACCTTTTTTCCTGTAAAATTTTCATTTGTGGCCATGAAATTTTGCCTAAATAATGCCAAAATGTTTCATTCGTATTTTATGAGATGAGAGTGTTATTTCACCATTTTGGTTTATATTTTAGTTCTTAAAATTAGAGAAAAAGAAAGGAATAGGACAGATTGGTTGTTCAGGTTCTCGAATGCCTACTTTTAATAAAAATAATAATAGACTAATAGTACAAAAACCATGAGTTACAACTTACAAGAAAAAAAAATTATCATAATCACTTATCATCATACAACCTCCGGAACACAAGAATTTAAATGGAAAACTTAGTATTATACATGTTATCTATTAGATATTGTCTAAACCCAAATGTAAAACTGTGAAAAATGTTAAATATGCAATTTGCACACAAAAAATTGATTTATATGTATAAAAAAACCGACATCCTATCAAATAAAGATGCAGGAATTCAGAATTAAAATCAAAATCTACAGCATAAAAGCCCATGCCTCCATCCACGATGCTTCGGTAATCGTCTGCGGTTGGCTTTCGCCATTCTTACAGGACTGCAGTTCCACTCATTCTGCAATCTACACATATAACAAATATGTTAATAACCAAACTCAAGTAATATGCAATTTTCACATATTTTTTGCAACTGTTATTACATGGGGAAGGCAAAGGATCGGGTGCTCGTCGTGCTGCTATCTGATCGGAGAGAGGTGCTTCCAGAAATAGCCATAGGCCCGGAATAAGTTACGAGTCCTGAAATGGGACCCACAGCTGAGAAAGTTGACTCTCCTTCAGCACCATGGTGAACTGCTGGAATGTTATCTGAACCCATATCCTGGAGCTTAGGTGCACCATGTGGCTCTATGGGAAGTTCATTAACATCTTCTAGGTTCTCGTGGTTATGAACACCGTTACTTGTTGCTGGTTCGGTATTGTTGAGATTCAAAGTGGTGTTTCCCTCTGTTGCGGTTTTATTCTCAATGCTGCTTTTGGAGTTTTTTTCTACAGGACTCTGTAGTTAGGAAGATTACTATCAGATGCTAATTTACAATATAAATTAGTAAAACTTGGTTAAGAGAACATGGGTGGGGACGCGGCACAGGTCAAAATGAGATTTTTTAATTTGATATTGATGTTTTAGTTATGATTACAAAATTTATATAATTATTCACTACCATAATGAGTTAATGACCTAAGATATTTAGAAGGTGGTTTGCACTAAAATACAATTTGGACTACCTTTAACCTGTTTGACACGTTTTTTGTTAGCCAAATTTCTGCATTTGACTTGTTTGACCCGGTTTTTTTAGCTAAATTTCTCAAGTTGACCTGTTTGTATACAACATAAGTACATAACCCATATCGACCCATGTCAATGGGTCAAAATTTCAACCTCTAGTCTCAAAATATATCTAAAGGACATTCACGAGAAACATTATAACTCAGCAGCTGAAGCATAAAACAGTTTGGAAATACAAACCTGACAAGGCTGTTGATCAGTGGACTCAAGGAGAGATTTGAGGGATGGTAGTGGTCGATCTTGTTGCAGGGAGGGACCGCAGCTTGAATGAATTTGTTCTTCATCAGGCTGCAACGAGATGTCAGGACAATTATTATCAATGGCTTCTGAAACAGTATCAGATTGTGAAGAAAGTCCATTTCCATTGCTATTATCAGCTTCAGACATTTCCTTCAACTCATTTGGAACGAGTGAGACGATAACTTCTTCATTGGTTCCACATTCTTTAAAATCTGGTATTGAATTCTGCAAATCTTGAACTTGAATCTGTGTATTAATACTTACACTGCCCCTATCACTATGATCCTTGATTGGTTCATTTGCAGGTAAATCAGCATCAACTACTTGGGTCCCAGAAGATGCATCAGCTTTCCTTTCAATGACTTCATCATGATCATCTCCAATATTAACATGATCATTAGAAGGTTCTACTACAGGCAAACCAGTATCGATTTTCCCATTGATTTCAGAACATAAATTAGATTCCGTGAAATAATCTTCGGTAGTTGAAATTTTCAACAGTTCAGGCTTCATTGTCATATTACTGTTCTCATCAAACAAAATCATTTCTCCATGAGGCACTCCTTCATCAACACAGATATCTTTAACATGAAAAGCACCCACTTTGTAACAAAGTAATGACTCAGGTAATTCGCATTCCATAACATCTTTAATGGTGTAAAGGTCTGTTTCTTTCTTGCAAAATTCAGATGCTGCTAAAGAATTTATCAGCTTATCCTCTTCACAGTTATTAGTCGAATCATGTTCAATATTTGAACACTCAAGTTCTTGATTCCATACGTTGACTTTTTCATTCTCCTCATCTGATAAGAAAGGGTTTGTATAGCTTTTTGGGATCTCTTTCATGGCTTCCTTCAGTACATCTGTGTCAAATCCACTGCTATTAGATTCAAAAAGTCTAGCATAAATTCACACTTATCAGATATAGACTATAAAGACTACAGTTCTTTTAGAGAGGGTACACAAAGAATGACAAGATTATTTTGAGTTGTGCCATACTAAAAACAGGATATACTATAGCATCGACTTATTAAAAGACCATAAAGCAAAACATTATAAAAAAGAACTAAAGTTAAAAGACACCCCAAGAAACTAGAAGAGATTAGAACAATGAATTTAACTTCAGTAAACAATATTTAGATTGTCGATTAATTGGAAGCAGAGTAACCTTACCACATTCCATTACTCCCATTTTTCGGAAAGGTTTGTTGAATTCCCAAAAACTGACCACAATTCATTGTCAAACTAAAAACGTTGAACAGAAGTCACAAATCTTGTTTATCTTGCAACGCTGCGTACTACATCTGATTGCTCAAAGAAAAAGAAGAAACTACATCTGGCTGCTCAAAGACAAACTATATATTGCCACTAGTTCTTCATAATAGTCAACAGCTTACCCAGAAACCATATGATCATAAAATTTCAAAAGATTCATTAGACGACCATAAATGAAACTATGAAAGATTTACAGATAAGAGGTGGCTGATTGTTCTATAACATAGAGAAGTAAAAGATAGACAACACAGAAAAGTTAAAAAGTCTAATTGAAAACAAATGACAATCCACTAAACTCATTTTAATAGTAATTCAATATCATAGATCGGCTAAAAACACTTTTTAATAATCATCAGCTTTGCTCCCTCACAACCTTCTATTTTGTCAGCTACCTTGCTCAGGTAGATCTAAATTCCTAATTTTTTATTAGGGTTCTTGGCTTAAAACAAACAGCACTTTAAACTCTTAATCCATCTTCTTCACCGCTTTTAACTGTAATCAATTAATCATATACAGAACCAAATGCAGAATGACACGCATATAAAAGGTGAATGAAACAAACATTCAGAAATAGATCCAAACTTTACGAAAATAATAGATTCACACAAACGAAGATCAAATAAACAAATACAAATGTCAACTCTCTAAACATAATTACTCCAATCATCAACACTTTACAATGTATTTATTATACACACATAGAGATTCAGAAGAGGCTCCAGTTATCAGCATTAACCACACGCACAAAACGAAAATTATGCATTTGATTCGGTGAATGTGTGGGAGAAATTTCAATATCGCTCACCTGAAAACTTTAGAAATTGGTTCAGAGGTTTTTGTCGCCGGAGATTTTAGTTTTATATCTAGATGATTGGTGGCTGATGGCCGGAGGGAGACGACGGCTGCCGGAAAAGTGAAGGGAGAAGGTGAATCTGTTTAGTTTAAAACAGAGAGTTGAGTCAGATGAGTGGAATTTGAACAACTCATTGGAGGTGGAGTTTATACAGGGTTGATTTCAAACAACAATGAAAGAAATTATAAAAATTTATAAATTATCTTTATTTTTAATGTTTTAAAATTAATAGCTCATATTTTTTAATAAAAATATAAAAGGTTTTACATGGGAAAAAAACAAGAAGTTTCAGATTCGTTCAGTGAATTTTTCACCTAAGATGAGTTTTCTGAGGTGATCTTAGGTTGTAGAGAACTAATATACAAACTTCTCGTTTAATGCCCTGAGGTTTCGTACTCAAGTAATGGTAATGATTGGGTGGGTTTTTTTTTTTTTTTTTTTGTTTTTGAACGGCTGGTTAGTGGTTAGCTGTTAGTACACCAAGTTAGTAATATTCGCCAATAAACCTTGGACCTCCAAGAGAGGCAAAGCCTCCCACCTCCCCCTTAATCACTAGGCCAAGAGATTATTGATGATTGATTGGGCATTTAACCTATAAGTGATCCAGTTAGCTATTCATAAAAAATATTTTTTTGCTTTTGACAATCAAAATCAAAATTCTAATTCTTTTAGTTATTTTTTCCTTTATAGTTCTAGGTCTTGAGGTCAATTTTCACAAAAGCGAAGGTTTTTGGTTTTGGTGTGGAATATCATGACTTTAGAAGGTTAGCAAGCCACCTAAACCGTGAAGTAGGCCCGTCAATTTTATCTTTACCAAATTACCCGTCCGACCCAATCTCATTCGTACCCGAAGAAACCTGATCCAAACAACCCGAAACCGATTAAAATGAATTTTATTCGGGTTGGGTTTCGGATAGACTTTCAATGCTAAAAGAAGTTGAATAACCCGAACCCGATCAAACACCCCTACCGTGAAGTGGCCTCTATCTTTTTCATTCACTTGAGGCCACCAGTGGAGTTAATATGAATCTCTTAATGAACTGGAAGCCAATAGTTGACCGATTTCTTTTTAAAAAAATTGGATGGCTGGAAAGCAAAAGCATCTCAGTAGACAGTCATCTGTTGCTCTAGTGAAAATGGAGAAAAAAAAATATTTTATGCTAGCATGACACATTAGTATTCAACAAGAATAAATTTTCTTTATAAAAATTATAACTAAAATAACCAAATATTAAAACTTATTATAACATATCCAGTCAAAACATATAAAATTTATTGTAGATACAATAATAATTTATATTATATTATTTTTCAAATTTAATCACATCTGTTTTGTTACCCATTGTTTTGACTAATTGGGCCTTCCAAGAATAAAATACGAGACATATTATTTTTCTCATCCATTTGGACTAAACAAATAGACCGGTCCCTTCACCTGTGATATGTGAAGTTTCCTACTTTATATTTTAAATTATTGTTTTCTATTAATTAATTCATATCTTAATATGAACTTGATTTAATAATATTATTAAAAACAGAATAAAAGCCACCCATAGATATATTCGATTTACACAAAAAGTCAAAACGCATTTTGGACCGTGTATGTCCTGGATGTAGTTTTATTTTGTCTACTAGAAACAAGTTGTTAAATTTCGGCAGATGGTTGACTTTATAAAGTCAGAATACACACCATATATTCAAGCATTACAACGACATATAGGGGCACGCCACGTTATGTCAATCCAAAAGTCACAATCACGATGACATGGATTCCAATGAATCAATATCACTCTTTTAAGTTATTAAGATGTCGCCAATGAGTCCTAGATTTATTAGTTTAGGAGGAGGTACCCTTATGGTTTTTCAAAGTGTAGGTTATGGTTTTAAGTCTCACTTATTGTAATATGCTTCAAGTGGGCCTGAGGTTTTATCACAGTGGGCCTTCGGGTGATGGGTTGCCCCTGGATTGGTGGGTGGGCCGGGTCACCAGCGTTGTCTGTATTCGCGGGTGTGGGTGGCCTTTCGCCATTGGTTTAACTGGGTGACCGAGCTTAAAAGTATTCGTTGTGTGGCACCCCACCCATTACCCGGGCGGACGTGCACAATCGATATAGCTTATAGCAAGACCGAACTGAGTTTACATTCAAAACTTACAACATGTTGAGTACAATACATTATTTAATTATGATATCAAACAACTAGAAACTTCTATAGCTTCAGGTTCCACTGTCTTCTCACAGTTGCTCTAATACCAACTGTGACACCCCACACGTTACCCGGGCGGGCATCTACAATCGGTACAGCTTATAACGGAAACTAATATATGTTTAACTATAATATCATCAACTTGTTACACTACTATTTTACAACAGTATTTAGAAACAAATTTAAATAAAAACTTTTTGGTCTTCTCTAGATCCTCTATCATTAAGTTGTTTTTAAGCATTTCCTTAGGTTACCTGTGATACATATACTCAAAAAGACATCAGCTAATACTTGTGAGCTCATGTTATACAGTTTATAAAATTAACTTGACATGCATACAATATGCGTTGTGATATTTGGGTCCATAGGCACAATGCCTTTCCTGGTTTTACCACAACCACCGGTAGCGGGCTTGTCAGACCCTCCCAGCCGTCAAATAGGTATGAGCATGTGCCTGATGCATACGAGGAACCCTATCCTCTTTTCAGCCAGTTTGACACACGTCATTAAATATATCAGGATCCAGTATACCCTTACCGACTGATGCGTTCATGTTTTGTATATGTTTTAAATGTTTAATTGTATGCTTTTAACATTATTTTCCTATCGAGCGTAATCACTTTGTGTTATGTTTGAATTGCAGGTTTAGTGAGCTTAAATGATGTATTCAAGGGTTGCACGAAGATTAGATGATATATGGATGAAAAGAGACGAAGAAAATGAAGAAATTGTTGCAAAATGAGCATACGACGTAACTTACGTCCTAAAGGAAGTAAGCTACGGCCTTTCTAAAAAAGAGCAGTTTTTGGGACGTAAGACAAAGGCTAACCACGTATTTTAGGGGAAGGACGTAAATTATGTCCCTAAGAACGTAACTTTCGTCGTGTACTTAATTTTGTTTAATTCTCCGGATTTTGACCATATTTAAGGAGAGTTATCAATTCTAAAAACCCTAATTCGCATTGGAAGCAACAAGGAACGAACTTTGGCCATTCTTGAGGATTATTCCACTTCTCCAACTCATTCCAATCCATCAAATCATGTTCCAATCCGATTTTGTTGCCGAGTTCGTGAAGATGCAAGGCTAAACCGCTCGTGATCTAGCTCGGGTAATAGGTTTCGTGTTATTAGGTTCTTGTTCGTGTTCAATTTGTGTTGGGATTAAACTTTGGAACCCGTTAAGTTCTTATTTGAGTTTAATTTGTGTCTTGATTGTTTAAACGATTGTTTTAGTATATGTTGATTTGAATGTCATATGATTTTGCGCAAGTTGTATGATTGCAAGGTTTTGGTTATTAATTCAATTGGTATGGTGTACTAAGACTCGTTAAGTTTTGGTTATCTTTATCACTTAATCATTACACGTATAGAATCCCCATTAAGGATTTCCCACTTCGTTGAACAAAGCAACTCGTGAAAACCAAACCTTGTTCCCGGGATGGATTACTCTTCTTCATCATCGTCTTCTAATCAAGTTTAATTATTTGCACTTTGTTTTCTCAGTTAAATTGTTAATTATTCCAAAATTCACTTTTCACAGCCAAGAGACAATAGTTTAGTAATTCATTAACTTAATCTATTTTCTTACAAATTAAAGTACGACACACCGACCACTAATTCCATGAGGATCGACAACTCTACTTACCCTAACTAGTTAAGGTGAATAGGAACACACATTTTACATTTTATTTGGTTGGTACTTTGACATCGATCACCGGCCCGTGCATATTTGTAAGTATTATAATTATTACCAGTACAGACAGAACGAGTATATTATCACAGTTTTGAAAACAGTCATGATAACTCATCTGTTTAACAGTTACTCAACAGTTGATAATCAATTCCTAGTAAGATCTGATGATATCTCAAGGTCCTGATACAGTTTAAGTAATCCTAGGTTTGGCGATGGTACAACTAACTAGTCATTGTCATGGTTGGATTTTAACTAGCGCTACCTTGTTTCAGCATGGGTGATCAGTCCATGCCTAACTATGGCTAGGCTACCTAAAACCCAACCCTAACAATAACCCTAACGTCTAAAATAATAATACTATACTAATACTAATCTTAATAATACTAAAATAAATAATTAATAATTTGGCATAAATTAATGAGAACATACCTTAAAACTATCTACGACAATCTGATGTAGAGTATCCCTACTCGCGCTCCTACTCGAGCTTCGAAAACGACTAATAACAATACCCAATGGGGTATTGATTACTCGGGATTCTATTTATACTAGAGCGTTTCCTAGAAAACTTATAATCTAAATTCAAACTTAAGGTAGCTATTTATAAGAAAGTAGGCACGCTGGTGAAAAGAAAATCAGTGTGGGATGCAAAGTGACGTGCCTGCCTGCTAGCTTAATTAACTTTTTTAATAATAGTATTATATCTTCGTTTTTCTCTTATAACTTTTTAAATATAATGTCTTATAAAATTTCAAATATGCCGTTAAGACAAGCTTATTTTTCTCTACAAATCGACCCAAGTTTCGTTAAAAATTGAGCACGTTTAAATATAATATATTATTATATTAATATATATTTTAACGGTCTCTTACGACACTGAAACTCGTCTAAAACTTTAAATTTAAAATAGTAATTTCACTCATTACTTACTCGTTTAACAATATACAAAATGTAAAGCTCATATTTATTTTATTTTAACTATTACATTTGACCCTGGAACTCCGGGTGTTACACGTTGGCTATTCAAAAAAAATTTATTAAGATGTCTGATTAAATAAAATATAATTTTTAAATCATTAAATATATTTTTATAACTTACTTATTAAAATACTTTATGAACTAACAAAGGATATATTTCAAGTGAATTAAACATACTAGAACTCTTAATAATTCAAAAATAATCTTTTAATATAATCATTAAAAGTTACCAAACAATATTTAAACGAATAACAAACTAAGGGGACATAATATGCAAACCAGGGGAGGGTGGGGAAAAGTGAAAACCCGACCCCGAGTGAGAACACCACCCTCTGAACTTGGTGAAGGTTTTTTATCCCCTGATTGGTGGTTACCATTTTTTAACAGTTGAAAACGATCATATGATCTTTTTTAAAAATAAAAATTAATATTTTAACACTATAAAAATCATACAATCTTACTTTTTTACGCACTAATTCTACTCCAATCCACTCTCATTTAACACTATTAATATTTTAAAACTATAAATGCTACTCTGTGTATTCCGAACCAATGTTCGAAGCTGTTCTTCAACGAAAACGAGAAAAAACATAACGAATGGTATGTGAGTTATTTTTAACACTAGATGTTATTTTTATAATGTTTTTTTTTTTTTCTAGATGTTATTTTATTTTTATTTAATGTACTTTTTTTAATTAATGAAAGTTAATTTTATTTTTCTACTTTATTTAATTATAAAATAATAGATGTAAATACAAGTTTAAAATATAATTTGGGAAAAAAAACTAGAAAAACTAGAAAAAACTAAGGAAAAAAAACTAACATGCGAGAATGTATCACCCATGGTAAAATGAGAAAAACGGGACAACCGTCAGTGTTCTACGATTTTCGGGAACTACGGATTCTCACATGACACCCGTAGCAATTAAGATTGTGAAACGTGTCTTTTTCAAGATCCCATAGATTATGTCAAATGACACTAAAAGGTTTTTTTGGTACACATGGCAATACCCGTATCACATGATGTTCGTTATTAAGCCTGGCAAAATGGGCGGGTCGGTTCGGGTAAGGACGGGTTCGGGTCAACACGGGTCCGGGTCAAAACGGGTTTAGGTTAGAAATTGGTCAGGATGGGTTCAGGTCAGGACGGGCCAATTCAAAAAATTACAAAATTCTCAATTTTCCAACAAAAACCATAAAAAAACATATATACTACAAATAAAAGTTGTTTGAAGGATCCTTGGTTCAGAATCAACTACAATGATCACGAATTATAATCCGATCTGTTGGAGATGGAAGACGGCGACCACCACGTTGGGAACGATAATATGAAGATTCTAAACACAAGTTATATAATCAACATATAATAGAATTATAGTTAAACTATATAAAAGAAGATTAACGTAAACAAAATTTTAAAATATTAATTATTTTGTTTTAGTTATTTTATTTCTCTATCCTATGTTTTAAAACAACACTACTGTCTCACATTATTAAAATCAATTTTATAAAACTTAAAAATGAGTTATCCCTATTTAATTTCCGTAGAGCAAGAAGTAGACACTCTTCTCCGGTGAGTCACAAATTTGAAGACTACCTAGGAATTTTTGTAAAATTTTGCAACAAAATCGAAGGCATGCCTATGGTTGGTGGTTGGGTTGGCATTAGTTGGTGGTGGTTGCGGCGGCGGTACTGATTGGTGGTGGTTATTATGGCAGAGGTGGTGGTATGCTGTGGCGTTGGTCGGTGGCGGTGGCGGTTGCGGCGGCGATAGTTGGTGGTGGTTGCAGCGACGATGCTTGGTAGTGCTAGCGGCAGCATTGGTTACTGGTGGTACGATGGTTGATAGGTGGTGGTCCGTTGACAATGGAGGTGCAACATTGGTGGTCAATCGAAGGTGGTGGTCAACTGGCTCACTTGTTCTTGTCGACGAACAATTGCCCGTTCTTGCCCATATTCCAACCCATTGTAAACTCATAAGTTTTTCTGAAAACCCATTATAACCCGTTCTATGTTATGATACTGCCCATTCTAACCTAAAATAGAAAAATTCTTTACCCAAGATAACCCTTTTTCACTACTATGGGTTAAGATTGACAGGTTTATTCGTTATCTATGTGGCAATACATGTACCACATCACCTTTGCCAATGGTTATCTACGAGGACAGTACGCATGGCATGCCATCTCACCCACACCCTTTGTCCATGTGGCATTACAATTTACATGTGTCGTGTATTATCAGCTAACTAGATGCTTTGCGACTCTGTAATCTACAAACTTTTCCTGTGCATAATAAGTTTGATAAAATAAAAAAAAATTAAGAATACCTTGAATGCAAAATGCAGTTTGGCTTTAGTAATAATGTATTAGTGTATTACTAATACACATAATCAGGTAACAGTACTTATTCAAATAAGCTGTAGAAACAACACATTTGCTAGAAAGAACTTGAGCAAAACTTATCTCTAAAGGTGCAAGAATCAGAAGCTGGAATACATTAAAAAGTAATTACCATGGAAATCTTGAGATCAGTAGAAATCACTTGGTTTCCCGATTTTAATATTCTGTTCGCCTAAATAGTCGATAATTGCTTTCTTCTGCCAGCCCTTGAAACTCCTGCCAATTTGACGAATTCTTTTGATTACAATTCATTTTAAGTTAATTTGATTTCTACAGCAATCCACACTGTTTCTTATGAATGATAATAGTAAATGGATAAGAGACTGACTTGTGATCAATATGAGCAATAACTTCCCCACCAGGAAAACCTTCAACTGTAGCATCATATGCAACTTTTATCGCATGTTTCCAAGTCCCGCCAATATTTTTTAAGTCTTTTTCACCTTTTGATTCTGCAGGATCTTCCATTGGCAATGAATATCCAGATAGCAAGTGACCGACACAAACACCACCCTTCCTAAAGTGCATACATGAAGATTTTTAACTGATTAATTTTAATTAAAATTGTAGCGCTTCATACATTAAAGTGCAAAGATTAATGGTATATGATATAAGCTAATTAGTTGGTGCAAGTAGCTTACAGGATTATGTCCATGTGGCGAGGTACATAATGGCCACCCCCTATACCAAGAAGGATTTTTTTATTACTGGACAAACTGAGATAAAAATGTAAAAAGATTGTTAGGTATGTAACAGTTTAATAATGATTCACAAATCTTATAACCCTCAACTCCCAAATTAGAGTTTAAATTTTGAATGTTACAGTGAAGAGAGTTGTTTTTAAGATCCCAAATCTACATAATAATTAGTTTTTAGAAGATAACAGGATTTTGATGGTACCTGTTCCAGTTTCCAACAGCTTCACCTCCTCCAATTCCTAGTCCTTCCCAAACTAACTTCAAAAATCAAGAAAAGGTTTCAGAGAAGTTTGATAAAAAATGACGTAGGGATTTGACTTTGGTATGACTCGGGTTTGGCGAATTAATGAGCCTAAATGACCCAATCTCGTAACTGAAACCTTTTAAGGGTAGTATATTAGTAATTTGTTTAAAAGGTTTACTTTAAATGTCATTTGATCTCATATGAACTAAGCCAAGGATTGGCTTATACAAGCTTAAATAAGTTGAAACAAGGCTCAAGTTTAACAACCCGTAAAGACCGAGTCAAGGCTCAAGCATTAGGTGGGTCTGACTCTAGACAGCTTTCCAAGCTTAAATGATTTTTATGATACTGATACTAAGCCACAAGATAAGCAAGGTCGGGCTTGGCTCCACTCGCATAAAGCCCTAATCTTTATTGTTATCTTAATATTGTTTGTTATCATTATCGGCTACCTTTATAGCGAATGGATAAAGAATAATTATATTTCAAAATCATGTGGCAAAGCAAGTATGGAATTAATGATAACATATAAGTCTAAGACATGTACTGTACTTGAGCAATGACTTGAGCAGCATCTTGCCTCTTCCAATATTCAATTGTGCTACCTTCACAAAGCAAACAAAGAAAACTGTATTATATTCATTGACACTTGGCCATCATGCACATGATTGGAATGTTAATTAAGGCTCAAGCATGACTAAACATCATCTAGCTGTAAAACAACTTTAAAAACATTAAAGATGCAAAAAATCACGCTTGCTCAAACCAGAAAAGAACAAAGAAAAAGATAATATGGCAACAGGAAGATGAAGCTTGAGATCTCTACCTATCTCCAAAAACATTGTTGGCTTATTTGTAATTGGACCATGATGAGTAGCCTCCAAGGTAATCTACAACAGACAAAATACACAACAGTTAGCACCTTTGTTTTAAAAGCATGGTTGAGATTATTGGAAAAACACCTCAGGGTCTGAGGCTGTGCTTTGTGCATGATTGGGTCAAAATTAGGGTCCCCACGAGGTTGATATGTACAAATGACCAAAAAGGGGAAGATATTATGAATTGTTTACTTGATGTAGAAGGCCGTTATGTAAAAGAGGTGCAGCTTATCGTTGTACATGAAACTTATTTGGTTGTGTATAGGACAACGCCGTAGGTACGTGTAGCTATCACCTAGCAGCTAGCACCTTGCGCCTTGGGTTTTGGAACCTAAATGCCTTGAAGCATCTCGTGCTTTCTGAAACCAAGGTTAGTATTGGTCAGGTGTGGTTTCCTAAATCTTCTAAAAATCATCTATAAAAGTGGCAAGGTGTCACAAGTGCCTTAGTACTTGCTGATACATTCCTCCTGGACTGATAAGAATAACTACACTAAATCCACTAGAACTTGATGCAGGTGGTTTCTTTTTACATGAAATTCACAAAAATTATTCTTTTCCATGGACAATAGGTTATGACCATGTGTTTACCAGACTAACATGGTCTCTTCATTAAATGAAATCTCTAAAAAACTTCACAAGCTTGTTACATTAAAGATGCTTGTCTAGCACATGACATAACGACCGTAGCCCTAACATCCCTAAACAACCATAATTCAGTAAAACATAAGAAAGTTATAACACATATTGATCAATAACATCAAGAAATCGTTAAGAATACCTCGAACTCAGGAAGCAAATTATGCGATTGCGCAAGCTTTTTCAGAAGTATTAACCACGGTGTCATCCTAGGACTAGGAAGAGCTGCCCACCCAGGTTTCCCCCCTTGTGGCGGAACATCTCCTTCTTTCAAATGTGGAACACCTAACCAAACACATCACACAATAAAAATCAAACTGATCACAAACCCTAATTACAATGCAAACCCCTAATTCATCACAACTATCATACGAACAAACTATGAACCGATTATGGTGTTCATCAGCAATACCGATCGGATGAATCGTGAGAGCAGGTCGATTAGTAACCGCCGTATGTTTACTGAGAAAAATGATATCGTTCACAACCTCTCCGGTCACCTCTTCCCACCGATCATCCAAGCAATCCTCCTCCACTATCCCTTTATCATGCTCTAATAACCTCACGTCTCCGTTCACCTTACTCCTAATCCCCTATAGCAACAAATTGACACAACAGAAACTCAAAATCATGATCAAATATGCATTTTAAAGAAAAGAAGTTTGGAGTATTGCTGGTGTGACCTGAAAGGAGAGGCTGGGGTTCCATGTTCCCATGGCTAATAGGGCTGATGCTGGACCGTACGACGCCGGATCGGTGGTTGTTGAGACTACTAGTGTCACCATTTTGCGAGTTGAATGTGCCGATTGAGCGTGAGTGAGTTGTTGATTTGAGTTTGAGTGTTTGATTGATGAAGATGGTGATTGGAGTTTTGAGTTTTGAAGGTTGATTGCTTTTGGAGCTTGTGAAACTGTTGGCGGGGTGTTCTTCGGTTCACGGGATTTTACCGGTGGAAAAGTTGAAAGTATAGAATTTGAGGGGGTCAAGTAGAGGTATACAAATCGGTTTTTTCACTCAAATCAGTTCGGGTTTAAAATCAAACAGGGTTTTTGTGGTAGAGTCAAACCGGTTTGGGTTCCGGTTTGGCTCACTGAATACTCGAACCTGTCAAACCGATTCGGACTGGTTTGAAACCGGTTTTTTTACTCAAACCGGTTTTTCTTACCGGCTTAATCGGATTTTAACTTTTAAACCGGTTTTGAGTTCGGGGCTACCAAACCTGTATAGAAACCGGCGGTTCGGGTCTGTTCGAGACCGGTTTGGGCCAAACCGGTTTTTCTTTGAAATCGGTTCCCCTTTTTTTGGCTGAACCGGTTCCCGAACCGGTTTTTTTTGTCCATGCCTAGGGTCAAGGGAAACTCTCTAGGTCATAAGCAAGTTTTCAAGGTTTAAAGAATTGAAGGTGGATTTAAAGTATCTATGAATTGGCTTTTAAAATAAACACATAGTTATTTTAATACTTTGATGTGTTTATGATCATAATATCAATCATTAATCATGGCTATGTGAGTGGTGGAAAGTTTTCAGCTTAGTAAAAGTTGAGCTGGTATGGACATTAGACAAAAAGAGCGTTGGGTGTATATTATTTTGGTGCTTGATTCTGAGGTGGCTTGAATTCGATCGACCCTCTAAAATGATTAGCACCATACATTTTCTTAATGTTGCACTTTTTAACACCATGAAGACAACACATCATTATAATGATATCCACCTTATCTAGAACATCATAGCTCGTATTATGTTTTACCATAGTTACGTATCTTTATAACATATGACATAAAATGTGAGAGTTGTTTTGTTTGAAGCTCTTACACATAGTGTTGGGTGTTCTTGCCTTTTTTTAACCAAACCATACATAGAAGTTATAGATTGTGGATATGAGATGATTGAAAAACTTTCGTCGTGTGAAGTTGCTTGGAATCGCCACCCCACTATTAGTAACCTTAGGCTCCACGGTATCTCAATTTCCAATCGATCTCCTTCATGTAACACAAACCTTGAGTCTCTTAATCATTGGACGCCCCAATGCTTCAATTAAAACAATTTGGCTAAAACCATAGAGTCGTTAGTAAATAAAACAATTTTTTAACCAATCACTAAAATATATGATTTATTAGTGTTACGTGAGAGGGGTTTGTTACTCGTATGAACTGAAAAATTGACTAACATCTTTCAAGATGCTTACATGATAGTTTAGGTTGTTTGGAAACTAAAAACATAGGTGCCACATGTGCTAGATAAATCAAAAGAGTACTAGACATGACACGAAGGAGTTTTGTGAGGTCAATGAATGGTTTTAAATTTTAAACCGACCCTCTGTTGAAAAAAATGGTGTTGAACCTACTGAATGAGATTCGTATCAATCGGATGCAGCCAAAAAAAAAAACATGGTTCATGAGTTAATAAATTTACTAATTTAGTATTCTAACAAGGTTTGTAATTTATACTGTCTAACACCAAAATACTAACTCACCTTAACACTCATGAAAATGATTTCGTTTATTTCACATACATAATAATATGATTGAAGTAAATAAACTTGGTCAAATTTTTTAAATTTGTTCCCTTAATATGTTGTAGGTTTTAAAAGGACAAATAAAATGTATTGTTTTTATACTAAAGAGTATAAATTATTCACGTGAGTAAATTATAAGATGTTTTTAAAAGCTTAGGGTGTTTGGGATTACTTATTTTTTTGAATCGCAACTATTTTTAATTTTTTAAAATTTACTTATTTACCTTTTAAAATCTACTTATTAATTTTTTTCTTTTATGTTTCTCAAACATACTTAAGGGTCGTTTGACAACTTTTGAATAGGTAAGTGCTGAATCATTAAGAGTTATGAACCATTAAGTGTTGAACCAGTAAGAGATCTGAATCATTAAAAGCTAGTATATTACTTAACTATTCAGAGGCAAATGTTTGACCAATTCAGATAAAAGCTCTTAACCATTCATACTCAATATAATATTTAACCATTCAGAAATCTGCTCACGAAACAAACATTCTAAACAATTAAATGCTAAACCATTCAGATATCTGAATAATTAAAAGGTAAAAAAACAATCCCTCATTAACTAAAGTAACAATTCCAAACACCCCTAAAACATTTCAAGAAAGAATATTATATTCTAGGAGATAAAAGTTGTTCCATCTCACCCCTATTTTGTGTTTTTAGGGCTTGTTTCTGGGCATCGCCAGATGTTGCATAATTGTGCATCTTTTCACAGGCACTTGTACCTCATGGCTCCCAAATCTCACCGAATTCGCCAACGTAATCCCTTAAACCCTAATCTCCATATGCAATAAAACCCTAATTTTCATTTCATTACCTTCTTCAACCTCATGCTGTAAATGAAATTGATTTTCATGTTAACATTTTAATTGCAGTTGCAGAATCAACAATGCAAGGCACGAGCAAAAAACGTAGGTCAATTGCTACTGAAGCATCAGCTACACCTTCGTCTTCAATGAAGGATTCATTCACCAAGTATGCTGAATACCTCAATCAACTCGTAAGGATTCTTGTGCTCCTAGCCCTTGATACTCGTGCATTTTGATTCTTTTTTTCGTCTAAACCTTTATTGTGAATCCGATATTAGTTGATTCGTACTTTAAGATAGTTGCAACACTGTCATCCTGGTAACTGTTTGAGTAAAATGGTTATGTTACTTTTGTGATAGCAAAGTTGTTAGGATGCCCGTATCATGGTTTTCCCCAAATGAATTTGTGATAGTGTTTTATTATATAGTTAGGGCTCAACAATGAACACGTTTAACACAAAACCAATTATAAGGTATAACCATGAATAGTGTGCCCTGGAAAATTTTTCATGGGGGGCAAAAGTGGGACGATTGCATAACTTTTAGAGGGCACTTAGGATTGCCACATACATATAACACTAAAGAAAATTTTCACGGGGGCGGCTGCCCCCATCCTTTGTACCTGGGTCCGCCCCTGACCATGAAAACATCACATACTATGGGAGAGAGAAAGAGAGTGGATCATGCTGGGTACTTATGCGGTTATTATGGTTCTCTATTTAATATTACTTCAGTACTAGTGACCCTCTAATGGCTAATAATTTACCTCATCCCGGTGCTAAATGGAGCTCCAGTTTTTACATGGGCCTATTAAATGGATTTATTAGATTGTAAATTTTATAAGCTTCTAGCGTTCCACATCAAGAAAAATTCTGATGTTCCAAACCAAGAAAAAGTTTATTGTGTTCTTTCAAATTTAGATAAACATGATCGATTATGTAACTTGAGGAATAGATCCATGTTACTCCATGAGGAATAGATCCATGTTACTCCATGGCCTCTTCACATGATTGGATGACTCTTTTAGTCTTTGGGATTTGGTAGGGTAGAACATGTTTGTTACATTACCAAGTTAGCTCTGTTGGTTATGGAACGGATCAACTGAGATGATAGCTAGGTTTTTAAAAGAATGGGTACTGGGTAGTGGTGAACTTTGGGTTCTTTTACTGGTGTCACTCTTCAAAAAAGCATGGTGAGACGGTGTTACTCGAATGTTATATACATAAATACCATATAAAAAGCGAGTTTTGGATACTACACAAGACAGAATTTTTTAATGGTGTCGTACATATGGGTCTGTGACCGCCCCTGAGAATGGCTATCAGTGGGTGGTGCTTCAGAGTTATGTGCCTCCTGTTTGATAATGTTGTAATGTTTACCATGGAAACATGCTGCATGACTTTCAACAACTTGGTGTGAAGTTATGTGCTTATTATGTGTTCATCAATGCTTATTGCAGAATGACAAGAGGGAGCGAGTGGTGAAAGCAAGTCGTGATATCACTATTAATAGCAAAAAGGTGATATTTCAGGTGCACAGGTGAATTTGTCATCCCTAGCACTTCAAGGGTTTTTTAATCATTGTGAGAACCCGTCATCTGAAAAGTCACGACCCCCACCCTTACTTAAAATATTCTAGTTTCTAGATATTTTGTATATATAATTTATCTTATTTTATTCCTCATTCTAACAGAATCAGCAAAAATAACAAAGATGAGGTGTTGGAAAAAGCAGAAAAAGATCTTTCAACTGTTAAAGATCAGTATGTAGCCCGACTAGTAAATGAATTACAAGGAACTGATTTTTGGAGGTTAAGACGCGCATACTCTCCCGGGGTAACGTCTTTTTTACATTTTTAATCTAAATTTCATAAATTAAACTATTCCATTGTTTAATTTAAATAAAAGTCCTTTCTCTGCTGTGCAGATACAAGAATACGTAGAAGCTGCAACATTATGTAAATTCTGCACTTCTGGTACCCTGTTGAATCTTGATGAGATAAATGCAATGTTATTACCACTGAGTGATCCCTCGTTTGAGCCTTTGCAAATTAATATCCTTGACTATATTTTGGGGGTAAGTTTTAACTGGTAAAGTGATATCTGTATTAATATTTTGATTTGCAAATTTGGTATGTAATAAGTTGACTTTTTTGGTTTAGCTTGCTGACTTAACTGGAGAGTTGATGAGGTTGGCGATTGGGCGAATATCAGATGGTGAACTTGAATACGCTGAAAAAATATGCAGATTTGTGCGTGAAATTTACAGAGAACTAACACTTGTGGCTCCAAAAATGGACGAAAGTTCAGATATGAAAACGAAAATGGATGTGATGCTTCAAAGCGTTATGAAAATAGAAAATGGTATGTTACTTTAAAGATTATACTGAGAAATTGATTTGTTGCACAGTTTGTTTTCACGGTTTTTAATGGTTTGACGCTGTTTAATCTTGAACCGCTTCTGAGAATTTTCTTAATTTGCAGCTTGCTTCAGTGTTCATGTGAGAGGATCAGAATATATTCCGCTAATTGGATCCGATGATGCAAGTTACACCTTATTGGGAGTGCCTGACTTTGAATAACGAAGTAATTCCTTTTTTATTTTTGGTTCTTTTTGTGAATCGTGATGAAATATTTTATCAGTATCTTGGGCTATATCAATGGCAGGATGATGTATATATCCTTCCAGTAACATTGACAGCAGGGTTACATGAGCCCATGTTTTGAGGTTTAAACCATGTATCTGACTTAGAAAAGATAGTCCCTCGTGTGTCGTGAGAGCGACTAGAAAATGAGGTTTTGAAATGACAAACAAATCAAGCTCAAGCTTTTGAAATAAAGCTTCCAACGAGCCAAGACTAGCGTCCTTTGAAATGAATGCATAGAGCTTGATTCAACTAGTTTGCATAACCTTCTAAAATGATAATCTGTTTCTTTTGTTAATATTTAAAAAGGGTTTAATGGTATGAGAACACGATAAACTGTATATGTCAACTATATATGAATTTAGAACACGATAAACCGTACATGTTTTATCGTTTTATGAATTCGATCTCATCGCTTCCTCACGTAAGTCTTTGAGTCTTTCCGTCGCTTCTCTCTAATCTCTCGGCAAGAGGTTACCATCGCATTTGTATTAAGACTTAACATTTTTCTTACTTTACCCCAGGATTTAGGTCTATGATGCATGATACTGATGATAGATACTAAAAGATTGTTTAAGCTGGCCCATGAAATTAACTCATAAAAAAATATAATTTTTTTTTGGTTGGGCTTTGCATTTATCTTTAGTAATGTGTCATAAATGTTGAATTACTTTGGTGGTTGTAATTAATTTGCATTAAATGTGAAAAGCGTATAATATTACGAGCGTGTGTGAGTTAACAATCCACAAACGCTTAAAAGAGCCATTAGCTGAATGGGTTAAACCCGAATCAATTTTAAAACCGTAAGGTTGAATCTGGTTTGAGTCTGGTTAAACCCAAATAAAATCGGTCAAAACCTGATTTCCAACACCAATTTTTAAGCCAGTCAAACCTTCCTCAAGAACCATTTTTAAACTCGAACCAGTTTGACAAAACCGAATGTGATTTTTGTTGACCAAATCTATAACGGTTTGAAACCAAATTGGTTTGCGCCTAGAAACCGATTTATGTACCAACAATTAACACAACCTTGGTAAATTAACACATATACTTAGGAACAACATCCATTATACTGATCGAACAAAGTAAGGCCATGGAGTATGGTCTGATGCCTTTTAACTTCACGTAGGCGTCACATCATCTACTTTACCCTCTTTCACTCATCTCATCTCAAAGAAATTGATTAACACCCCCTTTAACTCTAACTCATCTACTTTTCTTGTATTTTAGAATTAACTACTTTACCCCCTCACCCTCTAAAGCCTTATTTTCACTGTCGTTAAGCCGTTAGCTTCCCTCCTTTTCGCACTTGTTAGCGCCCCCATCGGGACGGTGTTTAACACCCTTCATGGGCCACATCTTGCGGGGGTCGGTGGCTATCGGGCGAGTAGGTCCGGAGAGTCGGGTCAACCATGTGGTAGAAGAGGGGCTTCAAGAGAGGGAGTTGGGGAAAATGTGGTGGTGGTTCATGCACATAGACGATAGTACATTATGGTACAAGTGCTAATAGCTGGCCCTTTGACATTATTTGTAAGTTGTAACTAACAAATAAATTTGGCCTATAGTCAAAATCCAAGGGCTCCCGCTTAGGCACTAAGTACAATATTATTAAAAACGTGCAAGTATTGTCTTTTAGAGAGTAGAACTTTTTGTTCACAATCATTAATAGATGTTGGTGACACAAATTCTAAGATTCGGAATATTCGATCTAATAACAATCAAGTTTATGTGGTACACAACTAAGGTCATTCATATATCTTTGTATTATAAGAGGCACATAAGCCAATTACCATTTGGTTCAGCTGTGACGAACTTTGATATATTAGTTGCAAGTCAGGGGATTTTACGAGCTAATATGTTTTCTTCTGAGACGGTTGACATCATCTTCGTTCAAAATGATAATGGACGGTGATGTGATTTATACATGGGTTATGAAAAGACATGTCACTGAGTCTGTTTCCGCCGCTGTTAAAAAACATAAGCTTTAATATTGTTTTATTATTGTGAAATTTCATTGATAAACACTTAAGAGTTTTAAAACCAAAAGACCTGAAGTCAGAAGTAAGTATAGTAAAATTCTTAAAATAATAACTTAATTTCATAATTGTTTCATTTATGTCAACTTGAAAAATCAATTCACTAAATAATAATTAAATTTCATTTATATTCCATTAAAATCAATTAAAATTTTAAACAAAAAGGAAATTAGAACAGTAAAACGATAAATGAACTTAAGTGATTTTTATAGTATAAAAAAGTATTAGTGAGTTTATTAAAACAATATGAAACTTGGTTATTATACTAGTTTAAATAATCTTGATAGATAATGAGTAGAAAGGTAACTTTATTTGTAAAATCCTAGTTATCAATTCTCACCTTCCTCATTTACCTACTCAAAGTGAAGATAATAATATGGTAATCTAAATATGATTTTGCTAAGGAAATCATAGTTAATAAACTTATATCTTGTATTTGAAGCTGAAAACTATTTTAATTTGCATCTATCAACAGTTTTGATATCACATCCTAATCATACAAGTTAGTTAATATAATATTTTAGGATGTCACGTCTACTATTTTACACTAGTAACACTTCATGTCATCATAAGTAATCAAATAATATAGTCACACGTTAAAATTTTAAATAACAAATTATTTAATGAACACTTATAAGGTGCAACTTAAACACGCTATAACTTATACATTTTTTTTCATGCCTCTTTCATCCTACTCTCAATATTTAAATTTCTTTAAAAACAAAATTATCATCTTCGTCGTCGTCATCGTTTGATTCAACTGAAGACGATGAGTTGTTTGTTATTATGATATAAATCACGGTCCAATTTTTACTTTGAAGTGTTTAATTTAATTATAATTTTGTAATGATTAAAAACTTAATATTGATATTAATGTTATATTAATTTATTTAATATTGATTTTAAAGTATTTGCCTAAATATATACAATTAATGATAAATAAATAATTACAAACTATAGCACTAACACTTACCAATTACACCTCTTGAATATGTAATGGTTATTGCTTTTTAAAGGGTATTTTCTATCATATAAGCATCAAGTACTCATCATCACTCTTTTAGACAAAAAAAAAAAAAAAATATGAGTAATAGTTAAAGTTCCTTCAATAATTACCCAATTATGATATTTGGAGAAGTTATGATATCATGATGGAAACGCCCCCACTTATAGCGCCCTTATAATGCCCACAGGGTGACATAAGGGCGTTTTAAGTTGCAATATTGCCCTTTAATTGCCTCTTAATGCCCCATTACATTTGGTTAAAGTCATCACTTATGACACTATCATAAGACTAATACTTTTAATCTTTGTTTTCAAAACCAGATTGGACAGCTAACTAAATGCCTTACTAGTCCGTTGGTCGGACCAATCGGACCGGATTTAATAACTAGATGATGTCATAATTATATATATATATATATATATATATGTGATATTACATATACAATTATATATATAATTCAATATAAGTATTTTATATGTGTATTTTAAGGACTTATATAAAACTCAACATTATTTTATGTCCAATACTCCAATATATTATTCAACATAATCTTATATCAAATACTCCAATATATAGTTATATATAAAACTCAATATAATCTTATGTTCGATCACTGTACCCGGACGTCCCAGCCGGTCAAACTAGTAGAAAACGAACTGGGGTTTCTTGGATCAATCCCCCTCCGATTCTCGGCCGGACCGGCCAAACCAATCCGAGCTTCAAAACCATGCTTTTAATAAATTGAAAGGTAAGACATTTACTATACATACCAGTAGGTTTCAATTGATTATAAATAGTTCATTTAACTTGAGTAAAATAATATTACAATACGATTATTATTACACAAACCTTTACAAAATCTTCAAAGATATTATCAAGTAACATTTGGACAAGACAATAAAACGACCTTAGCCACCTTTGAAAAGACATTTGATGATTTAAACTTTGAAAGAATATGCAACAAACAAAACTCCAAATAACAAAAGAAAGCAACATCAGATGGGGTATTGACACGTATGCAAGGGCCATGTTTTGACCCATAACATGTAAGATCTGTGGTCACTGGCGCCAAATCACGTGACTCCGGTCGGGTTTTCCAGAACCCGAAACAGTAATTTATGGGTCTTTTTAACTATTCAACAATTGATTAATGCATGTGTTGGGGATTGTGCGGTCAAAACCTGTTTGACCATCATGGTATATGATTGGCGGTTTTTTCTCTTCTCGTACCTCTTTTCAACACCTTATTCTGCGGTTAATATCCTAGGATAACATTAACCTACACCAAGGTTGTGTTACTGTTAATATCTTGTAGACAGTACTACGGTAGATCAGGGAAGAGTTAAACTATTCTTATTTTGGTTTAGTGGTATGAGAGTGATGTGCTGATGTTTATAGTTTGAAAATTTTCATCCTAAAGCTTACTTCTAAAAAAAGAAAACTTAAAAGATAAAAACAACATAATTAAAACATTAAAAATTAAAAGAAAAAACCGAAATTAAAAAATCTAAAACAACATAAAAATATAAACTACCAAAGCTTACTCCTCATTTGTGCATCCAAATGCGTGTTATTTGCTCGGGTCTTAGCTTTACCTTCCAATTTAGCTTTTGATTGGGAGTTTTCTTTGACACGAATGTCTTTATCCTCACTTTCATACACTTGGGAGTTTTCGTCTTCTTCTTCTTCTTGGTGGGTGGGTTTTGAAACGCATTTGGGATGTTTTATTGATATGCCAATGGTGTAGATTCGTCGAGTACAAAATGACCAGGTCCTACATTAATTGGTATGTTTTAGTGACAATGCTGGTAGTATAATGAGGACAGGGTTTGATACGTGAGCATTGTTCGAGACAGGATTGAAATGGTTGGGACGCTTCATACGGGTTGTGAAACCAATCAATTGTATGCGTCAGGTTAATCGGTGGGGTTGAAGGGACAGATTCACTCGGACCCGCATTCATCTTCGGTCTAAAATTTTTTGTTGGTCTGGGCTTAGGATTTGGTGAATTTTATGTTGCCTTCCAATATATATAAAACTAGAGAAATGAATATATTTTGACTTTGGTGTAAAAATTTTGTGTTATTTTGTTTATATCTATAATGAAAAATTTATTTTACTTTTTTATGAAAGGTAAAGAGCCATTAAGGTGGTGGGCCCCATACCCAACGGTCTTTCTTTTTCTCTTCACTAGTCACGGCCAAAACATGCCGCAAAAACACGCCATGCGACATCAATTTTTGGTGGAGGTGGTGGTGCAATGCGACAACAAGGCAAGCCGTGAGACCGCGTTGAATGTCTCACCTCCCTAAAGAAGAAATTCTTTTAGTTGGAGGGTGTATTCCCAGCTAGATTGACCACACATTATTTTTGTAACTCATGTTGTGCAACTCTTTTCCTCCACATTGGTGTTGTATGCTTGTATTAGATTTTTGTATAAACTTTCTCACTAACATCCTAAAAAACACGGTACACACTTACTTCCATCTTTAAATTATTTTTTAATCAATTAATTCAAATGAATAATAAAATTAAATTACAAGACTATAGTTATAAAATTAAATTGAAATATAAAAGATTCCATTAATTAAAATAAAGGACTAAATTAAAAACATACGAAGTTACAACACTAAGTTACAATAATAAAATAAAGAATACGACTAGTGGTGTTGATCGACTGATGGTCTATATTCGATATATGCGTTTGCAATATGTTTCACGAGATTCGAAGGAGGGGCGATGCATGTCTTGGCAACGAAGTTCTCTAAGAGTATCATCATTTAGCTTTCACCGGTAGGAGGATCAATCAAGTGATATGGACATATCGTTGCATTTTTTTTTTTGAATATTTTATTATCATATATTGGCTTTTTTGCAAAATAATACTCAATGAGTTGTTTATGTGCAGCTTCACAATCTCTAGATACCCTAACTCTTAAGCTTATGACATCCTAAAAATCTTGCCTTAATGACGCTTAAATAGTTTTGGGTTTAACATAAACATGAATAAATAATTATACTTTTCTATGTCTTAACAATTTTAATTGGATTTAACCTAAGTTTGAATAAACAATTATGTTTTTCTAACTTAACAGTTTTATTTGGGTTTAACCTAAGCATGTATTATTAATAATTTTATTTATTTTAAACGAAGTGAAAGTTTTTTTTAACAAATTCTATGAGTAAAAGTTTTAACTTAATTTGATCAAATCCTATGACTCACTATTGTTGCACGGATCGCAGTAACACCTAGACAAATGGTCAACCACTTTTAATTATGTCTATCATGCAACAAAAGACATTACTGGCTTCGTCATGATTAGGGTGATGTTTGCGTTGTGACTAGCCTTCGACGTAAGAATAAGTTTCTTATGTTGAAAGATTGAAATTACAGATGAGAATGGAATTCCCTTTTCTCTTTAGAAGAGAGGGATAAATATCTCTTTAGAAGTTGACTTGAGGAGCTTTAAATGTATTTTATCATAAATTTGTCTGTTGATGTGGCGGGTCTGCTAGCCGGTCCTTACCTGGTGGTCACAAGCCTTAATTACCTGCTAGTTAATGGCCTTATATGTTTGTTATACATTGAAAGTTGCTTCAATATTATTTGATTGATAAAAAGATTTTATGAAATTAATTGTTAGTATGAACTGATTATCCATATCAGGGTGCTAGTCATCATCAGTAGTGACCGAGATCCATATTAGCTTAGTTTATCGACGAAAAGTATGAACAAAAATAGCCAGTTAGTAGTATCTGATCACCAGCAACAACTTATTAAGAATTAATGAATTGGTTAAACAATAACTAGTGGGCTCTTACCCTCTTAGTAGCAATTGTAAATTAGTGGGAACTTGGTCATGAGTAGTAACTGAGTTCATACTAAAGAGTGTTTCTATCGTTCTAACTGTCCAACTGTTATCAGTAGTAAAAACAATTATAATCAACGGGAACCTCGTGATGGTTCATCCTCACATATAAATTGTCGTACAATATTCATAACAGAATTTCATACTAGTTGTTTTATTATAGATATTCATTTACCATCAAAATTAATTTAATCCAATAGTGATTCATAGGCAATTCAAAAGTAATTGTAATTTTGTTATAGATTTTGTATCCCCAAGTACGTAAAATCCTAATAAGCTATCGTTTTGTAAAGTTTTTAATGTAAAGTAATTGTAATTCATTAAGATAATGCTTAACCTTTAAAGAACCAACAAGTCATGTTTTTAGTGACAGATCGTGACATATTGAAAATTGTAGATATCTTTGTTAACAACTACAAATCTATCATATTCATACACTTACATTACACTTCAATATATATTATACTTGTCAAGTTTTAAACGTTAAACCTTCCCCGTAATAATACATCTAGAGACAAGCCATTTGTCCATCAATCCCAGTGGTGAAAATTGTAGATATCCATATCTAAAACATATATACAAGAATTTCGATATTTGCGAGCGGATGTTTATTATTATATTTAAAAAGTCAGTTATATTCACGTGTCAAAAATCTTATTATTTTCCTTTCTTTTTCATAATGTACTGTATTATTTTAAATACACTAGTTATTTTTATGACATGTACCTCAAATTGCTACAAAAATTATTTACAATAACTGCACCAAAATTGACCAAACTCAACCAAAAATTATTCTGAGTACTAGAGTTTGTCGTCTCCTTGATGAGAGCATCACAACCAATTAAAAAAATAGTATTTAAAATGAAATTAAGATGAATAAAACATTTATTCTTAAAATGATGTGCTTGAAGCATAAATGTTGTGGGATTCTAAGTGAGAACTTGTCTTACATATGAAGGTGGAACTTGTCTTAATAAAGAAGTTGGATTCGATCATTGGAGGTTAGTAGATGTGATCGATCAAGGGCATTAACCAGTTTTGTTCATAATCAACAAGTGTTTAATGATAAGATCAACAGTGACTTTTCTTCCTTCCCAGAAAAACAATAAGGTGGTTTTCATTTGGCAGAAGTAATCCTACCAGAGGAGCAGGAAACGTAACAACATGGTGGTGGGTTTTTATTCAGCAATCGGGTAAAACACAGGAAAGCAAGGGCTAGTTTTTTCTATCAGAGGTTGATGAGCAGGTAGCTTAAACGATCCAGAAAGAAGTACAAGTCAAAGCAGTAGGCCGGTTTTGATCCATAGAAATTGTTGTTGAAAGCAAGAGTTCAAACTTAGAAGATCTAGGACATGATCGGGGTTGAGGTCGAACTAGTTTATGTCTACTATAAATATAAGGTTATGAATTCAGTTTTATTTGTCGAGTTCAATAATATACTAAACGAGTTGAAGTATGTCACTTCATATATGTGTGTTTACATATATTTTCAAGTTGATTCAATTGGTTACTCCAACAATTGATATCAAAGCTAAGTGTAGCTCTTACTCAGAAAGAAAGGCAAGAGATAAAAGACTTGGGTATAGTCAAAATCAAGAATTAAATATTAAAGACAATGAATAGGAAATTGGGAAAACAACCCATCGATTGTATTCGAGGGGAAAAATCAAACATAGTGAAAAAAAAAAAGTTTGTATGGATTCTTGTGAAGTCGATCAATGTGAGATCGGTTGTGTTAACAAGATTGTCAATGTCAAGATTAACAACATATTTTTCTTTCTAGGAGGCTTTGAATATAATCTTGCATAACATGTAAACAAGAAAAACGATAGAAGCAGTGGGGTAGTAGGCTTGTTTTTTTTATTAATGGTCAAGAACAGTGTAGTTTCTAGGACCTGGGAAGAAATTAGAATTATGAAGATCTGATCAAGAAGATGATAAGAAAAAAAAAGGTAATTTTTGTTGCTGATTTGTGAAAAAAAAAAAGCACAAAAACTTATGGATATAATTGTGATTAATTTTTGTGTTTTTATTCAAGTGTTTGAATATATTTTAGACATGTATACTTGAGAAGACTTGAAGACGACTAATCACAAGGGGTGTGTCTTCATGATCGTCGTATTTATGATTTTCTTACGGAGTGAGAACAAGAGACCAAGGATTAAAGTTGAAGAATTACGAGCGTTATACAGTATTCAAGATCCGGGTGGAACATATTAAGAATAAGAGGGAGTATGAAGGTGTAATCTTGATTTAAATAAAAGGATAATTATTAACATTAGTTTATTAATATTTTATGAAGTTTGTATAAGACTAGGATAAAGTTAGTTTATTTATTTGATTATTTAAATAATGTTTGAATTAGATTATAATAAACACAAGTGTAATATAAATAAGAAGTTATAATCATTTTATTTAATTTGGTTTTGTTTATAATAATATTCTCAAAATCAATACGGGTTAACTTCATATTATCAGTGTACAATTGTGTTGATATATAACGATCCTGGCCAATATTTAGAACAATTTAGTTCATCTGTTTCAATTTGAGTATAAAGCTAGATATTATATATCTTCTTAGTTAAAAACACATCACCGATGATCTCAAACACAACAAAACAAATAAAACAATTTCTAGCAATGAAAGAGTTCATTAATTTCATCGATCAAATATTCTAAAACAAATTAAGGTTAAGAGTTTTTAGTTTTTACTCATGCTTCAATATCGATATGTCACTTGTAAAAAGTTTCGGTAATGTATTTATTATCTTTGCTTATGAATATACTAATTAAACTAACTGTTACTATAATTTTGTCGATTGTGAAAGTATGTATCATGCACATGCAATCACGTGAAACCATGCCTTATTTATGTGAGATTTATCTATATTAAAAATAAAAACAAAAAATGAATTTAAAAAAGTTAAAAACATAGAACATGGATCTATCAAGAACAATGAGACATTCGGACACGGGTCGGTGGATAAGAAAAAACACCCAGATTTGAGGTCGATTTTCAATTGTTTCCCGCTCTTTTTTCTAAATATATCTAATATTTTCGTTATTTAATCTACTATATTATAAACAGATTGAATTTTAATAATACAAATTATGATTTATTGGCCAATGATAATCCTCTGACAATTTGATTAACCAAACTTCTAATTTCATTTTAATTGTTAAGGATGGTGTCACTCACATAATCATTATAATCCAAGCCTTTACGGGGTATGTTATAGGTACACCTATACCTTCATATTCTCTCTATCTCTTTCTATACATACATATATATATATACATAGAGAGAGATAGAGAGATATGGGTGTTCATATAACAAGTTTTAGATGTTCATATAACCCAAGCATTTACTTACCCATTTGATTACTTCTTGACTTTGCTTACAAAAAGATACTTCTTCATTTCATTTCATGCATAATCATTATGGTGCGCAAAATCAAGTGAAAATCAAATGTAAATTATGACAATTATACAAGTGAAATTGACATAAAAAAGAAAGTGGAAGATAAAAATGCAATTAGTCAAATTATCAACGTGGATTGTTTTGTGACCAATAAGTGATAACTTAAATTATTAAAATGCAATTAACCATATACATATTCTGTTCTTTAACGATAACTTAATATGATATTACACGTTGATTTGTGGATTACAATATCTATTGTTGACATGATTTTTCTGGTGGTTATTACAAATATATAAATCATTAGAATTAAATCTTTCAACTTCTATAACCTCCGTTGCATAGCACGGGTCATACCACTAGTGTTATACTGTTATGTGACTTGTATTAAGATATGAAGAGGTTGCATCTCCCTTTAAACCAATGGACCCGAAGGACTTTTAGTAAGGCTCTCGGAAATGCTTAAGACTCATCCTCCTACTCAGGTCGGAGGTCGGAGGAGACTAATGAAGACACTTAACGCATGACAATACAAACTTTTTTAAACTCGGCGATAGAATGAAAAAGTAATTAATTGTGGTTCGTCCATGAAACAAAGCCACTTGACAAGATTAAGGCGATCCATCTACATATATTTCATTTTTAGTAAGCTTTCTAGAATTTTAAATTTTGCTGGTAAATCTCCAAAAAATTTTGAACTTTACTACTTATATTGAAACATGTTTGAACATTTAAAACCACACAAATCCTTTAATTTAAAGAGTTAAAGATCATTTTTCCAAAAGTATTGTTTTGTACATATTTATAGTACATTAGTTGCAAAATTATAAAACTAGAAAACAAAATATTATGATAGTGACTGAAACTGACAAATTACATAAACCACACAAAATAATTCGAGATCACCTAACCGTTTATTTGACAACCTCTAAGAAACTCGTGTACCTTTGGGGTCGAAAGTGACACTTGAACATCGTAAAAGAACCAAAGATGTAAATTTATAGGCATTGAATTAGGAAAAAAGAACGACCACAGTGGGAGTCGAACCCACGACCTTTTGATCCGAAGTCAAACGCGCTAATCCACTGCGCTATGCGGTCAACTTGTGCCTTAAAGTCTACGTTAAATTATAATAAGTGGTATTCAGTTTTAGCATCCATATAATAAACACTCATTGTACTTTTTCTTTTTTAATCCGATAAACCAGTTTAATTAAATAGATTGACCGAATTACCAACTGATTAACATACTTAAAATATGATTACTACCCGTCAACTCGTTTGACACTATAGATAAATGGTTATAAAAAGTGTTTTCGGATTAGACAAATAAATATACAAATCATGTCCCGGTTAAACAATTCACATTATGTATTACCCTATTTCAAACCGTATTAACAGTTTTTCTTCTTAATTATTGATTGACCATTCAGTCTAAAAATGCTTCATCAAAACACAGGTGTGTATAAACAATCTTCAACATGATATCAGAAAGCTGATCGATGAAGCTATGTCAGTCATCATCAGAGAACGAGAACCTGATTGCGCCATTTACAAGTTTTTAAAACTTGAACGCAAAATGTTTGATGAAATGTCTCAGAGACAGACAACTTTCAGGACGTAAGAAAACTTGTCTTTGGGTTGACGTGGTGGTGAGCTGGGGCTGATATTTGGTGCCTCCGGTTAAACAGGCAAATTGAAGTTCATATGAGCAAGACAATCATTGGTGGGGAACACACCAACTCCCACTTTGTTTGATTAGTTTAATCCTCAAAACCACTTTACAATTGTGCACATAAATGGAAAACATGTTTAGTATTTTGTGGGTGTTTGGTGTGTTTTGAAAACCGTTTTGTAAGTTTTTGACATGAAAATGATCTTGTTTCTAACTGAAAACAACCATTAGTGTTTTAAATTTGACATGAGGATGTGGATTTTACAAGACGTACACCAAACACAAACTTTTGTATGTTTAATGTTTAAGTTTAGTCTAAATTGCTTCCAGTTAGTCTTGAACTGAACTCATAAACACATTTAGCTAAAATGGTCAACTAGTGCAAGTTAATCAATTTAATCTGCCTATATTATATATGTATATATATTTTCAAAATATTATTTATGTCATAACTTTAACTCGGTAATGATGCAAAAATCTAAAAGTTAGAAAATGAAATTTACACCCGGTTTCATAGTTAAGTTAAACTTATCATTTTAACCTGTGAATATGATGTTTATTATATTTATGTGTCTGTCACGTTTTCAGGGTTGATTTTAACATATATTTCAAATTTATTTGAAAACCTATTTATTATTAAATAAGTATTTTTTAGAGTTATGAATATTTTATCTGTAAAAGATTAAGTTAAGGGGAAACATGTGCATGAGACAAAAGGGACCGTGGTAACCGCAAAGACATGCGCATATGTGGCTGCACCCAATATTTGACCCCCCATTTGGTCACCCTCTATGGGCTCCAACTCCCACACTTCCTAATTATAAATTATAATAATAAATAATAATATTATTATTATAAATAATAATAGTATGAAACCCTCAATAGCCCTTTGAAACCATAAACTATAGTATTTTTTAATGCACTATTTTAAGACTAGTAGGTTGTTTCTTATCAAATTTAAATCTTGATATTCTTTAAATAGTATTTTTATTTTTACCATTAAATTATCAACACAAGTGGCATGAAAGATAGTAAATATGAATGAGATGGATTGCATGTTCAATTTTGGTTACATCTGAATACAATGTTCGTTAACATTTATTGTAATTTAGAAGGTTAGTAAATCAAGATGAAAATATAGATGTATATATGCTTTCAAAATCAATTTTGGTCAATAACTCTTGCCAAAGTACCAATATAGCATTTTAAATATATATAGAAATGACACAAAACTTTATATTTCATCAAAAACTATCAGTTTTATTGTTAATCAATATTTTAAGAAATTCCCTTTTTGACTCAAATTAGGTCAAAAAGAACACGTATGGTTAATTCTTGATTATGTTATATATCCATGATTGATTAATTCTACTAGTTTCTATAAACTCTGTATGTGATATTTATATTTCAAAGCAAAAATAGTTACATAAATCCTCAGATTTTAGGTTTTGGGTCAAAATTCATCGAATACCCTAAAAACCCATCTTTTCACAATTGTAGCAGCAAATTTATAATGGTTACTAATCATCCGTAATAATAATTCAAAGTCATTGCTTACCTAGAAGGACTAAATTTCTTTTAAATCATCAAAAGGATTAAAAAAATGAATTAAAACTGATTTTTATCTTTAAATCGAAGAGCGATATAAATTTCTTCCTCGTTTCACACACAAACAATCATAATTAGATGTTGTTCGTTTCACACTCGAACAATCATAATTAGATGTTGTGAATCAAACCTTTTTTAGTTACTTTTGAACATCAATTCCTATTTGTTAAGTATATATACACCATAACCAACAATCTGTAAGATTTAAACCTCAATCTTTTAGTTGTGAGTCGTATCATCATCCTACAAGATTTGAATCTCAACCTTTTGATGGTTAGGTTTTGTTTGCTCGCATCAAACCCTTCAGTCTTATGAAATATCAAAATATCCTTTGAGATGAAGCTAGTAGAGCAAGTCTTATTAATGAGAAATATCATATCTCTCTTCTTAGATTTATAAAATATCATATTTTCTTAAAATACAAAGTTTTTAAAGGATGATGTATAATTATCTTAAAACATTTTTTAATAACATGATATTTTACAAGTTTAATGTAAGATATATGAAATTTTTCACATTCAATAAGCCTAATTGATTTATACGAGATGATTTTCTATTTGCATTAATTTGATAGAGGGTGTCTACTTACAAGATAAGTTATGTAGTTGATAGTTTTACTTATAAACCCATGTGACATATAAGGGGGACCTACTAAATTAATTTCATTTCTTTTATCTTTAATTGTCTTCATTAATTAATACAAGTATACAACACGGGTTTTGTATGTCTAAATGATTTACATTTTTCCTATGTTGTATTCATAGTATTTTTATAGATTATCATTAAGTGTTTATAAAAAAATCATACTTAATTGTTTTGAACTTGTCAATTTAGGAATCAACTCTTCTTATAAAAGTTCAAATGAGTACTAAAACTATATATACATGACTCGCATTCCATAACAATCAATTAATATGACAAAATAAAAATTTTTTTCTCTCTCTTCCTACTAATTTGTGTCCAAAAATGCTTAATTTGAGTTATAAGAAAATAAATCACCATCCACTATCACACACTCTTTATACTTCCCAAAAATCCTTCTTACAAACCTTATATATTTTAACAACACCTACATGCACAACTACAAATCTACAATACCCATTGCAAACTTAAAACTCTTTTGACATGTGCCTCTATGAAATTAGTATCTTGCATTCTTATTTGACACATGAATGTTTACAAAATGCAAAGGGTAGGTAGCCTCACATTCTTAATTGGCATTTATGCTAGTTGATGAGATCTTCAATGATAAGAAAAGATTTAGATAAAAAAGAGAAACATATATGAATCCGGTAAAATCGTCTTCGCTAAAGATAACCTTCAATTTTATTATTTACTTACTTGCAAATTAGTGTCTTAAAGTTTGACATAAAAGGACTTTTAACTCCTAGATAAACTCAACACTCATTCAAACATTGATAAAACTTATTCAAATAGTACTCTCCATGATCTTAAAATCCCGTCACATAAATATGATTACTGAAATGTCGTTATCAGAAAGGATCTCTTTGTATGATTTAATGTAAAAAAGGTTTGTAAACTTACTATAAGTTCTCTTAGATGGAAACCATTTATATAATTATCTCATAAGCTACAATTAACGGTACCAAGGTCAATTGACAATTCTCTTTACTATGATAAAATGGTAAATAAGTGTGACACGTGATAGAACCATATTCTTTATTATAAAATTTTTTCCACTTCTTTTTTCTATTTTATAGTTACTATAAGAACTGATAATATTATATAATTTCTTTATAGATTAAAAATACTTTTTAATAAATTTAAAAAAAGTTCTTTTTATAAATGTTATTTATAAATAAATAAATTTTTATAAAATAAGAAGTTTTTTTTTAAACATCAGATTTTTTTAAAAAATATAAAATATTTTAAAATTGGTCATTTTAAAAAGTAAACTATTTATAAATAAAAAATAATTAAAATTAAGAGTTATAATAATAAAAAATTTTAAAATGATTTGTTTTAAAATAAAATGTTTAGTTTTTTTAAACAAAAAAATTTAAAAAGTTGATATCATTGTTTTATTGTTTATATCTTACTCATACGTCATTACAATTATATATTATCTTAAAATATCGTTTTATAATTAGTAAAAATTTATTCTATTTAATATTTTTTTATTTATCCCATGTAATACACGAGTTAATAAAACATTACACGAGTTATTAAAACCACTAATTTTTATAATTTGTATTTGCACCGATCACCGAACATATAAATTCAAGGATAGAACTGTTAAACCTTTTTTAAACATAAAAATATATAGAAAGTTAAAACATAAAAAGTAGTTTTAACAGAAAATATTAATCAATAAAGTAATTACTTTTGACAAACAGAAGCACTCTCTCCCCACACACTTCGGAGATTATTTACAGCAAATTTTCACATGGAATTAATTTATTATTTAAATTAAACGCTTTAATATTTTTATTAGCTTTAAATTGTATAAATGACTTTAGGGTAAGAAGTTTTTCGTGCGGCGACATCTGGAATAAATTGTTTAACGAAAATTTTATTGTTTGTTTGTTTAATATTCATAAAGGACATTCTGTTTATAAACTGTCTTCTTTTATTTACAATGTAGAGAGTTTAAATTTTAAATTATTAAAATTGTTAAATTGATATATATATATATATATATATATATATATATATATATATATATATATATATATATATATATATATAAATATATATATATGTATATGGGAGGGTTCCTGAGAAAACCAATAGTTATGTGAAAGCCAAAGAAAACCACGAAAACCAATAACATAATTTATAATTTTTTTGTTATTTTAATTGTTAAAATGTTATTTAAATATTTGGTACAAATATATTGAGCATACATACGAGAATGAAGAGTCTTACGCATACGTAACACTATGTCGAATGAAAAATGGTTACGTATACGTAACCTATGTGTGGCGTATATGTAAAACCATGTTACGGTGTTCATTTGAATCATACCTTATTTATATATACTCACACATATATATAAAGGATAGTGATAAAAAAGTTTATAAATTATGTGACCAGTTTCATTGGTTTTCTCTAGTTTTCTCATAAGTTTGTGGTTTTCTCAGGATCCCTCCTCTATATATATATATATATATATATATATATGTGTGTGTGTGTGTGTGTGTGTGTGTGTGTGGGCTTAATAAAATTAAATTGTAAAGATTTTAGAAAAAAGTTAATTAGACCACACGGAGTGACTTCGATGATTGTGTGGTTAATACCTGGGAAAAACTGGTGCCGGTAGGTTTCTTTCTCACTAACCCGGTGAATATTCACATGCATTTACTGATTGAATGTATCAAACTTCTGACAATTGATAATTTAAAGAAATAGTACTTTTTTTACACTATAAATAACAACTCAAACTCAATTTTTACACACTATTTCTACTCCAAATCACTATTAAAAAAAATCCAATCTCTAAATTGTTAATCATGGATTCATCATCCCGCTAGAGTAGAAAAACGACGCAACAATTCCGAAAGCCTCGTCCAAAAATTCAAACCACACAACCACTTTCTCAACAAACTCATCTATTTGACACTTTATTGTAGTACCCGTAATTCCAACTGTCACCCTACTACAAACAATACACATTTTGTTATATGTCGTGATGATGTCACAAAAGTATTCAAACAACTTTCAAAAATACTGGCATGAAGCTTCCGATTCTAGTGAAGAAACTCTTCCTTCGTCAAGTGAGTAAAAAATGTACCGGAGGGGGATGAGATTGAGGAAGAAGATGAGGAAGCAACACAAGCATAAATAAGTATTGCAAAAGGAAAAGACCGGGAAACGAACAAAAACTTTATTCGTTAATTATATAAGTAATAAAATTTGTTTTAAATTTAAAATTTAATAAGATGATTTAAAGAAAACTAGAAAAAAACAAAGAAAATAAAAAAAATGATGTGGCATTGACAAATTAAAGAGTGGAAATTGGGACGATTATAACTACTAGCCACTAGCGTCGTTTAGCAATACAACCATTTCCTCGCTATCATGCGCTCGTTTTTTCTAAAATGCGCCTACTCAACCCTTTTTAAAGTACCCTGTAGGGATGCGTTAGGAGCCAATTGTATTTGCGTTTTGCACGTTCATCTTCATCTTCATCTGTGTAACAAACAACAGCAAATTTACTTACTTTCGAATTGGGAAAACACAGAGAAATTTGTTTTAAAGAAATCGTCTTCTTGATTCAATTTGCGTTTATCTTTCATATATTCAAGAATCATAATACGTATTTCCTGCTTCAGAGACTTTCAATCTCGTTCTTCTTTTCAATTCACTTTTTTTAACCTTAAAGATTCAAGAAATCAGGTGTCACCCAGATCATACGCATCAATAATCGCAATGGGTATGTTGTTTTCCTCTTCGAAATCCCTTTAATTTCTCTGGTAATTTGTGGGTTTCCTTTTCCACCATGTTTGTGATCATATTGGGGTTCTTATAAACTTATAAAGATTTGCTTATTAACGTTGATTCCACCCTGCAAAACCAGTTTTTGAAATTAAAACTTGAATTCTTGATCATCTTCTTTGCTATTATGTCTGTTTATGTGCTTTTGTTCAATATCTTTATCGCTCATGTGCTGTATGTACACCCTCAGAGACCACCAGTAGAAGCTACTCACGACACATGGAAGACGAATATCAGAAATTCCTCCGTCGAATGAACCCACCACGAGTAGTAATCGACAACGAATCCTGCAAAAATGCAACCATCATTCAGGTATACACACTGTTCATCATCTTCTACATACAGTAAAAATGCCCACCAAGTGTTTGTGTTTATGCCTGAAAGAGAATGAATCAACAAAAACTATCAAATCATGATCTGGGATGTTGTAAATGTTTCAATAGTGTGTAATTTAATGTATTAAGCATATATTGATTCATTGAAACAGGTGGATAGTGCTAACAAACATGGGATTCTTTTGGAAGTTGTTCAAGTGCTCACTGATCTGAACTTCATTGTTACAAAAGCTTACATAAGTTCTGATGGAGGGTGGTTCATGGATGGTAATCATTCATACTTCTCTTTAGTCGGTTGATTTTGTATTTGAATAATAATAATAATAATAATAATAATGATGATGATGATGATATTAATTGATCTTGAATTCTTGATGTTCTTCAACAGTCTTCAATGTCACTGATCCAGAAGGGAACAAGATCACAGATGAAGAAATCTTGGATTACATTCAAAAAGTAAAGATTCTGTTTTTAGATTTTGATTCACTGATGATTTCATCCCAAATGGGAGATTTTGTTATTATGCATCAAGTAGTTGTACAGTACAACCTGACATTTTGAGCTCACTTCAGGTTCTTGGCTCAGAAACCAGCTTCACCACATCCATAAAGTCTGTTGGAGTGACATCATCGATGGACCGAACCGTAATCGAATTAACCGGAACCGATAGGCCCGGGTTACTATCCGAGGTGTGTGCGGTTCTTACACACTTAAAGTGTAATGTGTTGGATGCTGAGGTATGGACCCATAACACGCGAGCCGCATTCATAGTCCAAGTGACCGATGACGAGTCGGGGTTGGCGGTTACCGATGCGGATAGGCTTTCGGTTATAAAGCAAATGCTCAGCAATGTGCTGACAGGCAGTAACAAGGCTCGAGAAGCGAAGACCGTGGTCTCTCATGGCGCGGTCCACACCGAGAGACGGTTGCATCAGATGATGGTTGAGGATCGCGACTACGAAAGAAACAACATTGGCGATCTATCCGAAACGAAAAGGCCTGATGTGAATGTGGTCAATTGGTATGATAAAGATTGTTCGGTGGTCACGATTCGATGCAAAGATAGACCGAAACTACTGTTTGATACGATTTGCACGTTAACCGATTTGGAATACGTTGTTTTTCACGGGCATGTAGACGCCGAAGGACCAAATGCCTATCAGGTTCATAAACATTCTGTAGGTTTGTTATAACTTTTTCCGTTAGTCGGGTGTGTAATAATCGTATTTTATATTTATAGGAATACTGTATTCGACATATAGACGGTTCGCCTGTGAAATCAGAGGCCGAGCGGCAAAGAGTGATCCAGTGTATCGAAGCCGCCATTGAAAGAAGAGTATCCGAGGTAGTATCGTGTCAAAAGTTAAAAAAATATTCGAACGCCTGTTAATAATATTCTTGAATCTGTCACTGTCTAGAACGGAGACTAATGGTTAATTGTTTTTATGTAGGGTTTGAAGTTAGAGCTATGCACAACGGATAGAATCGGGCTTTTATCCGACGTGACTCGTATCTTCCGTGAAAATAGCCTTCAGGTCACGAGAGCCGAGGTGGCGACTCGCGGTGGCAAAGCTGTAAATACATTCTATGTTCGTGATGCCTCGGGGTATCCGGTTGACTCCAAGATTATTGATTCTATTAGGAAAGAAATCGGGCAAACGATTCTTAAAGTGAAAGTAAACCCTCAAGATTCGAATCATAGCCCTCAAGAATCTCCCACTAGGTTTCTGTTTGGTGGTCTGTTCAAGTCGAAATCTTTTTGCAACTTTCGCCTTATTAGATCTTACTCTTGAGCGCGTAGGCTCATGACTTGTTACACACGTCTGTTAGTGTCATCATGGAGATACACCACACAGAACGCCTGTATATTCATTGGTAGTTTTCTTTTTAATGATCCAACATGATGTTGTATCGTGAAAGCAGTGTTGAATCCCTCTAACGTTAGTATGTATAGTTTGTAAATATTAATATTCGACGTTTCAACTTAACGGTTATCGTGTTTTTTTCCACAATGATGGATTGTTGTTTAATTACTTAATCATGTTCCTAGTTGTGGCTTGAATCAATCAATCAATAGTACTTGTGTTTCCATTGCAAGCTTTGAATTGTGTGGTTTTTCTGTCTTTTTCATTTTCAAAGTCAAAATTGGTCAAAGAGAATGCAAATGCTTGGAAGTTAATTAATGGTTGGATTTGAACCAGCAACATCATTGACCAACCAGATTGAGACATGCAAGGAGTGGTTGTACTGTACAACATATCAAAGCTGTGAACTCCTAGATTGGGGTAGTTTTAAATTAGGAATTGTTGAAAAGATTTGACCAGAAAATTCAAGAATCTTTTGACAAGAAAAGTAGTTTGATTGAATATTCAAAGATGATATCAAATGTGCAGCCACTTTGAAAGAAACTGATTCCAAACCTTTCATGGTTTCACACATACTTTTCTTTAAAAATACAATTATTTAATATGTAGAGAAAATTTGTAGCATATTATATAACATAACAATAGTTTAAACTCAACTTCTCCCTTGTTCTAGACTTTCCTCCTAAGTTTGATACACCAAAGTATCAAACCATCACACCTCCCTTTTTTTCCTTTTTATTAGCAAATAGAGTAATCTCATTGGTCTTATTTTTTCATTGGTCAAGATTTATTTGGTGATAAAATCATAATAAATAAAATGTTATGGCTGAAAGGGTATAAAAGTAATAAGCATTCATTGCTGACCATTTTTTTTTAATTTAAATCTAGTTTCATTATATTGTTAAACTAAAATGACTTTTATTATACTTTTAAAAAAAATTAACGTATATTAATTGTGTTTAATCCGAGTATGGTGTTGCGTTATACTTTTCTTATTGTACAATATGAGATTTTTAAGAAAAAACCTTGGACTCATTATGGGATGGTCATGCGTAATACAACTATGCGTAATAATATGCATAACGATGTGTAATTAATGCGGTACTGTGCATTGTATAAACACGTATTACCTATATATGTTTACTAATATCATGCATAATTATGGCATACATTATATCTATAGTATCTAATGAAATAAGGTTTTTTTTATCACTTTTTATTTTTTTAAACAATCTTTTTAAAACTTGTCATTCTATTAAACATCCTTATTTTATTTTCTCTCCAAAAGTGTATTATATTAATTTAAACACTCAAACTAATTTCTCTTTCTTAATAAAAATCAATTTTTATTAATTAATAAATTTCTCCCTCTTATCTAGATTTTTTAAAATCAAGCTATGTTTTTAAAAATAAATTTTATTAAGAAAATTAAAAATCACATCTTTTTATTAAAATAAAAATAATAAAAAAACAAAATTTTTATATAATATAAAATTTTATAAATCACTAAACCTTTTTGAAACAAAATATTTTAAATCAGTACTTTTTCAAAAAATTATAAAAATTTACAAAAGCAATTTTATTAAAACAACCAGTATAATTAGAAACCCAAGTTTTTAATAAACAATATTTTTATGTACAATAAATTTTTCTATAAAAAAAGCTAAAACAAATGTTTAAAAATTAAACTATTTAAATAAAAGAGATAAAACATAGTATTATTATTTTATTTCTTGAACTATTACATTTATATAATTTTAATCATATCTTATATTAAAACATCGTACTATAACTATTCGTGTTTATTACCAACTATAATCTGTTTAATAAATGGGTTCTATACTATGTATTTCTCTATATATCTATCTATCTATAACAAAGAAAACTTGAAATAAAACTTAACATAATTATAAGTTTTATCATACTAACTTTTTTATTTCTTTTATTATTATTAATAATATTGAATACTAATTTTACTCATACCATTTTTAAATTAAAAATTATATAGTTTAATTAATTAAAACCTATTTTTTATTAAAAACACACTTTTTAAAAATAAAAGTTTTATAAAATACAGAATACGTACAACAAACGTATTTAAAAATAAATTCATTTTTTTTAAAACAAAATATTTAAAACACACATATCTTTTATAAAATAAAAGTTTAAGAAAAATATATTATTATTTATTTACTTAAATTAGCTTTTCATATGTAATTATATTCATATTTTATCTTCAAACATGGTTTTATAATTTTATAAATTTTTATTACTACTTATTTATTATTTTATTTATTTAACACGTGTTACACGGGGTCTAACCTAGTTGACTTATATGCCACTCGTCAAAGGACATGTGTCATATCTTGGTAAATTCCTACATGCCTTCGCACGCTAAAACCATGGACAATAACCCACCCGTATAAATTTATTTAAGTTATCTAATTTATTCTTCTACCTCTAAAATCATTATCATTGACAAAGAGTGTAATGTTTTAAATTTAAAACCAAAATTGTTAAGTTAATAAATTTTGTAATATATAAATAATAGTTTATTAAATTTAGTTAATTTACATTTGATTATAAACTAATTAACTAAATAAGTTTGTAACAAATATGAAAGAAAAATGATCGGGCCATAGCGGATTAGCGGCATGTGTTTTCTCTGTATTGGGTTACGGTGCTACATAGGCAACCCTTGGGCTACGGATTGAGGCCCTTCATGCTGGTGACCCATCACCCACGTGCAATGTGCATAGGCCCAAAGTATATGAAGAATAATAATTAAAGGTTAGGCTGACAAAAGTGTCCTCTTGTTAAACGGATCAAACACGACATGTTTATCCAAAGGGATCATTTTCTTAAACACTAGTACGTGTATGTTTGTTAATTGACATTTTTTTTGAACGGCAAATCTATCATACTACTACAATACATCAAATTACACCATTGCTTGGGTTTAATAATTGGTTACACGGTACGTTTAACACTATTGAAGGCGACTAGATCAATGACACGAATGACACCAGATGACATATTTCACATAATTATATATAACTAGAATTAAACTTCTCGTGTTGCAGTGGGGACGTAAAACCATGCCAAATAATAGTAATGTCACACCACCGCTAACGGCCATTAACGCTGAAGTTGCGGTGTGTTAATGCGAAGAACATAGACCAAAATGTAAAACAAAGAAAAATATAAGTCGATCTAATATTCTCACATTGTGACGAACCTGTCAAAAGGGAAAAATAGACGTAAAAATGTTGAGCCATACACACATATTGTGCCGTGTTAACTCACAAAATTTAAAACGAAACGTAAAGCGGAACTTAAAATTGTAGAACCACACATGCATGTTGTGTCGTATTAACTTGCAAAACTTATAACAAAAACAAAAAATTACAAAATATAAAAAGTATAGAGGAACAAAATCAAAAACATAAAAGATGTGAGATTATATTGCAAAAATGAAGAGTTTTGCGTGAAAAGTAAAAAAAAATCAAATATGAGAAGTTATATTGTAAAAAATGAAAAAAATTGGATTAAAAATGAAAAATCAATTTGTTTTTTAAAAAACTATGCATAATACACAACACTATTATGTATAAAAAGATTGCAAATTAGTATAATACAAATTACCTCAATTACTAAAATGACCCCACACGTACAACGCAATTCACCAAACATGATATAATTTAGTAAGAAACAACTAACATGGTGGACCAGAACTTATCAAAAATTACAAATCCATATTTGATTTTATATTTAGAGAAAATCATAAATGGTTCATGTGGTTTAATCAAATTACATGTTTGATACTCAAACTTTAAAAATTATGAAGATATTACAAACTTTTGTGTAATCATTACGTGTTTGATACTTGACATTAAATTTATTTATTTTTTATGCATTTCATAAAATTTAAACTAATTTTTAAATTTAATTTTAGAGACCAAAAGTGCTACGTCTACATGAAAGTTTGAACTAATTTTGCACTTTTATAAAATTTGAAAATCAAATTTGTAATGACTATACAAAATTTTGGACTAACTTTGTAATTTTTAAAGTCTGTGAACCAATCATGTAATCTGCTCAAACCACAGGAATTATTTATATAATTTTATCTTATATTTTATATTTATAAAAGTGCAAACCGTACTGTAAATGGCTGTGTCATGTCGGCCTATTATCCAATCTAACACTATAAGTTAAACGTGTCCAGGCATGCCATTAACAGGTTAAATGGATTGAACAACACGTTTTAATTGCTTCTTCAATGTGTCCACTTGTTTATCACCTGAACATGCTTACCCCAAACACTCACTGGTTTAGCTTTGTGTCTAAGTAATGTCGTGTCATAATTATCGACCCTATAGAAAGTTACTAGCCATGTAAGGTGTTTGATCTTGTTCGAACGACTTTTACGAAACTCATTGGTCAAGTCACTAACTATGATCTCAGGGAAAACCAAACCTAATCAGTTCGGTTCATTGGGTCAGATCCCACCAATCGGTTTTAGTGGTTTGACGGTCAATTTCGAATGGAACTTTTTTTTTCAATAAACTCTTAGTTTGTGTTAAAAGTATTTTAAAATTGTATCATGCTTTATAAATATAATACACATCCACAAGTTCATTTTCTCAAACAGAAAAAAAAGACATAATAAAGGTTAAACGACAAATTTCAAATATTACTACATTATGCAAATGCTAAGTTCAGTAAGCATGTTATGTACATATGAATTGGATAGCCTTTGAATGTCTATTACATGTAAGAAGCTTTGACCACTAAGCACAAGTGGTCTAGTGGTAGAATAGTACCCTGCCACGGTACAGACCCGGGTTCGATTCCCGGCTGGTGCACTTATGTTGAATGCAATGAAGAAACACGCGTCTCATGTGATGTTGGGTCATCACAGCTTTCGATTATTCGATTACATAGGCGCATCTGAGCATTTATTCTTAATTTTTCTCAATATTATTATTTTTGTTCCTTGATGAGAGTTGTTCATGTTAAGATAAACTTAATTAAATCTTAAAATAAAACAAAGTCATAAAGAAAAAACATTAAGGAAATCGAGTCAACTTTCAAGAAACTTTGAATTCGTCCCCAAAGAAAAATCAATTTAAGTTTTATTTTTTTATATATATAAACGTCTAACTAACTCATGTTTTAAAAATCTCATGGACCCAAACAACCCATAGTTGTTTAAACAATTTAATGCATTACCCTATTCATTTTATAAATCCAATCACCCAATGAGCTTTGTCCATAGTTACACATCATACTCTCTCAAATTTGATCCTAAACAATCTCGAAATTCTTAATTTAGGAATTTGTTTTTATGCTTTTTTCTTAGAATTTACTTTATTATTTGATTATTTGCTAGATTAAATATTACATTATTAATTTATGAAATATATAACTGATTTATTACTTGATTGGTTGCTTGAATGCTTGATTATTTGATAAAATCATAGGACCCAATCCAACCCATACAGAAAGAAATTAATATTTAACGATAGACAACCGCTTACTATGAAAAAACTTTCCGGGTCCATCATTGTCGTATCACACCCCTAGAGTTGTGAGTTACCTCTTTCTCATAATTTAGGGTTGTGAATTTCTGACACAATACAAAATAACACAAAAATTCAAGGGTTTAGGTTAATGTTAAATAGGTTCGGGTTAGTTTCAAACCAACCCACAAATACGTTTAGTTAATGACTACAAGAGATCACTCAATTGATAAGAAAGATAACACTCGACACATTGTATGTGACTTGCAAGTCTATTCAACGATTTTGTGAGCGATGTTGACAGGTTGTTAGGCTGTCTCTCTTTGGGGATCAAGGAAAAGTGTCGCATTGATATGAAGTGAGTGTCTAGCAAACTAGCGTTGTTGTGTTGTGTGCATTGGTCGTTATTTAAGAATAGATGGACGACGAACGGTTGTAGGTGGACAAGGGTTGTGAGGCCTGATGGTGTTGGCAACCAATGACATCAACAACTAGGGTGGGTTTCTTCTACTCAAATAGGTGGTATTTGGGAATAAGGTAGATTGTGACTTTCTAGATATCAGATGCGGGAACAATTAAAGACAAGTTTTTAAAAGGAAATTTGAAAGTTTATGTTAAATTGCTACATGCGTCATCTTAACATAAAAAGTCTATACTTGACTATAGTGTTATTCGCGAGACAAGTCGGATCTTTTACAACCAAGTTTTTATTGAACGAGTTATATTCAATTCTTTTTCAAGCAAGGTATTTCCAAGTAAGCTTTGATCTATTTGCACAATCTTGACTCAACATTATGATCACTTAAAGGCTTAGTTACGCCAATTTATTATTTTCAAAAGAAATCATTCAATATCATAAAGTGAACTCGAATCTTTAGGAGCTTTTAAATCTCTACAAAAATAAGTTCAGTCAACATATTAAGTTTAAAACAAATTATACTACTGAATAAATACCAATATTAAAAATAAAGTTTATTATAAAACTATAGAGTAAATTACAAATTGTGTTATTTATTAATTAATGAAATTACGTTGTGTGTCTTTTAGTTTCAATAATTACATTATACGTTCTTTTTTTATAAAAAATACACACATATTGTCATTTATACTAACTTTTATCAAAATTCACATTTAAGTTAATCATGTGCCCCTCACATGAGGGGCATTTATGTAAATTGACAATTTATAATTAATAAGGCATTAAGTAATTAAAACTTTAATAAATCATTTAACTCTTATTCTCTCTTTTTTTAAGAACGAGCAGTAGAGAACAAACCTTAAATCCCAAATTGAAAGGGTAGAATGAAGAAAAAAAGTTCAAATCATTACACAGGAAGCTAGAATCGAGAACGACGCTCTACTGTTAGGGCGGACTCTACTGTTAAAGCGACGACAACACTGCAATTATCGATGCTAACGTGTGTCATCATTGAATCCAACGTCTTCCTTATCACTCGGATTCAACCGAATTAAAGCACAACTAAACGTCACTAAATACATCATCTTCCTCTTCTCCCATCGGATTAAACCTAATTGAAGCACAATTTGATATCACTATCATTTAATGACGTTGCTAATGGTTCAAACTATGATTGGTATACTAAAGATGGTTTTGCATATCCGAAAATTCAGATATCCTATAATTTGAGAATCTAAAAATTCGAATATTGATTTTGAAAATTTTTAGATATTAGAATAACCGAAAACTTAAAAGTATTTTCTGTTATTTTTTTAAAGCGTTATACGTTTTTTTTTTTTAAATTTCGAGCTACCTATCTTCTAACTTTTTATGTGCTAATTTCAAATTGAGTGAATTTCTGTTTTTATCCCTGTAGTTTGGTCACGTTTGTTGTTTCATCTAAAAATGAATTTTTTGCATTTGACTTCTCAAGATTTTAAAAAATTATTATATTCATCCAAAAAGTTAACTATGCTAATTTAAAATTTAAACATCTATTATAAAAATGGATAATTATGTCATTTTGCATATAAAAATAAAATCGTAATTTGTGTTAACTTATTATTGTTAAAACTCCATTTACGTATTATTGTTTCATTCACGAAACCTAAATTAGACATTTTATTTTCAAATCTTTTATCATGACTGAATCACGAAATTATTGACTTCATTGACGGGGAAGGAGAATGGACCTTGTGTTTGGTGGTGATCAAGGACACATTGCAAAAGGGTTATCTATATAATAGAGACCATAGTCTCTGGTCGCCATCTCCATCTTTCCTATATCCTGATTAGTTTCACTCGGTTATAATTATGTAATTGAGAGCTTTTGTTTTGTATTTTAAAAGATAATTTTATCAATTTTCATATTTAACAAGTTAATTTTTTTGAAAGAAAAAGACAACATTTTAAAATCTTAGGTATCCAGGTGCAATTTTTTTTAACCTTTTGATTATCTTTTATATTATTCACTTGACGAATATACATTCCCTACTTTGGTTATAAATTTATTACTAGAATCACTAGAATATCTTAAACACTAGAAAACATACTTGATAATCGCCTATATTTCGCTTTAAATCACACACACTGTTCCACACAAAACATTTGAACATCTTCACAGTTTAAAAGAGAGTATTCATATCTACAGAGAGAGATCATCGGTCTAACAATTGATATATACACACACAGAGAAACCCTAGAAGATAAAAGCTTTTGATCTATAACCATTGATGAGTGATTGAGTACAGATCCGACTGATGGAGGAGTTCACCGTCGACCGTGGTACCGTAAGAACGATCCATACGACGGAGAAGTTGAACAATGGCGATAACACCGCCGGAAATGTACGGGCTCCGATGACCGAGACGACGACGTTTAATGCGTCGGGATCTTTCAAGGAAGGAGTAGGAGGTGGGAGGGTTTCAGGTGCTGGTAGTCGTAGGAGGGCTACGGTGAGACCTAGCTTAGACGCCGATGAGCTTATGAATCTGCTACACGGGTCGGATCCGGTGAAGCTCGAGCTTAATCGGTTGGAGAATGAAGTTAGAGGTGGGTAATGCGGATTGATTTGATGGATTGATTGACTGATGCTTTAGTTTGGGAATTTGATTGTTTTTTGGTGGAATTGTTTGCAGATAAGGATCGTGAATTGGGGGAAGCTCAAGCGGAGATCAAGGCGCTTAGGTTATCGGAACGATTGAGGGAGAAAGCTGTTGAAGAGGTTATACATTTTTGAATCTTGAACTTCTGTTTTAATGTGAATTATAATATAATCTTTACCATGCTGGATTTTGTGAAGTTTTCTTTACTTGATGCACTTGAGGTTTTGAATTAGAATACTGATTTGATGTAACCATAGAGAGCCCTCTTTAAAAGATGTAGACTGCTGATATATCATTGTGATTTAGCTTGGATGATGTGAATGGAGTGTTTGTTTATCTATAATCCCTCTAAACTACTGTGTTGTGTAGAATTATAGTTATAAGATGGATTTTGAATTCTTTCAAATGTTATTAATTCCTTTATGATTTAAACTTTTGGGTCCTAAATGTTTGTGATTGATTATTATGTAAACATCTGAATTCTGAAGTGTGTGGTTAAGCCATAACTTGTGTTTCGTAAGGGGACTGGAGCACGGTACCATGAGTTAGAAGATCTTTCTTAAAGCGATTAGATTTGGAACTGATAATCTGATATCTAAGATGCACATGTTTTTTATGTTAATGTTGTATCTCGAGCATAAGTATGCAAAATCATTATCGGTCATTCTCAACTTTTTTAATTGGATCTGTAAGTTAGTCAGACAGAGAACATGCTCTTGTCATGTTTGCTTATCTAATTTTGTGTTAGTTTTCTATAAAGAGTATGTTTTCATTATGGAAAATTGATAACTCGTTTCCTTATCTGAGTTCATTGTGACATTTGATAGATTCACGCACATTGCTTATGGTTGACCTATACTTTTTACAATTTAATCTTTTGTCTATGTTGAGTTGGCGAAATTATCTTGTTATTATATCTGTTTATTTTACATGGTGTGGAGTCTTTTTGTTCCGTGCCAATCTAACTTCTATGCAACTATGCAAGAAAAGAACTCTCTACAGGATATTTTTTGATTTTATATATTCAATATTAAGTGTGATTTTCTGTATCTGGTACTGTGGCTTTATTATTTATATTACGTTTGCTTTCAAGATTTTTATAGAACTTATCTTCGTTACTGGTCTTTCCCACCTGGCTCTGTAGACTTATAGCTCATATATTACACCCATTTTGTTTGATTTCCAATTTTTTTGTATATTCCCTTTAACCTTCTTATCTCTTGCATATTTTCTTAAACTCATATCTGTAGTTGGGGTTATCTTTGACATGAGTTTCTACTAATTTTTTGTGTTTACCATAGTTGACTGAAGAATTATCAAAGGTAGACGAGAAGCTGAAATTGACAGAGTCTCTTCTTGAAAGCAAAGTATATATCAAATCGCTTTTATCCTTCACTGTTTCTAAACTAATTTTATCATACCATCTCATATATGACAGCCTGACAGGATGTTTTTCTGGTTTTGTAGAATCTTGAGATCAAGAAAATCATAGATGAGAAAAAAGCATCTATGGCAGCTCAATTTGCAGCAGAAGCCACTCTTAGAAGAGTTCACGCTGAACAAAAAGACGATGATATGCCACCAATTGAGGCCATCCTTGCACCATTGGAGGCTGAGCTCAAGCTATCTCGACAAGAGGTGTGATTTCTTTCTTTTCACAAGAATTTGGTGGGGTTTGCTAATGGAAAGGGATGGATGGGAAAATGGTTGGATTGTGTGGGCTGGGTAACAAGTCGAAATGAATCTTATTGGTGGAATGGCGGATTGACCAGAAACACTTTTTGTCCTTTTTAATTAATATGTGGTGTGCTAAATATGATCACAAAGAATATATTGTTTGGATAATAGTTAACTTTTTCTAAAATGAGGTAGGACGTTACATGCGTAAAAATATACTTTAGGTGGTGTTTGACCCATTTGACTCACGTTTCCTTTTTAGCTAGTATTTTTGTTTTTATTCATTTGATAGGTTAGAGGCAAAACAAAACCAGAATCGACCCGACTATAAGTAAATGGGTTTAAATTACCACCTCTATAATGAGATGGCATTTGATTCTGATGATCCTAATGAGTTATATATTTCATGCTGCAAAATTTTGGCTTTCAGATATCAAAGCTACAGGATGACAACAAAGCATTAGATAGATTGACCAAGTCAAAGGAGGCTGCTTTAATTGATGCCGAGAGGACTGTTCAGGTTGCTTTGGCAAAGGCTTCTATGGTAGATGATCTTCAGAACAAGAACCAGGAGTTGATGAAACAGATAGAAATTTGCCAGGTACGGTATGGTCGTTTTAATTTGTTGTGTTAATTTCTCTAAATATATCATCCATGTATTAAGTGGTATTTGTTTTTTAGGAGGAAAATAAAATTATGGATAAAATGCATCGCCAAAAGGTTGCTGAGGTGGAAAAGCTTACACAAACTGTACGTGAGCTTGAAGAAGCTGTTCTTGCTGGTGGTGCTGCTGCCAATGCAGTGAGGGATTACCAACGGAAAGTACAAGAGATGAATGTAAAATAAATTACATTTCTATCTTTGTAGTTGACTGACGCTACATTTCCTTATTAATTTTTTGTTTTTTACCACAGGACGAGAGAAAAACTCTTGACAGAGAACTAGCTCGTGCTAAAGTTACTGCTAATAGAGTGGCAACTGTGGTAGCTAATGAATGGAAAGATGCTAATGACAAAGTGATGCCAGTAAAACAATGGCTTGAGGAAAGAAGGTTCTTGCAGGTATGACTATAGTTCTGGAACCTTCTATTCCTTAAGATTTTTTTTCTCTACTTTTTTGACTTGACAATCTCTAGGTTTGATTATTTTACTCTTCTGTTAACAGGGTGAGATGCAACAGCTGCGGGATAAGCTAGCTATAACTGAGCGTGCTGCAAGATCTGAAGCACAACTAAAAGTAGCTACGTCTTTATAACCATTTCTTAGAGGTGGCAAAATGGGCGGGGTTGGTAACATATCAAACTAAAAAGGGTCATTACTAATAGGGGTTAAAATGCCTCGGGTTTGGTTGGTTTTGGTCCACAAAATTTATTTCTTTTCACTTTTAAATTCTTGTAAAAAACAATATCTTTACAGCAAAAACTGAAATCATTGAATAAAATGATTTAGGGGTTGTGTGCATTAGAAATATACTTGGACGATTTTTAACCTGTTGGACCAACCTATTATCTTCTTATGATCTTTCTTCATTTCAGACATTTGACCAAATCGTCTCATTTAAATGGGTTGAAAACTTGAAATTGCCACCTCCAGTTTCCTTTAACACTATCTATACCAATTGATGACTAATAAGTTCAGTTTATTTCTATATAACCTTAGGAAAAATATCAATTGCGACTTAGAGTGCTGGAAGATACTTTAAGGTCACCCAATCCCATCAATCGTATCAGCTCATCTGATGTAAAAAGCATCAGCAATGGTCCTTCACGCCGCCAGTCTTTAGGTGGAGCAGACAACTTTGCCAAATTGCCCTCCAATGGGTTTTTACATAAAAGATCACCATCCTTTCAGATGAGATCACTTTCTGCTAGTTCAAGTTCTATATTAAGACATGCAAAAGGTACATCAAAGTCATTTGATGGTGGTACAAGATCACTCGACAGAAATAAACTTAATTCAAGTGGATCCAACAGTCCCACCTTTAACCTAGATGGAAAAATCCAGATGGAAAAAACCCAGATGGAAAAATCTGATGAAAAACCAAGTGAAATCCCAGGAACTGAAAGTGAAGATACTGTACCAGGTTTGTTGTACGATTTGCTACAAAAAGAGGTGATTTCTTTGAGAAAATCTGGACATGAGAAGGACCAAAGCCTCAAAGACAAGGATGATGCCATTGAGGTCATTTTCTTTTTCTTTCATGATTATTTGTTCATAGAGTGATTACTTTGTATTTAGATTATTATATTGGTTTCAGATGCTAGCAAAGAAAGTGGATACATTAACCAAGGCTATGGAGGTTGAGGCAAAAAAGATGAGAAGAGAGGTAGCTGTAATGGAGAAAGAGGTAGCGGCTATGCGTGTCCATAAAGAACAAGACAATAGGACAAAACGACTTGGGAGCTCCAAGGGTTCTATGAATAGCTCTAAGATGAATCCACCAAGGTACACTTTACAGATGGTTTATATACGTAATATCAAATGTACATTTGCTGATCATAAACGCACAAAGAAATTGGCAATTTAGGTTGTCTTCATGATAAATAAGCTTCAAAACCAGTTGACAACATAGTCCCCTATATTCAATTAGTATTGTCATTGGAAATCGGTATACATGATCTGCTCCCTAGTGGTAAAGTTTATGAAATAAGGCCTTTTTATTTTATTTTTCCTGGTCTAGGGCTAAACTTCTATGAAATCAGTCAATATTAATTATAGATCTCTATTTATCTACCTGCAGGAATGTGACACGAGGTGGATTGACAAGGAGCACCCAATAACATTACAAAAGATGTACCGGGTCTCTTCTTGTTCAACCTTCGCATTTTACCATTTTGCTCTTATCAGGATGGATTTCAACTTGTATTTAGGTGGATTGACAAGGAGCACCCAATAACATTACAAAAGATGTACCGGGTCTCTTCTTGTTCAACCTTCCCATTTTACCATTTTGCTCTTATCAGGATGGATTTCAACTTGTATTTAGCATACCAATGCCTGGTGTCCTCCAGGTACTGTGAAAATTAAAAAAAATACACTGGAGTTGCAGAAAAAGCCATCTGGTGGGGGCTGAATATAGTATGCTTGCTTACTAATCAGTAGAAATCAGCAGATAAACAAGTGGATGGACTGCAAAACCTGAGCTAACCTTCCAGCATATGTTTGTGTGATTGTATAGATAGCTTTGGTATGGATTGAAATGGGTCGGGTTGACCCAACCTGGAATTTGTAGTTCACTATCTTGTTATCTGCGGTTGCAGCATCTGGTCTCTTCATCCAGGTTTGTTAATACTATTGTAATCAGATGAAGAATGAGAAAGGAAAAGGAGTTGTAGCAGTACTATAATCATGGGTTGTATTCTTTATGGTTTTCTGAAGCTGTTATACAACTCTTGTTTGTGTTCTATATGGTGCTGGTATTGTGTTCGCTCGATTAATGACCTTTATGGTTTTCGATAACCTCTGGTAGAAACAAATTACCACACAATGACAGGTGGTGTTACTAATGTCATTGTGAAATGGAAGGTAAGCTGAATTGACCTTCAAACTCAAAGTTTTAAACAATTATGCACCAAAAGATCACTCACTGTACATCATTCATGCATCAATGCAAGAAAAGCATGATTCATATTTGGGAAAATATCATCTAAAATGAAAAATAAACACTAACCCATAAGAATTTATATTAAGTTAATAATCATCACTAAATATATCTATTAGCTGCTAATGAATGAGGTAGAGATAGAGCTTACTGCAGGATCAACAGCTCCTGAGTGTTGACAGAATTTATTCAATAACAATCCTACCTAACAACAGATTTCCCAACTATCATCATAATACCTTCATGCTTCATTCCCAAGATCATATCATGAAATTGAACCTGTTTCAGGTAAACAAAACTCATCTTGAGCATTTGGTAACTCTCGTTGACTTTTAAGGTCAAACCTATTGCTTTCAAGATTCAAACTTGATATTGATGCTATCACTTATTGTAAATCAATCTTTATGGTTGATAATTCTTCGGTACTTGTGAAATGTGGTCATTGGTTTTAGTTCAAGATTTAAAGCCATAAGCACCAATTTTGAAGTCGATAATAAGTTTTTATGATCATAAAAAGTCAAAACGTACCTATTTAGAGAAGACACTCATGAGATCGTTTTGAGATACGTGATGCGTGACGGGACTTCCTCCCGCTTTAGAATTCTCTAAAAATTCAATATTTGGCTCTTGTTTTACTCTCCTCCCAACAGTATTATCCCCATGATTCAAGATGTTTGTTGGTAATTCGGCTTCATACACTGCAAACCGACTTGGAATTGAACTTCTTTTACCAACAAAACCAAGATTCCTCAACGGTCCCTGATCAAGCACATGTCCGGATTCACCAAAAGAAATTTGCTTCTCGCCCATTTCTTTAATGGAAAGATTAGAAACGGAACTTTGACCACCAATTCGGTTTTCGAAATCTACTGGACCGCCTGTCATTTTCATCTCTCTTTCGGATCTTTGACCAACACCATAGTTAATGACAGAACTTCTATTAAAGCTTGTTGTCTGATTTACTGAAACGCCACTGTTTACCGGCTGGAAAGTAGCAGAGGATTGAGCCGGGACAACAAGACAAGAGGGCTGAACAGTAATTGATTGTTTATGCATCTGTTGACTTTGACTTTGACTTTGTAACATACCAAATAACATGTTATGCCCATTTTGACCACCCAGTTGACTGTAATTTCCAACCATGTTGTTAGATTGCCATGCTCCTAATCCCGAATGAACATCCTCAATGGCGGGTTGTGGAATTTGTTTTGAAATATTTGAAGGGAGAGTTTGACCATAAGACATGCCAGTGCATTTAGATGGTTGTAGTAGCGGTGGATGGTCAATTACTGGCAAGCAAGCGTTGGCGGTTGGTTGTCCTAAAAGCTCTGCACGAAGTGCCGCCAGTGTTTGAGGTGGAATTTGGCCGGAGGCCGCCAATGCTTGAATCTCAAATCTCCCATATGAAGCTAGTTTTGGACTTTGTTCCATAGATCCACAAAATGCATTAGGACCCCCTCCTTGTTGCGCCACACCGCTTAATCTCTTCAGGTATAATCTGAATTTCTGCATAGTCAAACATATGTTATATTAAAAATTACCTTAAAAATTTTCCAATTATTGTTATATATTTCAGGTATTTAGTCCAAACACACCTGCAAATGACTTGCAACATTTTCTCGGGTCAAACCTGGAACATTCATCAATTCAAGAATTCTCTTCGGTACCGCCTCTGAAAAAGAACAATAAGTAACGAAAAGACACAAGAACATTAATGTAAGATAATATAAATTTCTTTAATTTACAACTAAAACGAATGTAATGCAATTCTTATAACAAATGTAAAAATGAAGTATTAAAACATAAAGAAAGACGTACTATCAATTCCAAGTTGGTTCACGGCATTAACAAACTGCTGATGCAGCTCCACAGACCACACAACACGCGCCTTTTTTGATCCACTTGGTTCGTCGGTTTCTAGTTCACCATCATCTTCATCTTTAACATTTCTCTTTTTCTTATGAGATGTAGAAATCCCATCACCTCCTTCATTAACAGAAGAAGCATAATCAGTATCATCACCACCTCGTTTATGGCGGTCCTTATCATCCACGCTTCCAGAATGCTCAAGTTCTTTATTTTCATTCCATTTTTTTCTTATAACATGCTGCCATATATTCTTTAGCTGTTCTTCACGTATAGGCTTAATCAAGTAATCACAAGCCCCGTGTCTGATTCCCCTTAAGACAAGATTTGTTTTTCCATCTGCCGACATCACTACAAATCACAAAATCATGTTTAGTTACTAGGAAACAGTCGTAAAATCAATATTCAAATAAGAGATTATGAAAATAGCTGAAATAAAAGGAAAACAAAGTACTTATAACAGGAAGATCCATTTCCAAGCCAACGAGTTCAAGGAGTTTAAAGCCATCCATATCAGGCATATGCACATCACTTAGTACCACATCGAAACAGCCTTTTCTCTCCCTTAGTAAATTTAAAGCTGCAGTTGCCTGGGAGCAAGTCGTAACTGCAAAATTCAAGCAAATTACAGAAGTTTAGAGCTTAAGCAATATGTATATATGTTTATATATGTATATCTATGCATGTGCATATCAGCATACGTATACATGACTATATGTGTGCTTGCGTGTGTATATGTATATATGGAATAATGGATATATGTGTATGTATGTGCACATATTTATGTATATAATCTCAGAAAGAATATCAGAAGAGAAAACATAAAAATTGGCAAGGTTAAGTTGCTAGCAAAAATGAAGGGATCTATAGGGGTAAACTTAAATTATGAATAGTATCATCATTAACTACTAGAGGTGGCTATTGGCTAAAGGAGCGGGTCCGTCAAGTTGGTAACAAGTCAAGGTACGTAGAAACGCGATTGGTTGATCTGCATACACTTTTTGTCCAAATTTTGGATTTTTATATATAACTGATCTGTTAAATACAACTGCAAAAACTATATTATTGCAACAACAATCTAATTTTTAATAAAGCGATTCAGGAGATTGTATGTGCCACAATACCTTTAGGGAGACTTTTGGCGCATTGTGTTTTTTACTAAAAATACTCCAATTGAACCATTTGACCTATAATATAAGCTACATTGACACAATCACAAGTATATTTCACCACTAAAAATAACTTTTATGGGAACTCTCATGTTCTTCATCTAAATATAGCCATTTTCACCCGACGTTGAGGTCATAAAACCTCATGGTTAACCAAGCATACAACATCTAAACCAAAATCAAAGTTGTCGAATTACGAATTCCGAATTCAAGTTTCCAAAATCCCCTATTTAACTATTTCTTGGTTTCATTCTCACATCATTCCCTAGTACTTTCTACACATAAATAACTAAAACCCTCATCACACTTCAAAGATCAACAATATCCTTCATCTAGAGACCATTTTAAACCAGTGATTTCATGAAATGAAACTGCAATAGTCGAAATTCAAGGCATAAAAATGCTCATTTCTGACAAAATTGAAGTTAATCAAGGATAATATCTCATCAATCATAGCAAGATTCTGTAAATTAACATCAACAAACAACAAAAACACATAATCTTTAACAAAACAGAGGCAAATTACAACGAAAAACAAACAACTAACCATGATACGAGCATCTCCTAAGCATTTGCTCCAAAATCTTCAAACAAATAACATCATCATCAACCACAAGAACTCTCAACCCCACCGGAAACTGATCAGAAACACCCGGTTCACCTCTACAACCCATCGAACCCGACCCGAACCCGCTCCCCGTCGTCATACCAAAACCCACCACCACCACCAACACCAACACCAACACAATCAAAATCAAAGCAACACCCACTTAATCTCTCCCTCTGCAAAGCCCACAAGAACGATAACATCAAACATCTATTCAACTAAAACTGTAAAACCCTCGAAGCTTGGAGCAGATCTCGGGGTTTACTGAAGAAAAATCGTTGCTTTTGGTGGTGAAAACGAAGTAATGATTGAGCAATCGGTGTATTTATTAGGGGAAATTGGGAATTGAATTGTGGGTGTGAGCGTGTGAGCGATGATGGGGATGAAATTGAATGTGGTATACAGTAGGAGAGTAGTGAGAAGAACGAAGATTGGTGATGAAATTAAAGAAATGAGAGGATAATCATAAAGATTGATAATAGTTTTGGGGAAGAAAATCCATGAAAGTTTTGTCCTTATTGGCAAATACATATTAAATTGTGGTGAAAATGACTCGAGGAGTCGTACATACAACTTCCAAAAATCATAATTTTATTACATCCAATGTGATTTTTATATGAAACTAGTTAAAAGTAATAAATAAATTAAACTTATAAAATAATCTCTAAACTCTTATTAAATATGTCCGTTTAGTTGTTAAATTAATCACATTATCTTTTTATTTTTCACTTAGTCATATGAGGTGCGTTAAGCGTACATAAAAGTTTGTATTCTAGATACGAAACTAGGATTAAGCCCCCTCGCGTTGTAGTAGGGGTGTAAAATCATGTATTCATGTCAATTAGCACCAATGACACATCATTATCAATGATGACCAACACCTAAAAAACTTGTTTTAAAAAAGACATATATAACTAAAAAAGATATAACCAAATGAAAAATATACGTAAAAACGTTTAACCACGCAGGCGAAATGTAAAAACATATAAAACAATAAGTAAGTCGATGTAGGACCAGCACGCTGCAACGGGGCCGCTAAATGAGAAAAAAAAATGTAAAAACGTTGAACCACATATGCACGCTACGGAGTGAAAGCTGACAAATTTAGAACGAGACGTAAAAAGAAAAAAAATATAAAATATGAAAGTATATGAGAAAAAATGTTGGGATTAATTTGTAAAGATGTAAAAGTAATGTGTTAAAATAAAAATGTTAAAAAGCAAAAGTAAAAGACAAAAGAGGTGGATACAACTATTAAAACATATAGTATAATTCATAATGCATATCAAAGTTAATAATTAATATATATAATGATATTTTTCATAGTTGTAAATTTTAAATGGGTAAAGATGAACATGTCAACGTGATTGTAGCGTACATTTATTTTAATCAAAAATGTATTTTGTTTGTGTATGTTTAGTTTGTACACATTCGTCTTGTTGTGTATGGGCATAAAAGTAAAATAAAGTAAGAAACGTGTTTGGATTCTTGATTTTTTTTATTTAGTCTCTATTCGTCAGCAAGAGTAGCTTTGTTAATTAAAATATGGCTTTGTTAATTATGTAAACAAGTACAACCAAAAGGCATGATAGTAAATAAATGTACGAATTTACATAAATGATAGTAAATAAATGTATGAATTTACGGCCTTTTAGATTTTTTTTTTGAACGGTTTACGAATTTACGGCCTTTTAGATATCCAGAATTCTTATTTTTTAAGATTTCTTTTTCTTGAAAAATCTACATGTCACAAAATTTTTGAGCATTTGAGATCGTCTTATATAAAAAACGCCCAAGATAGAGTGTAAGTCGATGCTTGTTTGATGAAGAAAGCCGAGACTGACCTTTATGTATTGAGCTTGACTAGGCTCAAGATCTAAACGAACTTTTATTTATATAAATGCAATAAAGTTTGTCTAATATAATTATTGACTTATATATTTTATGTTATATCTATATAGAGTTAATAAGTACTTACGTTATTAATTAAAAAATTAATAAATAATAAACAAGTTGAACACAACTGATCTCGAGTTTGAATTTTTTTTTTACAAAGTCTGATTGACCTTGGGTTGTATAACTTGATACAAGCCAACTTAAAATCAAGTAATATCAAACTAAAAGGTTGTTTGGCAATATCTGAATGATTAAATGCTGAACTAATAAGAGGTCTGAACCATTAAGTGCTGAATCATTAAGAGGTCTGAACCATTAATAGCTTATATATCGCTTAACTATTCAAAGGCAAATGTATGACCAATTCAGATAAGAGGTCTTAACCATTTAGCATTAGACCTCTTAACCATTTAGCATTAGTATAATGCTTAACCATTCAGAGGCAAATGTCTAAACCATTCAGAGGCAAATGTCTGAACCATTCAGACATTTGCTCGCGAAACAAACAGTCTGAACCATTAAGTGCTGAACCATTCAGACATCTGAACCATTAAGAGTCTGATTAAAGGCTGCCAAACAGCCCCTGAATCAGCCAGAGCTTGAGCTTAAGTGGGCTCAATCTTGGTTCTACTTAATTTGCAACTCTATTTATGAATTCCACTACCACCGGTAAACTTTTGAACTCATTTCTTCGATACAATAAAATAATTTGCAACTTTTAACTAGAGAAACTAATTGAATAGATAAAGTGCCAATGAGTACTAGATTAGCTGGTTTAGGAGGAGACAAACATGATTTTTCAAAGTGTAGGTCATGTGTTCGAGTCTCATTTGATGTAATATGCTTCAAGTGTACTAGGGTTTTACCACAGTAGAGCTTTAGGTGGAGGGTTTACTCTGAAATGGTGAGCAAGTCAGGTCACCAGCGATGTCTGTGTTCGCAGGCGAAGTTAGCTTGCTTGTATAAAAACTTGATGCTGATTTTGCTCATGAGCTAATTTTACTCAAGTAACCAGACTCGTATAACTTATCCTTTTTCCTTGTATATGATTGTTTGATGCTCTATTATTTTTGATAACTTCTTATTCAAGGTTCTTTTAAAAAAGAGTTAAATTCGATTTTGCTCCCTGAGTTTTGATGAAAATAATATTTTCCTCCAAAAGATTAAAAATATCAATTTACCTCCAAATGTTTCATAAATTGTTTCAATTCAATCCAAAAGTTTCATAAGTTGTTTCAACTTAAATACAAAAAATGAAACTTTTGGACTGAAAATGATATAAATGATGAAACTTTTAGACTGAAATTGATGTTTTAAAACTTTTGGAAGAAAATGATTACTTTTGTCAAACTTTAAGGAGCAAAATTGAAATTAACTCTTTAAAAAAAGAAACATAAAAACTCTTCCTAAGCTTACAAAATCGATACAACTTATTAAGCCACGAGCTGACTCGAGAGATCGTGAGCCAAATAAGAAGTGATTTTTCTTGCTTAGTTGGAAACTTCATGTCAAACTAGCTCGACTTGTATTATTACTAGCTAGAGGCTGAGTTGGTGACTTGACTCGAACTCGCTCTTTGATCTCTAAGGATTATTTAACAACATTTTTATGAGATAAAAGCATATAAAATGACACATTAACATCATACATGAATGATGAATGATATATTAATTGTGGCTTAACCTGCATGCACATACATATTCTTCCTTGCCGTATGAAAACATTAGCAATGATCATCATATAATTATTTAGATTCAACACCATGCTTTTAGATCACGAGTTTTATTTTCATGTTGATTTAATCATATAGACGTATCAAGTTGTATCAAAGATGTATAGCGCATCTAGTGGTTACAAAGTTATATTATTTCAATATCAATCCAAATTTTTAAAGAAAACGATTTATGTTGTTTATGCAATAAAAACAATAAGAAAGCTTATCTTATTCTTTTAACTTGTTTGACCCGTTTAAAAATATACGAAAATTATTAGGATGAGTCGGAACACATTTTGTCTAACAATCTTGAGAAAGATGATGACTTATAATAACTTGACAATGTAGTCGGCTTGCATATATGATCAGTTGATCTGGCAAAATGGTCCCAGGGACCGACCTTGGGCTCAGACCGACTGCAACTATAAGCGCTTGTGTGTGATCTGATCATATATGCAAACTGGTCCGAGGGATTGACCACAGGTTCAGACCGACTGCAACTGCAAGCGCATGTGTGTTATTTGATCATATATGCAAACTGGTCCAAGTGATTGACCTTGAGTCCAGACTGACTGCAACTGCAGGCGTGCAGAACACGTGAAGCCTTCATGTCATGCATGTGGGTGGCGTTTATCTATTCATAAGCAACTTAACCAAAATGCCAAAACTAGAATACAAACTGATGATCATAGTTAAACATGTCTTCAACCCGAATTCAAAACAGAACTCTCATACTAAAGCCTTAACCGAGCCAATTCTATTATCAAAATTGTGATACAGTTCATTTAAACATGCATGTTTATCGGTAATCATAACATACACCATCCATAAACATTCAAAAGAATGTGGGTCGTCTTTCAACAGCTACATTCAACATCTTCTTCAGCTCTCGTTGGTTCTTTCACTTAACTTACCTGAAACTGCAAAGAAATAAACTACGGGTCAAATGATATATCAGCATGTACAACACAAAAAAAAAAAAAAAAAAAAAAAAAAAAAAAAAAAAAAAACTAAAACCTTATACTGATTTTTGCCTTTAACTCCTTTGAAGACCACATACCTAGTAGAAAAGCTATGTTTTACCTGATCTCATTGGTTAGCAGGGTATTGGTTGAGTCCCGTATGTTTTCCAATAACAGATTCTTATTGTTATAAAAAAAAATGTAAAAAAGAAATTTATATAATGTCTTTAAGCACCAGCAGGGTATCTTTTAATATGAAAAATGGTTCGTAAGCAAGTTAAATGACCAAAATACCCTTATCATTCATCCATTTATCTTCAACTTGAAGAACAAGAATAAGTATGAAAAATGGTTCAAAAAAGAAATAAAACTTGAATAAATGAGACAGTTTTGTTACAGCAACATCTCTGCAATCTGAACAGCATTAAGAGCAGCCCCCTTGCGTATTTGGTCGCCACAAACAAAGATATCCAATCTGTATCGAAAAGAACACAAAATTGTGTCAAACACAAATATAATATGAAAAGCTGAGCCGTTTGTTCAAGAATTACAGACCCATGGTTTCCATCTAGAGACTCGTCTTGACGGATCCTGCCAACAGCCACATCATCTTTGTTTGAAACTTCCAAAGGAGTAGGGAACCGATTGCTAGCCCGATCATCAATAACAACCACACCAGGGGCTTTCTTCAATATGTCCCTTGCTTCATTCTACATAAAAACACATTAACATTATAATCACAACCATAAACACAAAAAGAGGTTAGCAGTAATGATTAACGACACAAGGGTACCTCATCAAGCGGGGTCGCAAATTGTAGGTTCACGCTCTCGGCATGGGCCCGCATAACTGGAACCCGTATACATGTGGCAGTCACTTTGATATCCTTGTCATTCTGAGTGTTCAAAATGAGTTTAAATTACATCCAGTTAGCATCTTTCAGCATAAAGAAGAAACACTTACCCAGATTTTCCTTGTCTCTTTCACTAATTTCATTTCTTCCTCATTATATCCATTTGAGAGAATTGGTGCATTATGTGAGAACAGATTAAACGCATACTGCATTTAAAGTACAAAATTATGTCAGTGACCGGTTACATTCATGAAAATCACCAAAATAAACATTGTTGGCCAATTTTTTTAAAGTCCTAAACATATTTGAGATTCAGTCAAATGTAGGTTGATATAACACATTTATTAAACAAGTTTAACCCAAATAAACTTGTTAACCCGTTTAAGTATAAGGGTTTTTGAAAAAGTTTCAATTTAAATTTTTTAAGATATTATTTAAGAGATGTTAACATTTAAAGTTTGATACTTTGTTTATAATTCTTCCTCCCACTATTATTAGATTTCCCTCTAGTACTTTTCACAACTCTTTCACTTCCAGCAAATGGATATTAAGTGGGTCATCTAGAAAAACAAAACAAACACAATTTTAAGTGTGTTCGGGTTATGGTTGAAGTCTTTAACATGAATAAATAGATTTATCACATTTAGTTTCACCTATTTAATCCATCAACCCACCTACCCGAAGTCTTTCAACCCACTAACCCGTCACAATTGACACTCCTAGACTAAATATGAGCACAAATGACAAGACTTAAATTTCACTGGATGTTGCAGCAAACAAAAACCGACCATAGGACCCAACGATCATTTTTACACAAAATTGAGCGCGAAAAAGGCGAAAGCTTGATTTTGTACCTTTCCACCAGAAAATGTACATTTTTTCACCCAATAGAATAGCGAAAAAGTACAAAATCTGATGAAACTCTCAGCCCTTTCACGCCCAATCCAGCGATAAAACAACCTACCTATACACACACCCTCGTTTCATCGGCTCTCAAAGCCTATCTTTAGATTATTCCCTTAATTCATAACAGTTTAACTGTTTAAGTATATGTTTAACAAGAAGAAAACCTGTTGTTTGAAGATATTACAAGTGGGTCGTTTCCCTTCAAGCACCTACATTTCAACAACAAGAAATCAAATCCAACATACTTATCATCAACACCACATACAAAAACCAATCAGATCAAAAACAATATTCAAAACCTCACGAGTCTGCAGCTCAAGTTCTTCCATAGCTGCAGCACCAGCACCACTAGCAGCCTGATACGTACTAACCACCATACGCAACACCTGCAGCATTCAAGAACCTCACATAACCAACTTCAATTCGATCAATTTGAGTACAATCGATTCAACAACTAGCGAAATTGATCACCTTTGCACGACGATGAAGAGGGGTAGCAGCCATCAAACAGATAATCGTCGAGCAATTAGGGTTCGCAATCAAGGCCCCTTTCTTCATCCCCAATTTGATATGCGACATTGCATCTGAATTAACTTCCGGAATCACCAACGGGACTTCAGCATCCATACGAAACGCAGAGCTGTTATCAACAACAATCGTCCCACAATTCACCGCAATGGGTCCGAATTCTTTGCTAATCGACCCGCCGGCGCTAAACAGAGCAATGTCGACATCCTTAAAGCTGTCGCCGGTGAGTTCTTCGACGACGTATTCGTTGTCTTCGAAGGTGTACTTCTTTCCGGCGGAGCGTTTGCTGGCGAGCATTTTGATCGATCGGTAGGGGAACGAGCGGTCGGAGAGGACGGAGAGGAATTCTTGGCCGACGGCGCCGGTGACGCCGACGACGGCGATTGATGGGGCGTCTTTTTGGAGGGACATGCGAACGGTGAAGGGGGTGGTGGGTTTGAGGAGGCGGAGGGAGGTGATGGGGGCGGTGGCGCCGGTGAGGTGGTGGCGGTGAGCGGTGGCCGGAGATTGCATGATGGTGGAGATGATCGGAGAATTGGTGAGTGTTCGCCGGAGTGTGGTGGTGGAAGAGGCGGCTAAAAGGTGATAGGGTTAAAAGGCTGCTGAGGAGCTAAAGTGTGGGAAAGTACACTTTTGAGTCCAGGAGTTTGATGTAAGTTTGTTTTGGTCCTCATTGTTTTCGGTATGTGACATTTAGATTATTATATTTTTCATCATCGTAAGTTACGATACTTAAGAGCATTCGCATCTTATTCTTTATATATTTATGAGTGTGTTTTTTATACTATAAAAAATACATGTGAATGGTTGTGAGTGGAAGATAGAGAATATGTTACTGTGTATTTTATATTTGGTAGAATATTGCTCATCTTTATTACTTTTTAAATGTTTTTGAGTAAATTACATTTTTCGTTCTTTAGGTGTATAGTAAATTTCAGGTTTCGTCATTAGATTAAAGAAATTACAATAAACGGCCTACACATTTGAAAAAGCTTGCATGTTTTGTCATTTTCTTTAACGAACATTAGTTTTGTCTGTTAAGTTAGGTCATGTATCTTGCATATGAGGGCAATTTAATCATTTTCGTCATATGAATATTAAGGGTGGACAGTGAGGGTGGACGACAAGATCTTTGTAGACAATGATGCTAATATTGATGGTGTTGGTGGACGATGATGTTGATAGAAGATGATGGAGAGGGTGGATGGCGATATGATGGTGATGGTGGACAACGATTTGGGGGGGGTGGGGGGGGGGGTGGGGATACAATGGTGATGGTGGTGGCAATATCTTAGTAAGGTGGGTTGGGGTGGAGAGAGATAGATAGAGAGAGAGAGAGAGAAAGAGATATGAGTGTATTGACTGAATGTATTTTTTTTGTTTATATAATTTTAATTGTATTCTTTAATTTTAAGTTTTTAGATATAAAATGACTAATATTTCCTCACATGAGAAGCACATGTCTTCATTTAACGGCCAAAATAGACATCTGTTAAAGAAAATGATGAAACGTGTAAACTTTTTTAAACGTAAAGAACATTTATTGTAATTTGCTCAACTTAAGTATAAAATTTGAAATTTACTATAAATCTAAATGATGAAAAATATAAAGTGGTTGTGACTTGAGGAGAGGAAAAAAAAATAATAATAAAAGTATAAAAAATATCAATTAATTGAAAATAAGAGAGAAAAGATAATAATAATTTTTAATCTATACTAATAATCCTTTTAATGCTTCCCCCAATTATTTTCCCGCCTAAACTATTTATTTTATTTTTTAAAAGTCAAGTAACTAATTTCTAAATATTTCTCTTTCTCTCTCTATTATAAATTCAAGTCCTTGAATTAATAATTTTTAAAATATTTTTTCATTAAATAAAAACTAAGTATTTTGATTAAAAAATATATTTTTTCAAAAATAAAATTTTCTAAAACTATGATTTTCTAAAAAAAATGAAGCTTTTTTAAATTATGAAATATTTAAATTCAATCTTTTTATAATATAAAAGTTTTATAAAAGAACATTTATTTAAAACAAACCCGGAGTTTTTAAACAACAAAATACTGATAAAATAATAAAAAAAATTTCAAAGCAATTTTTTAAAATGAAAGTTTTAAAAATAATAAAAAAATCAAAATACTTAACCGTACGTAAATTTAATCATATGTTATATTAAAATAACGTTTTACAATTCCTATTCATCATCAATAAATATTTAATATTTTTGTTATTCAACCCGTGTAATACACGGGTATATAACCTTGTGTATTTATAAAGATGAAGATATAAAATGAAATGTGAATCTTTAAATAGTATATAATTCAGATTTTGTATGTCAAAAGATTATACATAGGAAGGTGTAAACGTCTAAACATGTTGTTGGTGTAAACCTCATCTTGAATTTTGAATGTTGGAACACTAAGTAAAGGATGAAATGTCGTGAAGCTACTATACGAGAGGTTTGATCTTAATCTCAAGTGGCGTGGAGGCCTTAGTATTGTAAGAGCATTTACATTGGAGTTTTTATAATCATCTTTATCTTTAAAATATAATATAATAAATGCTTAAAAATTACTTTTCATTTGAGCATTGTAGAGTGATCAACAAAACTACGAAAGTTATTAATAAGAAATCTTGTATTACTTTTCATTTACGTCAAAAACTTAACTAGAATTTTTTTTAAAAGTAACACTAACAAATAGGATAAAATGACATTGCAAGATGATTCAGAAATTCTATATCCTTAAGAATCCATACTTTTTTAGTATCGTGAGAGTAACATTCTAACTCTTATCGATCCATAGATCACTACAACCGACTAACCACACTTAAAAAATAATTTGATAAAAAGAGTAGTTTTTAAAAGAAAATTGAAATCATAAGGGGATAAAACATTAAATCTTAGAAGCGTTTGGTAAGAATATAGATATTTTTCAAACTGATATATTAATAGTTAGTAGTTGGTAAAACCAAATTAATAATAATTAATCAGAGCCAATGTTTGAACCTAAAATCTTCAAAAAAAACAAAGTCTTCCACCTCCCGATCATACCATTAAACCAAAAGATCGTTGACATAAGAATATAAACATGAAAGGGATTACTTTGTCTTTTTTTCATTTTATCTACTATTTTTCCAATAAAAGAACTTTATTTGTTAACGACTTGTAACGTTTAAAAATATAGACAGTAAGAAAATGTATGGAGATTCGAGTTAGGAAATTATCATAACATTGAGCTAAGATTGACACATAGAACAACATAAGCTGTAGTAGAAATGAGTTGTTTTAAAAAAAACAACACTAAGATAGTTCGATCCTTTATATATTTTTTTTTATGGTAATTAGATGCGACAAATGGAGCCAGCAATAGTCGAGGTGTTAGTGGTTTTGATGATGAGGTGATGTTGGCAGTGTTGGTGGAGATGTCGACAGCAGCAAGAGAGGGTCAGTTGTGGAGGCATCAGAGGTAGTAATGCCAAACCCTTTGAATCTGTTTTAAGCTAGCAAATTTTATGAAATTAACTAGGTTTGATCCATTGTACCATATACACAAACTAATAAAAATAAAGCAAACCCATCATTTAATGAAATACTTTTAATGAAATACTTACAAAACTAATAAACAATCTAAATCCATGATCAATAAACTGTCTCCCTACAAATTGGGCAAAAACTCGCGTGGCGTAACCACTCGTCGATACATTCTAAATGATACCAATGCGCGCATTCGAGTGCGTGGCACATCTCACCCGCTTCAAACTCTTTCTGACAAATCACACAAATCTCCTCCTCCACATTCTCCTCCTCGTTATCCTTTCCACAAATCTCGACCAGATGTTCTTGAATAATCTTTTCATCCGATACGCCATTTGTACAACCGCACACATACTGCATTACAAGCCTCGCGATCATCATAACCCCTTCGGGATCGCGCTCGTCACCAAAGAGTTGTGATCCATCCAAGAGTCTAGCAGTGGCTACTGATTGATGATCAGTGGTGAACTCCATAAAGATGGTTCTATAAGCATGCCAGTCGTCGAGCAACATGGAGTGAACGCGCTCTTCGTATTCTTGGATCTTTATGGCTGACTCGTTTGCTGACCGGGTGATAACCAATACTCGATGCACATGAATCGTATGATGATCATCGAGTTGCGCATTCATGTTGATTAGAAGTCGGGACCCCGGGACTATAACCCCGTATGAAGACATAGACATGACTCGAACTTTTTGAACTAGAAACTGATCAAATTTGAATTGAAAGTATGATGTGAGTAATATATTTATAGGGGAAGTGTGTGTACTTATTGTTTTAATCACTTATGCCGCAAGTGATAAATCTTTTAAAGTTGTTTCGAACTACAAATAAATGTGGTAAATTTGGATAAGTTTTATTTTTTGTAACTTATACGGCTTTTAAGTTGTTTCCATATATATACGAATGTGATAGATTTGGATACCTTTGATTCCGTTGATTCTCATCTTAAATTTAGATATTATCTTTTATAACGGATGAAAAAGTATATAAAATTCAAGATATATGATCATTTTAAATCTTTAAGGATATGATATTATCCGATGGTATCCAATCTTGTAGTCACTAGTTTTATTGTAACTCTAACAACTTTTTATTTATCGATGGATGTGATCTTATAGAGATTTATATCATGTATAGAAAATGTATTTTGATTTTTTAAATATACAATTGTCACTTTTTTTTAATATAATATACATATAAAATAATCCTACTTTAATAAAAGAGTAACTAAAGAGCACACATGATAACGTCACTTTCATTCTCACCATAATTTTTCCTCTTCCCTCTCCTATTAATTAATTACATTAATTACCAATACTATTATTTAAGTATTTTTTAGATTAAATTTTTTTTAATAAATTAAGAAAAAAACTTTTGATTAATGTTATCAAATAAATTTTTTTTAAATAATAATTTTTTAAAAATTCCAATTTTTTTAAAATATAAAATATTTTAAAATTAATAATTTTAAAAAGTAAAATTTTTATAAACCAAAAATATTTAAAATTAAGAGTTATAATAAAAAGAATTTTAAATTACTTTTTATAAAACTGTTTGTTTTGTCATAAAATGTTTAAATTTTTGAACAAAATAAAAGAAAAAGTTTAAAAAGTTAATATCATTATTTATTACTTATAGTCTTTACTAATACGTAATTTTAATTATATCTTATTTTAGAATATCGTTTATGATTAATAAAATTTTATTTGTTAAACCCGTATAATATACGTGTTATTAAAGATAGTTTGACATATTTATCTACTTTTTAATCTGATCTTGTAGCACATTAAGGTGGTGTTTGTTTTTTTAAAAAAGATCTACGAAGCCTCTTTTGTCAGCACCCTGCAGACCACGCGCAGACATGAGTGTCTGCAGACTGTTTGTTTTTTCGAAGAAATTTCATTAAAAAAAGTCTGCGCGAGATCTTTTTGAGGCAGACATAAGTTTATGTATTCATACATCTTCTCAAACCTCTTCTCATCCCCAACCCAGCCAAATCGCCGCCTCCCATCCCCAACCCAGTCAAGTCGCTGCCGGCCCCCTTCCACCGTCTCGCCGCCGCCGACCCCCCATCCCGTCGCCTCCATCCACCGCCGCGCGCCATCGTCCCGTCTCCGCCTGATTCTACCATCCCCAACCCAGCCAAGTCGTCGCCTACCCCCCCTCCACCGTCCCGTCGCCACCGCCCGCCGCCGACTCTCCCTTCATCGTCCCGTCTCCGACTCTCCCTTCACCGTCCCGTCGCCGCGCGCCGTCGTCTCCCTTCATTGTCCCGTCGTCGCCCACCCCCCTCCATCGTCCCGTTCTGATTCCTTGCAGAGGTTGTTCCGCCATCGCTGGTGGTTCTGTTGATGGTGGTGGTGGTGGATGACGATGGTAGTGGTGGATGACGGTGGTGGTGGTGGTGGTGGTGGTGTCTGCAGATGTATATAGAAACAAACAGTCTTCTTCTTGCAGACTGCAGAGTTTGGTCCACCTCTTCTGCTACAGATGTAGTGCGCAGACTGAAAACATTTTACCTCTTCAAAAACAAACAGCACCTAAAGAATCGATATAGATGACAGGAAAACAAGGGGACAAAAACGATGAAATCAGAAACTGTAAGAGTGCTAACGTAATAGACATTCTCAAAATTTGGGACCTTAATTTAGTTTTCTCCTCTATTCTTAACTTTGTCGCAAACTTTCTAATTTTCCACTTTATAACTCTAAGGCCACACGGAGTGTGGCTCCCTAGTGTGGAGTTTTTCTCGACTTGTAGATGAGGTGAAGGTGGATAAGTGATGAGGTAGGTGATGAGGCGACACTTTATACTGAAAATTTGTTTGAAAATTGGAGATTATTTACCAATTTTGAAAGTAATGCAAGAAGAAAAACAAACAAGCGGGGATTTGAAATCACGATATGGAATCAGGGAAAAGGGACCCCCGTCGAAACGAAAAAACAAAACAAACAAATAGTGAAGAATTTGCTCTTGATAGGGAGGGAGATTTTCATGAAGATATCTTGTTGTATATAGAAGGGTAATTTCACATAATAGTAATTAAAATTCTTAAAAGTGTTTTAATAAAACCATTTAAATGGTAACTAGGATTCATATATTTTTCACTTAGGTCATTTAATTTAAAAACATCTTAACACTTATTAGAAAAAGTCATTAGATTGAAACATTTAGTGAAAGTTGAGCGACTTAAAAACATAAAAACGAACCTGAGTAATTTAATAAAACATTTAATAAACTTGGTTACTAATCTTGAGTCTAATATAGTTAGTGGCTATTTTATAGCATTTTAATGGTCATTAAGAGTCTATCTCTTAATGATTCATAATCTTTTAACGGTTAAAAGATAACCCTAATACTGAATGGTTAATAGGTATAATTAAGATTTAACCTATTAACCATTCAGCATTAGGGTTACATATTAACCATTAAGAGGCTATGAAACATTAAGTGGTAGCCTCCTAATGACCGTTAAAAGTCTATTAGTTATATTCGATAATAAAACTACATGAGAATGAGAGTCCAGGTTTGCAATTAGGAATTGATTACATAATGAAAACATGTTGAATTTTAATTTTTTATGAGTTGTAAGGATCTGTTTGGCATTAGATAATAGAATGGATGAGCGAATGGAATGGATGAGAGTATGAAATTAATCATTACATTTCATTATCATATTTGATTACCATATGCGAATGAAATAAATCATTACTTTATATTGTTTGATAGGTAAGAAAATATAAAGAAATGGAATACAAAAGTGGTTATGATAGTGATGGCCAGTGATGGCGGTTGCAAGTGACGGTGGTTGGCGGCGATGGTGGGCGGCGCAGGTGCTGACGGTAGTCGTGGTTGTGGTTTTGGGGTAGCTGTTGGTAATTGATGGTAGTGGCCAATGGTTTTTAGTGGTGGTTGTCGGTGACGGTGGTTGTGGTGGTGGTGGGCAGTGATGGTGGTGGTGCTAGGGTAGCTAGTGGTAATTGGTGGTGGTGACCGGTGTTTGTGGATAGTGGTTGCCAGTGGTGGTGGTTTTCGTGATGGATGTGGTGGTGGTAGTGGTGGTTGTCGGTGGTGATGGTGTCTGGTGGTGGTGGGCAGTGGTGGTGGTGAGGTGGTGGTCGGTGGTGATGGTGGCCATGCCTAGTGGTGGTGGTGGCCGATAATGATCGATCTTGGTGGCCGGTGGTGGTTGTTATGGTGGGTGGGTGGACGGTTTTGGTGACTAAAAATGGAAGAAAGAATTGAATGAAAAGAAAAAGAAGAGGGGAAGGTTGGAATGAATTTGAGAGAATAGAAACAATTATGTAACGATTCATTCCATTAACTTCACCAACTAAATATGTTTTTTTCCATTCACCTTTAAATTGTTCATTCTATTCCTCCCACCTGTACACTACCGTATATCAAAATGGTATTTGTAACACCTTGGATGGCAACCGGCAAAACTAACAAATGCCTTACCAAAGTTAAAGTTGTCTTAGTGTAACTCCCCAAGCTAGCATTGCTAAGTATGCATACTACTGCCATAAACCTTGAGCTTTAAACTCTGAGCTTTAAACAATGTATTGAAATAAAAGAAATAAAAAGTAAACTATAATAAGTATTTTATAGAGGTGTCTATAATTGACTGGCTGGTAAACATCCACATCACTATATAAAAAGAAATACAATTCCTACTAATAGAACAAAAAATAGAACTACTCTAATACGATCCCTTTTCCCCTACTCATCACAGACTTCAATCTGTATTCTCTTCGTTAAATAAACTCTTGTTTCTTACAAAATCAAGACGAATTGAAACCCGAGCATGATAGTACATGTTTGCGATAACAATATGAAAATTACAATCTAGAAAGCTTATCTAAATAAACTTGAACTCTCTTAATTGGTTACTTAATCTTTCTTTGGATGTGCAAAGGGGCTTAATAATCACTAATCACCATGTATGAGAGTTAGGTGTCTTTTATTTGTTGAAGGGTTGCTTATGAAATTTGAAGTGTCCAACTTATATTAAGAGGATCAAAAGTCAACAAAGTATTTATTTTTATAAGACAAATAATAATAATAATAACTATATAATCTTAAACTTAAACTTAAACACTTCAATTTTCATAATCATTTAATCGTCACCTAGGAAAAATATTGTTGGTTTTTTGGGTTCTATGATTTCCACAGTTCCCTCAAGCATCTTGGCCACCTTCCCCATTGACGGTCTCATTTCGGGCCGATCTTGGAGGCACCATATCGCGGTTTTCACCATTCGTGTGATCATGTCCTCGTGGAGTCGACTATCGTATGAGTTCTTTATCTGATTGTCCAAAATATCTTCTATATTCATTTCTTTGTACACCTTATCAAATGCCCATCTAGGGAAGTACCACTCTTCGCTATCCATTTTCGAACCTTGAATGTCAAAATTACGCACCCCGGTAACGAGCTCTAACAAGACCATTCCAAAGCTGTAAACATCCGCTTTTGGCGTAATTTGATCGCTTTTGACCCATTCGGGTGCCATGTATCCACGGGTTCCTCGCATTCTCGAGTAGCTAACCATGTCCTCTTTCTTTCTTAGTTTTGATAGCCCAAAGTCTGATATCTTCGGGCAAAAATCTGCTCCGAGAAGTATGTTCTCGGGTTTGATATCACAATGAAGCACCCATTCTAGACACTCTTCGTGCAAATACGCTATTGCCCTTGCTACTCCTAGAGCTATACGGTACCTAATCCCCCAATCGAGCATGGGTTTTCGGTCCAACAACTTGCCCCCTTCAGCATCTTCATGTTCAACCGAGTAGTTGACTTTTCCCGAACGAAACAAGAACTTGTCCAATGATCCGTTTGGCACGTACTCGTAAACGAGGATCCTCTGACCCTTCTCGGCACAAAATCCCCACAAACGGACTAAATTGAGATGGTGCATTCGAGCAATAATAGTGACCTCCGCCCAAAACTCATTATCTCCACCTGTAACGTTTTTCAAGCACTTAACCGCAACAACCCGATGATCACTCAAAACCCCTTTATAAACATCACCAAACCCACCCTTCCCGACAACGTTCGCGCTTGAGAAATCATTTGTAGCCGCTTTAACCTCCGCATAACTAAACCTCTTCGGTCCACCAGCAGGCAAGAACTCTAGCCCAAACGTCCGAGCCATGTCTCGATACTTCACATATTTCTTCAGAAACACCCAAAAGAATGCCACACCACTAATCAACTCAGCCGCGAACAAAGTCGATATAATCGCAATATTCCGCGTCGTCGAGTCGGACTCGTCGGGCGGCAACGGAAGGCTAATCTGAACCGGGCATGTCGTCTCGAGAATGCTCGTCAAGCCCTTAAACGTCGTCGTGTCGGTCTCGGAATTATCGACCCGAAGAAAAAAAGCCGCTTCGGTCGCGGGAGACCAGTACCCGTAGTATAACCGTCTCACGAGCATACAGTACCGCTGACCGTCGTACTTGTACCCGAACCCGAGACACTCCGGGTCATTCAAGCATCCGGATTCACACATAGAAAAGTTAGACGCCTGGATAGACCGTTGACTCCCCTGACCCGACCCGCCACTAAAGTTCACATAATCCAGTTGCAGAAACTTCCCACCATTAACAATCTCCACCTTCCTCCGGCAATCACCACCGGCGCCGGAGCCGGAGACTAGCCGGAACCCCGGCGGACAATCACAAACAGTAGAATCGTAAGTATCACCATACATACATATCGAATTGGGGCCACAAGTCCCCTTGATTTGACACAACTCCGGTACCGCTTGCCAAACAACGTTCCATTGATGAACACTCGGATCGAAGCTGTAAATCCTCAAATTGCCGTTGTCGTCGAGCTTCAATCGCCTCAGCAATCGATCACCGTAGTCGGAGGTGATGAACGAATTTCCGTTTTCTTGTTGAACCATACCGTTGTCATCTAGGGTTAAAAACGCGTTACTGTTGGAATAATACGAAGCTTCTGGATCCAAATCGTAACTGCCGTTGAAGATCAGTTGTGATCCGGTGAATCGGAATGTTCCGTTTTTCACAGAGAGAATCGTTCCGGTGATGTTCTGATTCGGAACGATTGTGTTCGTAGGGTGAAGGAAGCTACTCCAGTTGCCGTACGACAGGTTTCCGTCGTCGGAGAGACGGAGGATCTGAGAACTGTTGTCGGAGGACGTCGGAGCTCCGGGGAGTCTGGCTCCGACGAGGCGGAGCTCGCCGGAGGCGGTGATTGAGAGGGAGGATGATCCGTTGACCGGCGAATCGGCGTTGACCGACCAGATTGTGGTGGTTTCGGTGATGTTGGCGTAGTAGACGGAGAAGATGAAGTGGTCGGTGGTGTTGGGTTGCCGGAGGAAGCCGGCGGCGAAGACGGAGTTGTTTGATATGAGTCTTCTGTTTTCCGACGGACTCCATGGGAAATCGGAGGTTGACGATGAAGTGATTTGGGCGTTGGATGTTGGAAAAGCTAAGTGGAGGAAGAAGAAGATGATGAGAGGGCTGGTGGTGGACATGACGGTGGTGGCGGCGGCGGTGGCGGTGGCGGTGGCGGTGGCGATTGGTGGTTGATTATTGGATTGTGATGTTATGGTGTGAATGTGTGATATTAATGGTGGTCTTCGTTGTTTGGAGCGTTGACGAAGACGGTTGACTTTGTGGACATCGGTCTACATGGCTGCTAGAAGTTAAGTTATTTGCGTATTAGCCCCTGAGGTTTGAGACTACTTGAAGCTAGTGTGTTGATGAGAAATTAAGAAGTAAGGTTAAAGAGATTAACGTAGACTCTAATCATGGGGGAATCTTTTTATAGAACTAGTTTTATACTGGTCACGGGTTGCGACGGCATCATGTGCGACATAATAAATTATAGACAAACAATCGCTTTGACTTGTCTCTGGATCAAATTCACGTCAAATCGTAAAGTAATTTGAACTTGTATCATTAAATGAAAACATATTATACTTGACCCGCATCTTTTACAAAAAAAAAATTATATCAAAATGTAGACCAAGTCACATTAAAGAAGCACACATTTATCATCCCGACACATTTTTGAACAAAATTTACATTGAAACGGAGTAGAAAATGTTTATATTTGACCCGACTCAAACGTAGATAATCTCAAAACGTATATAAACAGATGCAGGAAAACGTTTTATATTTGACCTAACTCGTATCTGAAAATACTAACGCAAGAATTAGTTTTTTAAGTAAGAATTATACCGGGTAAATTCGAAACTTTAAAAACTTAAAAAGGTTAAAATGTCATGTAAAAGTTGATCAGACAGATTAAATTCAATAAACAAATATAATTTTATTCAATAAAAAATATTATTATTATATAATAATAATAATTATTATTATATAACTCAATGAAAAAATGTATTATTATTAATAGTATTATTAGTATTATTTTATTAATATTATTACTATTCATTTCTATATCAATTAATATAGTGGGGGAGTAGATTGTTTATGAACTATGATTAGAGTTATCCTAGCTTTGTGAATTTATGATATTTTTTGTTAATAATATGTGGTTACAGACGCAAATTTAATAAATGTAGATGAGTAGTACTATATGGTGTTATATTGTTGAGAGAGAATCTTGTTAATGAGGTTAGACTTTGACTGATTTCAAAGGCAATGTTACGATGACAAAAAACAACTATTAGAGCAACCCTGAGGTGAAGAACCTGAAGAAGTCATCTTAAAATGTATGTGTATGTGTGTTTGTTTACTGGTAGAGTTGTAAACGAATCAAATGAACACGAACGGGACTTTGTTTGTGTTCATTCATTAGAAAAATAATTTGTTTATAAACTGTTCACGAACGCTTAACGAATGAGATTTTTTGTTCGTGTTCCTTTATTAAGGAAATAAGTCTATTCATGAACTGTTTACGAATATAAACGAACCCAAATGAAGTCGAGCGAACGCACACAAATATTCATGAATATTGAATTGATGAATACAAATGTAAATTTTTAAAACAAACAAATATACTATCATATATTGATTTTATAATTGTAATCACTAACATTATGTAATATCCACCAAATATAAATAAGTACTTAACATAATTATCACAAACATAACTTTTCAATAAACGAAAACAAAGGAACATAAACGAACACATTATCGTACGTTTACGAACATAAATGAACGAAGGCAACCTCTTTTCATGTTCGTTCATTTAACTAAACGAATACAATTTTCTTGTTCGTATTCGTTAATTTATTAAACGAACGAACATAAACGAACTTTTCGCTGATCGATTCACGAACTGTTCGCTAAACAATCGATTCATTTACAGCCTTATTTACCGGTGCTTGAATGTCCGAAACAAGTTTCAACGTGTTTGGCGCACCTAGTAAAAACAACTAAACAAGTTTTTTGGTGTGTGAGGCATAAGAGGAGAACCAAATGTTTTGTTTCGGAGAAGACTTACACCATCTAGCTAGTTAACCAATTTAACCAATGTCCAATGTAACCAATGTAACTTTATGACTTACTCATGTAACGTCATTTAGTGGCCTTTTATAAGGCATGCAATAAACCGAGCTGCTCGCGAGCTGCTCGAGATCGGATTATAGAAAGCTCGAAACGAGTCGAGCTTTATAGAGCCCGAGCCTGAAAAAAAGCTCATTTACTTATCGAGCTCAAGCCCAAGCTTCACATATCAAGCTCAAACCGGCTCGTAAGCCTAAATAAGCTTTGTTACTTATATATTTTCTATTTAATAAATTAAATAAAAACGAGTCAAGCTTGAGCTTCAATAGTACTTGACGAGCCGAGCTCAAGCTTTAAAAATAAAGCTCCAAACAAGCGGGGCTCGAGCTCGAGCCCTCTTAAGCTAAAACGAGCCGAGCTCGAGCTAGCACAAGCTCGGGCTCGGCTCGGCTTGGCTCGTTTGCACCCCTACCTTTTATACACATTTAGACAAGTTTATAGCTACCAAACTGGTTAGTCATATATTGATCATTTTGGGATGCCATAAAGAAATCTTTAAAAAACATTGATCATATATACAAACATATTACTAAACTTTTGACATACATGCAGCAAGATGCCCATCAAGAATTAACTTTGTACAATGCATAGTTCTCAGTTTAAAGGTGAATCCTAGGTATATGTCTCCACATGTATTTCGAGTATAAGGATAGAGATTTAATATTGTCCTCACATATGTTTTTCATTTTAAAATTTCTTTTTTGGAATATGTCCACACATGATTGTGGTGTGTGCAAAATATTAACCAGATTCTTAAATGAAATCCGTTTATTTCTTACTTGAAAAATCGTCACACTAGTTTAATGACAGGGTCCCATATCTCCTTACGATTTGAGATGTGCTATAATGCCCCTGACGACTTTTTATATAGAAAACGTTTTTATTCAAAAAATCTAAAAAAATATCTTATTTCTCCAAAGGTATAAAATCTACTTTTCATAAAAATATTAATAATGATAATGTTTTTTATATGTGAAGTATTTGAAGGTTTATTAACCTATTAACGTTTATCAAATTGTTTACAAAAAAAATTAAAACTTATAATTTAAAATAATTCAAAAATTATAATCTCTTCCCCATTTACATGTACGTTTTTGTTTTGATAACTTTATATAGTACGCACAACTTCAGTTTAAATTGAAATTAATTTTTAAGATAGATAAAAATAAGCACGTTGTAACATCATATTCAAAATTTTATAAAACATAAAATTTTAAAACTTTTATGAGGAAATATATGTGTGTGGTCAAAAAACAAATAAATTAAGTATTGGATGTAATATGTATCTATAATTTAAGTTGTAAAATCATATTCAAAATTTTATAAAACATAAAATTTTAAAACTTTTATGAGGAAATATATGTGTGTGGTCAAAAAACAAATAAATTAAGTATTGCATGTAATATGTATCTATAATTTAACTTGAGGGATTAAAAAGTAAAATATAAACTTTTAACTTCTAACTTCAAAAGGAACCTTTAATTGATAAAAGAGTAAAATGTCATTTCCGTCCCTGAAGTTTTGTTTAATTTGTCATTTCAATTCAAAAACTGCTTTTTTTGCCATTCAGTCACTGTAGTTTACTAAATGTTATCATTTTCATCCACTCCACTAACACCGTTAAAACTCCATTAAATATAAGGGTATTTTAGTCTTTTTCAACACCCTAATTATCCAATTAAAATTAATTAATTAAGTAATATTCAATCAAAACTAAAAAACACATGAAGCGACTCGTGAGACCGGTCGCTTCAATTAATTCTAACACATGTTATTCGATTAAGGTTTGCTCTGAGATTCCAATTAATCTTCACGTTTTGTTTGAACGTGTACTGTTGTTCGATTGAGCTCTACTGTTGTCACGTTTTGTTTGATTGAGGGTTGCTATTGTCACATTCAAACGTGACAATAAGCAGATCTCAATCAAATAAAGCATGTCAACAACAAACCTCAATCCCACAACAGACCCCAATCAAATAACGGTACACGTTCGAACAAAACGTGAAGAATAATTGAAATCCCACGGTAGATCTCAATCAAACAACATGGGTTAGAGTTAATCGAAGAGTCTGGTCTCACTAGTCGTTTCATGTGTTTTTTTGTTTTAATTGGATAATTAGAGTGTTAAAAAAGACTAAAAATACTCTCATATTTAATGGAGCTTTAATGGTGTTAGTGGAGTGGATGAAAATGGTAACATTTGGTAAACTACAGTAACTGAAATGACAAAAAAAAAAGTTTTTGGATTGAAATGACAAATTAAACAAAACGTCGGGGACGAAAATAGCATTTTACTCTTGATAAAATTACACAAACATCATTGCATCATGACTTGTAAAAAATGAAACTTCAACTTGTACCATATGTATCAAGTCTTTACATTTTTATAAAGAGTTTGTATATAATCTATCAATTCTAATAAACCAATATTTTTGAGGACACATGACGTGATTTTATACATTCTCATATTAGTTTTCTCGTCTTAACCAATATACATATTTTAATTAAAATGATTTTAAACACTTAATAAAATCACATTCTCTTTTCCATATATGAATTTCTCATTTTCTTTCATAGATTTTTTTCTTTCATTTTAGATTAATAATTTTTTTATTTCTCTATACAATCAATCGACCTAAAAGTTTTCAACATTAATTTTGAAATCATTTGCTTGATTTTCTTAGAGTGATTTAATAATAGTAGGTAATTATCTTACTTACTAGTAAGTTCTTCCAAGATATTACATGATATGAATTTTAAAGTAAATAAACTAAACAATTATCTATCTAAAATGTAACTTTTCTTACGATAATTATTTATTTACTAGATTATAAAATTTCAACTATAACATATTTTATAATATTAATTTTATAATTTTTAATCTTTATTATTTATCATTTATAATTTTTTAATATTTATTATTTATTATTTTACCAATAATTAATAATATCTAAAATACAAAATTTTCGTAAAAATTAATGGTCATGATGTTAAATTTATTCTACATACAATACATATGAGTTTTAACTTATATCCAATAGTTAAGTCCCAGCTAAGGGGAGATCCTAGAGAATAAATGCAGTTAACTAATAATAGGTGAGCAAACTACTCTTGACTCATGCGTCACATGTGTAAAATATTTAAATTTGATTTTGAATATGGCTGGTCAAGTTAAGATATTTTTAAATTCTTGTAACGAAAGCATTCACATTTCGTTTCTTATATTTATGTGAGCGCTTGTGAGTGGTTGTCAAGGAGGAAAAAAAATATTATTGTTTATTTGTAAATTTGAAAAAATATTCTTCAACTTTTATAAATTTTTTGATATGTTTAGAAGTGGTTGTGAGTAAAGGAGAGAAAAAATGTAATGATAAAGATATAAAAAATATTGTTTAATTGAAAATATAAGAGAAAAATTAATAGTTTTTAATGTAATTATGTAAATGAAGATAAAAAAATGAGATGTGAATTCTGTAAGTACTTTTAAGTTTTAAGACAAATCATAACACATCTCGAGCATATAAACAACCCCGGATATCTAGACATATTCAAAATAGTGAAATACTTAAAAGAGAAAATATTATGAACGTACCACATATCTTCATAAAATATTATAAAGTTATATGAGAAACCATAAATGCCTTACCTCAATACCATGTATAGATTCTTGGATACTAAATGAATACATCACACTTAGTGATATGCTAAATGAGCCACAAACATTTATTTTCAAGATATTACGTAACGTAAATTATATATTGCTTTTGATAAACGTATGATAAGATAACAAAAGTTGTCAGTTGGCGCATGAATTAAGCTTGTATATTGTCACGGACTGTGAAGAGCGACAGTATTATGCGTTATCGATAAAAACTATTTTTGTTTATTTTTTATAAAATAAATTACTAAAATCCAAATTAATAAGACTAGTCGTAAGAAAATAAAATAAAGTGGGGAGTCAAAGTGTATAACAAATCAAATAAAGACCGGAAAGTGTCAAAAGTTGTCGGACATTCAAATTTTCCAATTTCAGGTTCCACAAGTACGTGATAACGTGAACGACTTAATCAGCTTAATTGAACACTGACCCACCATATTTTCTATATTTTTATGAAGACTTACATTAGAGTTTAGTAATATTAAAGAAAATAGTTATAAATATGATGATATGAATTACAAAATATGAACGATTGTAAACGATATAAAATATAACGAGAAAATATAAAATATCAAACCTCAAATGCGAGAATTATTATGATATTGAAACGATATACATAAATATCATACAACTATATAATCACACAACAACTCATAGATCTACTTTAATTGGGAGCCTTTGAGTCGTCCTCGGGCTGAGATGGCAGCCAACGGGAAAGAAAGGCACCCATCAAAGATCAAAGGGGAGCGCTTGTGGGTGGAAGGATTTGGACATTACGTCGAAAATGTGTGTTTTTTAAGAATAAGTAAACATATAATATGACAGTTGATTGAATGTGTTTATGAGTGTTTTTATTTTTAATATTGGAGATGGTCTTATTCAATGATGTATTCAATAAAAACTCATTATTAGGATGAACAAGAAGTCGAGCACTAATCTCACCAAGAGCAGCTTGGATCCATATGAATGCAGTCATAATATTAGCACGACCTTGTATTCTAACTTCGGAGATGAATAGGGGATTCTAGAGGCGCTTTTGGTGATTCAAGAGGACGAATAAAACAAGGATCGATAACTAAGCGATTTGACAAGCATTCGGTTGATTTCTTTGATACGTTTCTATCACCAATGATGAATGATTTTTTCTTATTTTTTGTCATGTTATTTATTATCCTATTTAGGTACTAATCTTTTATTTTCATTATACTTTTAAGATCATCTTAGAGAATAGTATACTTTTGATGTCTTTAACTTTCGGCATAAAAGTTTGGTTTCTTATAATTTTATCACAAAGTTTAGTTTTTTTTTAACTTTTATTTAACCTTTCACACTATATAATTTATGCTTTAAACCGTTTTATTTTCTAATAATTTAATTTTTCTGTCGTAACTTTCGTTTATTAACTTTTTTAAAATAACAGAATGTGCAGCTGCCTTAACTTTTTCTTGTCGACGTTTCAATATAATATTTTTTGAAAACGGATTTGTATTTAAAATCAAGTACTTTTTGGTACCATATGCTATAACGAGTGCAGTTATCGTTATGGTATCGTGACGAATCAAAACGATTATGAGCAAAAAACATCATTGTTGGTATTTGTATTAACAAAATTGGTTTCAATATTCGCTTTTATTGTTTTTAACGAGCCAAGACAACAACACACAAACTTATGGACTTATGGCACGTAACGTTGAGAAATAAAAATTAACAACATCTAGCTGGGAAAGAAAACTAGTTCTCAATCTTTTTAGAGGAGATTAAGCCGAATTTTTTTTAAAGTGGGTGTTTTTAGGAAGATATGATGGATTATGGGTTGGTTTTGGGATTGGTTTGAAAAATAGGTGTTCCGTTGTTGGAAGTTACGAAATTAAGTTGAATCCGCGATGGATTGGCGGAGATGAAATTTAGGTTGAATCCGTAAACTTGAGTTACGGAATTAAATGGAATTAAATGTAAACTTCATTTACGGAAATAAATAGAACTAAATGTTGAGGAAATAAATTTTAGTAAAATTCGTAATTTGCATTTACAGATACACAAATTTAAAAAATATATATTTTAATGTAATAATAAAATATAATATAAATATTTAATTATTAGAGCCGTAATTCAGGTTTACGGATAGTGAAATAATAAAATATTATATATATTTTTTATTTTAACGTAATAATAAAATATTATATTTATTTTTAGTTTTAATGTAATAATGAAATAATAATAATATTATATATATATATATATATATATATATATATATATATATATATATATATATTTATTGATTAAGCCTAGTGGTGAATCAAAATATCACAAAGAATCTTATTGATTTTTTGATTTGTTAATTGATGAGCTATAATGCAATAGAAAATTTTGGTTCAATGTTCGTGTATGTTTGAGATTTTATTTATTCTTGGATTATCTATCATCAATTCATCAGAAGTTCAGAACAAATTGAGTTCAAAATTTCCGTATAATAGTATAATACTATTTAGTGGCGTATGATCCACTCTTTTGAAGAAAATATATCATTCAACCGTTTACAAACGATTCTTTGTTCATCCTAGCTCATACGTAAAAGAATGTACTTAAGGAAATAATATTTTCTATAAAACGCGTTATCCTTCAATAAATAATGTATCAACTAAATTACGTTTAATAAAAGGAAATAATATTTTCTTATGGAATTTTTTCACTAAATCTTTTTTAACGGTTAATTGGATCATTGACAAGTCACTGTCCACACAATTATCTTCATTACTTAAGTACGAAACCTTAGGGCACTGGGCTGATACGTCCCCGAAGAGAAGCTCGTACATTAATCCGTCCACATCAGTTCCAAACACAAAGCCACTCTAAAATAAACTCACATTATGTGAGAAAACCCTATGGCTCTACCTAAAACATATTTTTTTTTTCTCATAAATGAAACTTAAACTCAAAACATTTCTCTATTTTAATCAAGTGTTGGAACCATTTGGACTAAAAATAATCGGTTATTGTGTCACTATGTACCGGTAAAACAATAATCACGACCCTAGTGAGTTTGAAATGACTCTTGTTTCATAATGCAGTTAATTAGAAGAATGTGAATATTGGACAAAAGTGTACACATGATTGAATGTGAACATGACAAATTGTGTGAACGTGTGCAATATTCCATCAAACTTATAATAATCTCCAAGGAGGAAAATATTGATGGTTAAGGAAAACATTTTACGTACACACTTTTTATATTATGTTGAGGAGAAACGAGATAAAAAGGTGATGATTTTTAAAAGATGATAACTATTTGTAGGTAGGTAGCTTTTTAAAATATGTAAAATGAATATGTTTTCATAAGTCACCAAATTCTTTGGTTTAATTTGCTGAAGAATTATTACTTACATTACATGTCAATAATTTTCAAGTGTTCATATCTTACTAAGCATATTCAACTCAAATCTAAAGTTTTATATAAATTAGGGCTTGATGAGTCATGTTTGTGAGATTAAATTAATAATATGGCGAGTTTTTCTTGTTAATCAGAATAACAAAAGTGAATAAAGAAGCATTGTCATCATCTTCTTCATGTGATGAGTTGATAGGTTATCAAACCTATGAACTCATCATTCATGTGTGTTATAAGTTAAAATTTTGAAGAAGCCTAAATCAAAAGGTTTTGTGATGATTTGATAGGTTAAGAATCATTGAAGAATTCAAAGGTTAGTAAGGATCATAGAAGCTGAATTTTTCAAGATTATCATTAAGCTAGGTAAGAGCCTAAGACTCAAATTTACAAATTTTGGGTACAAATGAAAGGATATAAATGAACAAATTTCAGTTAAAGTTAGTATAAAGGAAGATATAAAGATATGATTATGTTAAATCAAATTTGTGATTTAACTGAAGAATGTTGACAAATGTGAGTTCTATGAATATTCTTAAAACTGTGATACTTGCCAGTGAAATGGTAATATTTGAAATACAAATGAAATCTTGATAATAGCAAAAACTAGCAAGACAAAATTTACCAAAACAACTCATGAAAATATTTACATAACAACAGTATCGAGTTATATATATGTAAAATGACATTAAACTTCCAATAATATAGGTTATGACTTATGAGTATTATGAGAAACTTTGTAAATATATATTTTCCAAATCTTAGGATTAATTTAATAGCATGATCGAGTTGTAATTTATATGATGATATTAAAATCAAGACATGTCAATTTGTTTAATTATTTGTTCATGAACTCGTAAGCTAATGTCCAATATAAGGCTATAAGTATGTATAACAGATTATCGTTAAAGGATGTTTATAAGGATATAATTAAAGGTGCTTAGGACTTTTACCTTAAATTTTGTTGTAACCGCAAGTTATTTATGAAAAATTTAGATTTCTAATAGTATGTAATCAATCACGTATATAAATTTCTAATAGTATGCAATCAATCACGTAAATGCCTAGACGTGGGAAAAAAAAAACCAGTTCGGGAAAAATCAGTCTAGTTTGAAAAAAAAAACGGTTCCATCCCGATTCAAACTGGCGGTTTGTATACCGTTTTGGTAGCCGGATATCAAAAATCAGTTGTAAAACCAGTTCAAATAAAAAAAACCGATTAAACCAAGAAAAACCCGGTTAAAAAAAACTGGTTTCAAAATCAGTTCAAACCGGTTTGAAGGGTTTAAGTGTTCAGTAAGAAAAACCGGTTTATAAACCGAACCGGTTTGAAAGAAAAACCCCCGGTTTTATCAGATAACAAAAAAATGGTCCGGTTTAAAAATAAAACCCGGTTTGTACACCTCTATATATACCTTTCTAAGTGGGGTATACCAAATATGAATCAAGATTATATGAGCAAATCAAATAGATAGAGATTATTAAATATGATTATATATACACTTGTAACTTTCACGTTCCAAAAGACGAATTCAATAGGCTTTGATGACTTTCTAAAATCATCATTTTAAAAACGTATGATGCTCGAAAACCAAATATGATCAATAATGAACAAGCTATATATAATACGATCATAATACCATTCGTTTCTAGAATAGGATTAAGTGCATCATGCATGGAAGATCCATAAGTAGCCAGTATTTTAGACCAAATAGAGTTGAAAACATTTGTACGTAACTACATAAATCTACAATGTTTGCTCAATTCATAAGTACCATATATTTATAGCCAAACAAATTAGCTTTGTAAGTATCATAAAAGCAAATAGATTGTGATGATTAGTGGTTTGCCTCATGTCATGCTTCATAGGGTAACATAGCTTGTTAGCATCTGCGTAACTCCATTTACTACTAGAAAACTAAGTATTTATAACAGATGTTTCATAATTTACCGTTAAAAAACTAGGTATCTACAACATATGTTGTATAATGATCATAGAATCAATAAATTTCCCTATGCATATATGTTTAAATTTACAAATAAATATCATTCCTATAAAACTACACTTATGTTCAAAAAGACCTTTTGAGGTTCTTGAAATCCATAGATTCAATACACTCAACTCTCCCTCTAACCAAATTCCACCCCTTCAATAACTCACCAACTTTCTCCTTAGTTTTTAAAGAAGAACCAACTTGCAACAACAACACAAGCTTCTGAAAAGCCCCAACTTGAAGTGCTTCAATGGCTAAATTACCTTCATCTTCTCCAACACTCTTCTCATACTTACTCAATCTCCAAAGAATAGAAACCGAAAACTCAGTCGCGATATCAGACACACGCAACAGCTTCTTCACGACCACGGGGACAGTTAACGCGTTGTTATAAGCTCTTTCGAGCCCTTCATCGATGCTGCAAAGACCGTCGAGTATGCCTAACCCCTTTTCGCATACACTTCTTGTGCAATCTACAAGCATTTCTATAAGTTTTTCTACCAACCCCATTTCAAGAAATCTTGTGATTATGGTTTTCTTTTGATTGGAAGAAGTTGATGGAGTGACCAAATGGTAAATGGCTAACAATGATGCATTTGTTGTAGTAGCATCAATTGGTTCATTGATGAGTTTTGCTAACGCCTCGATACTTCCTTCGATCTCCACAAGTTTTTGTAGTTTCGAGTCGTCGGATGATAGGAGTTCTTTAAGTATAATAACTCCATTCCGTCGGCCCGATAAAGTTCCAAGCTTTATAATCTTTACAATGGCATGCAAAGACTGGTTGGACCAGAGACCAGATCTGGTCTCCTGGTCAAATGGAAGAATCAGGGTTAACCCTGATAAAATTTCTTCCAACAGCGAGGCGTTTTCTTGACTGTCAGTACAAGAAAACGTCTCAAAAGTATCAGACAACACCCGACCCGACCCGTTTGACACAATGCACCTCTTACCCCTCTCACTTTCTTCCACTAAATCCTTGATTTTCACCACCAACTCCATAACACCTCTTGCATTCCCCTCCCCCCTCATCGCCACGATCCTCGATAGCATCTCGGCCACTTGAGACGAGCTAGCTGGGGCTCGAGGGGTCGGAATACGATCAAACCCATACCGTTTGTTCTCAACGCACCAATCTTGAATCATCCTTCGGATCGTGTGGTTCGGCAACGGGTCAAGACTGGTCAAACCCACACCGGTCACCGGACAAGTGTGGTTCCCTTCTTCATATATCCATTTCTCCACACTCTCCCTATCGTAGGTTATTCCGGTCGATAATATCACCGGATCTTTCATCAATTCAAGCGATATCGGGCATCGAAAATGCGCCGGTATCGTCACCTGATGATCAACCTCCATATCCACCGGTTTCTTGATCTTGTTAGCGTTTTTTGCTGCTCTTCGGTTCCTAATTGCAGAAAGCATTGTTGGGTGTTGTTAATTTGCTATAAAGACTCAAATAATATTAAAAAGGTATGATTTTTCTGATGATATGAATAGGGTTTTTGCTAATTTGTGTTGCAGATGAAGGAATAATGAAGAACACGTATATATATTTATACAAGCAAACATGCGAACGCGGGTTTCAAGGTTGAAAAGTGGGTGTTTTAATCATAGAAGTTGGTTTGAAATGATATAAATAATAGATGAAGGTATAGTTATATGGTATGATTAATATTAATATTATAATATTGTTGAACAGAGATTTGGGGAAAGTGGAAAAATTGAATTTTGATTTTTGACCATTTTGAAAGCTTCAAAATTGAGGTTTGAAATGGTAAATTAGAAATAATTGAAGAGATGGTCAGTCAACGGAGAAGGGGGTCTTTGATCGAACTTTGAAGAGGTCGGTGTGTTAGTATAAGTTTTCTAAGTTATTGCCTAAATTTTAATTTTATAAAACAATACAACATAATCAATACTTTCAGAACCGGATCGGATAATGAATCGCATGTCTTATTGACCTGTTAGTCGGATCGGATATGAGAAGCAGATAAAATTATAATTATAATTATTTTAAAAATATATAAAAAACTGGTTCGATCGGCCCAGTTCAACCGGTCTGGCCGCCGGTCCGACAACTGGTTCAACGTCAAACTGATTTTGAGCACGGGACCGGACCGGATTTGGATCCGATTCTTGATCCGACCGGCCGGTCCGGTTTTTAAAACAATGAACAATTGAGGATAACCATAAAGAGTGTAAAAATAACTAACGGTAGGTGAAGAGTTGATAGATTTCTAAATGAATAAATCGTTATATCAAACTCCTTTTATATTGAGATGTTATTCTTTAGCAGTTTATCTCAAATCTTTTGAATTCTAGATTGAGTGCCTAGACTTCAAATTAATGACTAAAAATTACACCACAATACATTTTCAAAACAATATAACATAGATAAAAATTACTCGTGAGGAAGCCACTTCGGTTCATATTTACGTTTCTTGTAATTGTAGAATGATAACTTTAGTTATGTTTATAAAAACTTGGTTTGTTCTCTAAACTACTAATTTTTATCTAGTTGTTCCATATATAATGGTGGAGCTAACTAGCTAAGTAGAAGGTTGAGGGCTATATGAGATTCATGTCAATGAAAAGTTAACTACATGTTCACTATCTTCAAATATATATTTTGCCGGTAAAACAATTTAATCTTCAATTAAATGATTATGAGTTTAAATCCTACTTAAGGAATGTGCGGTAGTTTAAGAAATAAAGTTACTATAGAGTATGAAAAAATTGTGTGTTCCCAGTTAAAAAAAAATAAATAAATGGCTTCAAATACGCATCGGTTTTAGGCTAGTATATAACATTTGTTGTTTCATAAACATATTCATTTTACACAATTTTAAAGATTATAACATATTAAAATCCTATTAAGAGACTTTTTACATACAAACAGTGACCGGGCTTGAGGAAATCTGTAGGGGGAGCCGAAAGTGACGAGATCCAAATAAGTCGGGTGAATTCAATACGTGTAAAATTTTCCGCCAAAATACATATAAATTTTCACTACTTGGTGAAAAAACATCGGTGATTAGGGCCTCCCAATCCCAACAAAGCCCCGGACCGGCCTTTGTACATGAGAAACAAGTTGTGGTTTGTATAGTATTAACCCTATTATTTATTAAATTATAAAGGAAACCTTGTACAACTTATTATCTTATATTGTTTATTTAGTTTATAAAATTATAAAGGAAACCTTGTACAACTTATTATCTTATATTGTTTATTTAGTTTATACAAACTTAATATAAACTTAATATGTAATTTCTTAAAAAGACTTATGTAAATTATCCTTTGAAAGCATTAATGATGCCAACACCCTTAGGGGGCATTTGGTTTGCGGAATATGTTGAATTGGAATTGAATTTGAATTTGATTTGAAATTTGAATTAATTAAATTTGAAATTCAATATTTTTTAAATGATTTGAAATTCAAGTGACCGCACGCACCACAGACAACTGACCGTACTCCGCCGCTACCGTTGCTGCCAGCAACCGATCACGCCCGCCTTCGAAAACCGACAGTCGCCGTCGAGCATGTCTAAAACCAATGCGGTTAGGCAACGACGGTCGGTGGTCGGCGGCAAGCGCGGTTAGTGGAGACGGGCGTTTGTTGACAACTGGCCGTGTAAACTGGTGTACTTTTTTTTAACGGTAAATGTGCGACCCTGCTTCGGAGAATAGGTGTTATCTTAATCGGGCCCATCTATTCGTTTTTCAGCTGAGACCGCACCCCCAACCCCCTCAAGAGGAAACCCATTGCTGAGAAACCCCCTGGCTCAACCTTAAGCATTTTTGCTCAGAGTGAGACTTGAACCCATGACCTTCTAATATTTACATTTCATTGGTACCTCATCTTATGTAAACCGTGTACGTGAAATATTAATTTAGCTTAATTATTTGTGTGAAAATAATTATATGATCAAAAGAAAGTTTAGTTGATTCGTTGGTCAGGAGACCAACTTTGGGGATAGGCAGCCGTGTAAACCGGTGTACGAGATAACATAAATCATAAATGTGTTTCAAACTTTAATTCTCCGCGTTTTCCGCGTGACTTTAGTTTTCCTCTCTCGCTTCTACCCACGCGCCTAACTTAAAACGTTCAATCTCTCTCCTTCCTTTTTTTTTTTTTTTTTTTTTTTAAGATATGATTTCATTTGTGCCCAACAAACTTTTAAAATGTTATATATATCAAAACAAAATTTAATCTCTATACTAATAAATAAAAATAAATTAGAACACTTGTCTCCATTTTAGGTCATCTAATAATTGGGTTTCCCGCTCCTCTATTCTTTTAATTATGAATATTATAATAGTATTCATTAATTAATAACTATTCATAATTAAAATTTTAAATATATTAACTTTAAATTTTCAAATGTGTAATGCATGGGTTTATTCAATATGTATAGTAAACATATTTAATACATAACTTTTTATATTATTAATCATGTAACAGTAAATTTATTTAGCCACGTGTTATACACGGGATTGTAACCTAGTATATTATATATATTCTTAGAATACTTACTAAATGTCATATAAACCCATACAAAACTTTTCAAATATCGTATATACTCAAACTAATAGTAAAATATTATATATACCCCTAGAAAACTCTCTAAATATCATATGTACCCGTAAAAATTCTATAATATCATATATGCCCTAACCAAATTAGAAAAGTATATATACCGATAGGAATCTTGTTGATATCAATAGACATATACTCGTGGTTTTCGGGCTCGGATCAGTTTGGCCAGGAATCTGCGGGGCTGATCCGAGCAACCCCGGTTCATTTTTGAAGGGTTCGACCTGCCGGTTCGTTCCGATTCGATGGTTGGACCGTGAACTAGTTCGGGGGTTGGACCTGTTTTATTTTTTTTTTTAAATTTTTTTGGAGTTTTAATGGGTTTAATGGGTGAGATGAACAACAAATTGCAGTGTTTGACATAAGATATAAAATACACATAAAATGCTTAGATTGAATTTATATATATATATATATATATATATATATATATATATATATATATATATAATATCACATATATATAATTATGACATCATTCGGTTTGACCGGTCCGACCAGCAGACCAATAAAGTGTCCGATTTGCTGTTCGAACCGGTTCTGAAAACAATTGTTATACTAAAATACTTATATATAATTATGATGTCATCCTGTTCTTAAATCCGGTCCGACCGATCTAACCGGTTGACAAGTAAGTTGACCGGTTCGCTATCCAATCCGGTTCTGAGAACATTGCCTAAACTCATAATAAAATTGAATCACAAGCCCCAAACTTGGTCAACAAACATTCGAATTGTTTCAGAATTAAACTTCAAAGCCTCCAATCAAATTCCATAACTCGACGATTGTGAAATTGATTAAATCAACCCTATACAATTGAGGGAAAACATTTTAATAAACTCTTTTAACCTATTTTAACTCAAATTCCATCTATAACACACACACATCGAGTTCGATCATCATTTTCTCCATTGACTAGCAAATCAATCGAACACCTCTTCCTAAGAAATCTCAATCAAAAGTGAATAAAAGTTATTACACCTTATCATCTTCAAAAGCTTTCCAGATTTTTAATTGAATAAACCTTATATTCTTTGATTATCCTCAATTCGATAGTTAATAAGGTAATCAAACATACCCATGTACTCGTTTCCATATGATCAACAAAAACCCTATGCTTAATTTGAGTATCAACATCAAATTTAAGTCCAATTGAATCAACCTATAATTAGAGTTTATATCAATTTGGGATTTAAATCAATTAGTGTTTTTATATATTGGTGAGGTTTAAAATAGATATCGGTTACTAGCCTGCTGGTTAACACATTTAAATTATACACAGGGGACCCGGGTTTGACACTGTGCACCCCCTATATTTTTAAAACTTAATTTTTTTTATCATTTTTAAATTTCAAAAAATTGTTTTTATGTTATTATATTGATACAAAAGTTATTTTGTTAACAAATATTAATTCAGAGACTATTAGGTAATTTTTGAAAATTTCTAAAATTTTATATTTTATTATTTTTAATGATCATAAATGTTATAGAAACATTATTAATTTATTTATAAATATTAATTCAAAACTAGCATTTTTTAAATCATTTAAATGATTATTTATTCAATTAATTATTTTGACAAAATTATTAAACAATTAATCACTAAATTAATTATTTTTCACACTTTAATATTCAAACTATATTTGATTAATTATTATAGATTAAATATTAAAATAATATTTAGTAATTTTATTTCACTAATTAATCATTATTATTTTTCAAATTCAATTAGTTAATCAGTATATTTTAATTTATTTAAATTAATTACATTATTTAGTTGTTTAACCCAAATCTCAATTGAAACCTTAATTAATATATAGTCTTTTGATGTAATCCAAATTATACATATCAAACATATCAATTGCACATCAAATATTTTTAAAACTCATAGTAAAAATAATAAATTGATATCTAAATCTTAAATTATGTTTGAGGTTTGAAAAAGATCAAGATGGATAAAAGAAGCATAATTAAGAAGAAATTAAAAAAAAATGAGCTTCAGAGTCTAAGCATGGGGTCGTGCCTCATTAGCACACTCCCATGCTTGGCACTCTAACAGGACATAAGTACCGTCCCCTGAAAAGTAAGCACGGGGGTGAGCCCCCACGGGGCCGTGCCCCATCAAGAACAGGGTCGTGCCCAACCATCTCAGAGCATACGATCCGGCCAACTTCCGTAAGCATTGTACTAGAACGAGGTCATGTTCAAACACTCTAGAAAGTCTAGAAATATGAGTTTATTTGCAACTTTGAAAGAAGATTTTAGGAGGTGAAGTGTTGGTGTTCCCTCTTGGGAACCCAACTTTTGCAAGTCCTTGGATGGCTTTGGAGGTCCATTCAAGACTTAGAAGAAGTTTGGGATCGCTTAACATCATCCATAGTGGATCAGCAGTTTGATTGTTCTATTTCACTGATGATTTCATTACTCTCTTATATCGTTGTTGTTATGTTCAAGCTCATTATGAGCTAAACATCATTTATCATCTTAATTTAATGAAACTTTATGTAACTTATGATGAACTAATCGTGAGGTTTATATTATGTTAATGTTATGTTAATTTTAGGCAAAATTTTGATAGGAAGTATCTACATTTGAACTGTGAGTTATAATCTTATTATTTTTTATAATTATAAATGTCATACAAGCTTGAAGAACATATGAACTAACTATTATTAGGAAACCAGTCTTCATAATAAATCAATGGCTAATGATCTAGAGATGTTTATTAGAAATCATATTCTATCACAAGGATTCGTTTGCTAACCCATATAATTATTCGAGTGGTGATTGGAACCAGATTAACATATTTTATCACAAGGCTTCGTCTACTAACCAAGTCAATTCAGTCATTAAGTTTGATTATTTTTTTATTTCTTTTGTGTTACACTATTGCGTTATAAGTCCTGATATTATCATGTGAATCGAATTATTTCAACCATTTTAATCAATTTATATATGTATGAAACCTTGTGTTACTCATCGACTAATTCATTAGAAGACTCATTACTTTCTAACATGATTTCACGAAAGTCAGCATAGTGGAATTCTATATGCACATTTAGGGCGTGAACTTAATCAAAATAAAAGAAAATTTCATTATCTCTACTTGAGTTTTTATTTAATTGAGATGCATTGCTCAATTATGAAAATGATATTTAATATTATTTCAACGCATTTATTACCATGCGCTATGAGCAATCGATTCACATTTGTCCGTCCCTGATGATTCCGCCATTGGTTGGGAGGTGACATCCACCACTGGCCACCACACCTAGCTACCATCATCTGTCGACCACCACGTTACTGCACTAGCGCTTGAAAACACCACACTACCACATCTCTGCCACACCATCTCCTAAATACACCATTGAATTTGCTAGTTTTGGGGTCTTTTTTAAGGGCCAGATTTGGTTCAGGCGTGGGTAATGAACAGTAGAGGTGTTTTTTTTTTGTGTGGTCGACGACAATGGCAAGGCATATGGTCTGTTCCTCGGCCAAGATTGAATCGAAGAGGGAGTGATGATGGTAAGTAGATGGTGGGTGGAGGTGGGTGGCGATGACACAGTGGTGTGAAGATGCATTTGGTGGGTTAGCTGTGGTGATGGTAAAGGTGAGATCACTGTGTGTGTGTGTGTGTGACAGAAAATGAGTAAGAAGAGAGCATTTGGTGGTAATGGTATTGTGTGGCAAGGTAGGTCAGCTGAAAAGGGTTTGCATGTTAAGGGGGGGGAGAGAGAGAGAGAGAGAGAGAGAGAGAGAGAAAAAGAGAGAGAGAGAGAGAGAGAGAGAGAGAGAGAGAATGTGTGTGTACAGGGAGAAAATGTTGGTGGATGATTTTTTTTGTTAAGTTGCTAGGTGAAAAAGATCATGTGAGTGGGTTCTACAAGTTTTGTTTTACTTTTTTATTCTTAAGGGTATTTTAGTTTTTAAATAAATATTTTAATAGTTAAACTAATGATGTTAGCCATTTAAATTCAAATGGAGGAAAAAAAAGGATCAGTGTGCAAAGGGACTAAGGGAGGTTTTAAAACTTTAGGGATGCAAATAGTTAAAAAACATATATAAACGTCACGGATGCAATGATAATTTACTCTTTAATTTGAATCTTGTATTTGATCTTTGATTTTTAAAACTTGTAGATACGGTACCCATATTTTCTCTTTTATTTTTTAGTCTAATAAAGTTTAGGGTGAGCAAATAACCTAATTAATTGAACCTTAACCATATTAACCAACTTGACCAAAACCAAAATAATCAAATCAATTAATCAATCGACGATTTGCTTAACCCAGAACTAATTAACTGAAAATTTGGGCCAGTTTTCGTTATGATGTGTGTCCTAATTAAATTAACAGAACCGAATGAAGTAAATTTGATATAATTTATAGACTAATATTTTTTGGATATCAATAAGAGTTTGATTTCTTTTACCTTGCATAATCTTTTACATTGAATTTTAACACAATCATTAATCATTTTTAGTAAAAACCAAACCGATCCACATCATATACATCCTTACGTTTCTTGAATTCAAACGTTAACACAATGGCATATTAGTCTTTTCATTTTTCAAGAAACATACCAACATATACCAAAAGTGAAGCCCACACTTATCCACAAAACCAATCAGCAAAAACGCCTACCCTCTAAGCAATGGGCCTTTATGCCATCCAAATACAGGAGCCCATGATCATAATAATTAGCCCAAAAAGATCCAGATTGTTACTTGGGACTTGTGAGCTTCGAAAAATTATCATTCAAGGAATCCACCATGTGGACATAATGGGCCTCAGTTAAAATAACTACTGGGCAATACAAAAGAAGAGACAGAAACTGAAACCAAAGAAAAAAAACTCCACAAAACAAATCTGGGCTTTACCAAAATAATTCAATGCAAGCCCAATAAATAGCATAAAAACCATAACATCTTTTGTTGCCCCAAACAGTATGATTCAGGTCCGGGTCGGGTTCAAAATGAGCCTAAAGGGTAGGAATCGGGTCGTATCAAGTGGTCTTGACGGGTACTACCTGGAACTAAGTATGGGTCAAGTACACTAGATCGGGTATGTACATGCTTTTTTGTGATATCTCTATATATGATTATAAAATTCTATGACGTCATAAACGCACCAACTTCATATATTAAGATGAAAAATGTATCATAGAGCAACTTTCTAATGATAAGAAAAAAACTAATCAATCCAACTCTCAAATAATCGAATGACGAAGGATCAAAAGCCTTAATACGAACTATCAGTAGACTAATTTTGAGTAACGGCTAAAATAAGCACCGCTATACGACAGTTGAAAAGAATTGCGACGTGGCATTCTACAAAAATCCGATCTAACATCCTCGATGGCAAAATCCTTGACGATCCAAGGCACCGCACATTAATCTTCAAAATATTCCCATTAACCCCGGGACCATTCTTTGACATCCTCTGCCTATACGGAAATATTGATAAGTTTTAGTTTCAAGGTTTAATATTTATAGTTTAGCTTTTTAGGGGTTATCGTCTTTATGGATTAATTTTTAATATTTAGTTTTAGGGCTTAGTTTATAGCTTTAGGGTTTAGATGTAAAAATAACACAAAATAATTTAAAATATAAAACACAATGATAAATATTTATAACAAATAAGTCAAAATATATAACACAATGAACTAATCTTTGACACAATAAATGTATAAGACACAAGGAGCTAACGTATTTAACATAATAATCAAAATTTCCTTCTCTTTAAAATAATAAAAAGACATATGTTAAACCCACAATTCTTCTTAAACTTTTTAAATTAAATCTTTCTTTTAAAATATAACCCTATCTTAAGTATATAGTTACTAAATATTTTCATAGTTATAATAGTAATAACACCAAAATATAATTAGTGTTTAAACATTGATCATATTTAATCAATGGCTAATATTAAAAGTGGCATGGTTGTAAATATTAAGAACTTTATATGACAAAGTTTTAATAAATAGGGGTATTTTAGGTAAAGTCAAAAACTATGTTTCTCTCCCCTCTCTTTTAATCCATTTTTTCTCTTATCTTTTCTATTAAATATAAATTATTAATAAAAAATGTGTTGCAAATATGTTTAACTTGCTAGGTCACATATACGTGAAATCAGGTTATAATCGATAAAAAATAAAAGTGATAATGTCACAAAACGTAAGTATAGATTAAATAAACAAACAATGTTATATATACGTAACACCATGTCACGTATACGTATCACAGTGTTGGTACGTATAAGAAAGGTCGAGCTCGAATATAACTTTTACTTATAAGTAACATCAACCTTACTTATATTAATTTAATTTAACAACACCAACAGTGTTAATGTAACGGGTAAAATTAAAACAAAATATGAAACTATTAAACTATCGGTGTAATAAATAACATGTTAGACTAAAATCGTAATTTCCATCAATCAGTAGAAAAAAATAATAAATTATTCATAATAATAATTAAAAGGATGATGAAAATGTCTAGATCTATGTGTGGAGTCGTGGACTATGAAGTATGACAAAAGTTGCGGACTCTCATTTTCCAAGTCTCCATATGGGACAACTCGATCATTCTACCCTTTTGAGTTTTGACCACCGAACTCTTGTTTGACTCGCAAGACACAATCATACTCATCCACTAACAATAATATAATATAATTTAAATTCCTTAATTTGAATATAGCTTGGAATGGAATAAAAGTTTCTAGACGATAAAAGTTTTAATTTTTGTATAAAGTAATTAGAAATTAGTCTAGTTTAAAAGTAAAAATAGATTCGTTGTAAAAAAAAAAAAAGAAAAAGCAAGGGTGATGTAGCTCTCTGTCCTTTAACGTCAAAGGTTTAAGTCTCGTATAAGTTGGATTTGTATAATTTAATTGTGGTGTAATCAGTAGTAGATTAGCATCTGTCGTTCAAGAATTTAATACCTTAATTGCCCATGTCTTTCTAGGCTAGAGAAATTGATGATTGCCTCCTACAAAAACGTATATGAATTTGAATCCTTATAAGTGTAAGGTTTGATTTTATAAAAAAATAAATAAAATTGTTTGTTCAGAAAATTAAAACCTTAATTCTTATTAATTACAATTATGTGATCCTATTAAATTTTATCTCAAATTTGATCAAATTAGCGCATCAAAATCGTTCCTAGGCTCCCAACAAAAGCCTTTATAAACATATGCATCTACACATTAACAAAATTGAAGTAGATTACAAAGATATATCTATTAATTTAATTTAATTGTCTATAAAGGAAATCCTTACGATAAGGTATCTTCCTTCCATGGAGTGATCAAATCCTCTAAATGCAGAAAATGGTGGTTTATAATAGTAGTTTGGGAGTAGATTACTAGTCATTTTAAAAATAAAAAAATATATTTATTTAATTATGTTATACTAGGTGATCATGTGACGTATATTACTTTTCTCAAAATGTGTAATGGTATATTCTCAAAACTATTTTTAATAAACATGGAAAATGTCATAGAATAGTAATAAAGTTTTAAGTGTTTTAATTTAGTCACTCATGCATGTTTTTCTCAAATTGGACCACTAAACGATCAAATCGAGTCATAATTGAATTTTCTCATGTCAAGAAAGTAATAGTGGAGAAGACGTGGGGGTCAGAATTTTCAATTTATAAAGTTATATTAAAAAATAAAAAAAACATGTTAATTATGAAAAAAATAAAAAAGTACCTAAAATTTAAGTCAACGTTCCATATCAACATCAAAAGATAAAAAAATATTTTCTAACTCAGATAAAAAATATAACATGCTAAAAAATATTTTAAGGCTTTTAATTTATATAAAATATGAAAACTAAATGACCTAATTGAAACACTTTAAAAAATTGATTACTATTATATAAAGTTATCCTTTTTAAATATGCATCAATATTATCAATGTTTATTATAAGACTACAACTCCCAACTATTTAAAACACAGATTTATTAAACATCATTATACTGTTGCTATATCCATTAGAGAGTAGCATTAATGGAGAAGTTTAAAATTTGTTGATGATGAATCAAAGTCTTCAAACCATTGTTGTTTGACTCTGATCGGACTGGAAGGTTCGGTTGGATCACTGGTTCGATCCACCTTAATTTGTTTTGTTAACAAAGCTAGCTTTAACGGTTGGACCGGGAAGCGGGAATCGGGTTAGACTAGATGTATGATATTTTTCATTTAAATTTTTAATTTTTTTGGATTTTAATAAGTTGAACGGGTAGGACGGACGATAAATTGAAGTGTTGGACATATGATTATTCTTGAGTTTTACATACACATATATAATTATAACGTCATCCGGTTCTTAAATTCGGTCCAACCAGTCGACCAGTAAAATAACCGGTTCGTTGTACCATCCGAATCGGAAAACATTGCTTTAAACCAACTAACATTCCATCCTGAAGAAGAGTCCCACACGTACAAATTAGCCGCAAACTCTTATCATCCCTATTTATACCATCACCATACACATATAAACATCCAACAATTAATCATTCTCTTCATATCTAACGTAAACAAAATGGATCATCATCATCATCATAATCATGATCATGATCATGATCATGGTGAAATCCCACACCACTTCATCTGCCCAATCTCCCTCCAACTCATGCAAGATCCGGTGACCGTCGCCACCGGCATCACCTACGACCGCCGCAGCATCCAACGGTGGCACCAACACAAAGCCGCCACATGCCCCGTCACCAATCAACCGCTGCCTGCCGCCAGCGGTTTCACCCCGAACCACAACCTCCGCCGTCTCATCCACTCATGGTGTAGTCTCTCCGATCAACTTCCGCCGAAGAAAACATCTTTAGAGATGAAGGTCAACGCTATTGACCTCATCAAGAAACTTAGGATACAAGATTTGAAGATGAAATCACTTGAAAGATTGAGAAATGTTGCATTGGAGAGTGAAAAGAATAGGGTTTGTTTGAAGGAAGTTGGTGTTGTTAGAGCTATGATTGGTGTAGTTGTTTCGTGTTATCAGAATCGCGCGATTGATGGCCTGGAAGAGGCCATCGAGGTTCTTCATCTTGTGCAAGTTACACAAGATGAAGCGCGCTCGATTCTGTTGAAACATGAAGAAATAATAAGTTCTTTAACATGGGTTTTGAGTCTTGATGGTTGCGATGATATGAATACAAACACAAACATGAAACTACATGCGATTGTTTTACTAAAAGATATCATACACAACGCGAAACCACTCATGTTAGAGAGATTGAACCGCGATTTCTTCAAGACAATCGGGCGCGAAATCAACAACCTTGAACATGGGGTCCAGGATCTTCTGCATGTGATGCTTACCACATGCACGTGGCCAAGAAACTGCTCGGTGATGGTTGAATCAGGGGCTGTGTTCGAGCTTGTGGAGCTCCAACTCAAGTCTCCTGAAAAGACCATCACCGAGCTGATCATGGCAGTGTTGGTTCACTTGTGTTCATCAGCTGATGGGAGGGCTCAACTCCTCAGTCATGCTGCTGGACTAGCCATGATCACGAAGAGGATAGCGAAGGTTTCACGAAAGGTTGATGAGAGCGCGTTGATGATTGTTTCGTTGGTATCGAGATTCTCGGGGACCGATAGGGTGCTTAAGGAGATGGTGAGGGTTGGGACCGTTGAGAAGTTGTGTATGGTGCTTCAAGTGAATGGCATGCATTCATACACAAGGGAGAAAGCTGGGGAGATACTTAAAAGACACTCTAATGTGTGGAAAGATTCTCCTTGTTTAGATGTTACTCTTCTAACAAGGTATACTAGATGACACTCAATATAACACTCAATATACATAATTTTAACATTTATAAACAATTGTTGTGACAATTTGAAGTAGAAAATAATAGTATATTTTGAGATGTTTTGTTTGGGTATTTTGTTAACTTGGTTTGTTTAGGTGAAGTTTGGTTGTTTAGTTTAAGTCACGATGTTTAACTTAGGTTATTTATTCACCCTCTTGAGCCAATCTACACAAACAATAAATCAACTACTGACGTTGCATAAACACATAAATCACAAACAACCTCGAATCGAACTGGTCAAATATTGTTACTTTTGATGATCCGACTAGGTAAAAAAGTACCTCGCTCATCCAAGGACACAGACCATGTTGACACTGGTAAAAAAGTTTTCTAGGCCAGTCACTGGTAACACACAACTTCCTTAATATGATTGTGTTAGACTTTGTTAGTCCTCTAGACGTCATAGTTCATGTCAAGGGCTCTTCTTAAGCTGTCACATATGATTTTAATAAGGTTTATATAATGAAAGAATACAAGAAAAAGAACAAAGAAACTAAAAAATGAATTATGAGTTTACACTATAATATGTAGGGAACTAGGGTGTGAATGAATAGAAATTGATAACGGCCGTTTTTTCAGATTTCTAGTGGCTTCTAACGGTCTGGGTTGCTGATAGTCAGAAAGGGTATGGGAATTCGTTATTTATTTTTGTATTGTTTTAATAATAGGGTAAAATAATTATTTCACAAGAGGTTAACCACATGTTTAACATATGCCAGTGTAAGAACCACATTATCACAGCAAAACAATTAGTGATAAGAACCACATGTTTAATCTTGTTGTGTTTCAAGTTAGCGTGTTGAATCGTTCACGACAAGAACACAACCTATATGTTTATTCATGTCATACATATCAACCTAACACAAATACCCTTAAAACCATGCGACAAACATTAATTACATGTTTATTCATGTGAGACACATCAACCTACACATATGTCATTGAAACGTTAATGATCAATTTATCTTGATGTTACAAACTTTAAAAGCATGTAAAGAATATGATATGTTTAATCAACTTTTCTTTATTAGCCTTTTTAATAAATTTATCTACATGAATCAAAACACTTTGATAGGTAGTAAACATGTTAAACGAACTGGTGGGTGGACATGTTTAAATTTTAATGAAGGGTTTGACTGGCCAGCTTGTTAATTAAGCAGGTTAAACATGTTAAGTCAAACACGACCCGTTTATTTAACAAGTTAAATATGATAAACCAAAACATGTGTATATTTGTGTTCTGCTAGAAACTGATGCCCCTAAAATTTCATTTTTTTTAACAACAGACCCCTGATTTCATTTGCATTTCAACATTGAAAGATTACATCCTCAACAAAGTTGATCCATAATCACCAAAATTTCAAAACAATAAGATCAATAAAAAAGGAAGACTGAAGATAAATATACTGATTTGGAGTTCAAAATGTCAAAAGCAGGAGTTCTATTGTAGCAGCAGTTGATCAAACTAAAGAACAGAAACAGCTTCCTTGTTTTCAATTAGTTTGATGAAGTTAGCAACAATGGTTTTGCCTTCGGTCGTTATAATGCTCTCTGGGTGGAACTGCACACCCTGCGATCAAGACGACACATTTTTAAGAATTTGATTATATATATATATATATATGATAGAAAATAAAACAAGATTCTCAAGGAAGTTTGTGGAAAACTATTTGGTACAGCAGTTGAAGGGATAATACCTGCAAATGTCGATACACTTTATGGCGAGCAGCCATTACGAGTCCATCCTCTGTCCATGCTGTAATTTCAAGTTCATTACTTGGAAAGCTTTCTTTCTCGATCACAAGGCTATGATATCGCCCAACAATAAACGGGCTGGAAAAAATGCAAAGAAAAAAAATAAGAGTATGCAACTATGCAAGCATAATGACCATAATTCCGACCTGTTTACTCGTGTATGGGTTGATGCTCAAAAAATTATCTCTACTGCTTTATACAATTAATTATATTACTACTGAAATAATATAACATTTGCTCAAGAAAAATAATAGTGTTCCATTTAGGACTGAGTAACAAGATACCATACTGCGAAAACTACAGTTTTAATATGACCTCAAAAATCACTCCGGCTATATGTTAGAACTGACTGAACATACTTTGATACGCCTGCAAACAAACCGTCTTCCCCACCCTCATTGTGATAAACCAGTGAACTTTTTCCATGCATAACACCATAAGGAGACCGCACAATTTTCCCTATAAAAGTTTTTAACTTGTTAGCACAGACAAAAAAACTTATTTAAAAAAAAAAAAGACTCTGGGATAGTAAAGATCACACAAGAATCAAGCAAACGTAAAGTCATCAAGAAGACTTAATCATTTTTTATGCAAAAAAGCAAGAAAAATTGAAAGAACAAGAAAGTAGCTAATGAAGATAAGATTATAAAATTCCATGGAAATTTGATATAGCAGTAGTTTGATGCATATATGTGATGCAGGAATAATAAAGATCACACAAAATGCCTATAACTTGAAAAAACTCACCTCCAAAAGCTTCACCGATGCACTGTAATCCCATGCATACACCAAAGAGAGGTATATCAGGTCCAAGTTCCAGTACAGTCTGTAAAGATATTCCTGAATCTTGTGGAGCGCCTATAAAAAGCGAATGTACAATATGTTGAAGATTGCTGTTATGAAGGCAAATAGTATAAGCAAAATAGAAAGAATCATGATCTTACCTGGTCCAGGTGATATAAGAATTCCTCGCGGATTTTTCCTATAAAAAATATTAGATACCCAAAATCAATTGACTATTATCCAATTAGAGAACACAAATGATGAAGCTATTAGAGTAAAATTACTTTCTCAATTCATCAACGGTAAGCTCATCATTCCGGTAAACTTCAAAGTTGCAGCCAAGCTCTCCCATATACTACAAATGATAGAGAAACATCAGTATAAGTTTATAAGAATCAACAAATAGCCGTTTGAAAGAAAGTTGCCACATGAAACAGTTTAGAATGAAATGATATGTGATGTATAGAAAGGGGGGAACCTGGCAAAGGTTATAAGTGAAGCTGTCATAATTGTCGATGACAATTATGGGATTGTTATTTTTGGCCATGGCAACTGGCGAGATTGAAGATTGTTTATCAGAGATGGCATGGCATAGTTTTGGAAAAACTGTAGGTTCCTTTGATCGCACGCCACGTGTGGTAACATCATTTGCAGGAAGGAACTGTGGGGCCCTGTTCAGATATTCGGTGTTCTGAGGCAGCAATGAAGATCTAGTATGAAAAGATGAGTTCTGAGACAATGAAAAAGCCATCATCTTCATCCTGCAACAAATAAAAGTCAACCATTATGGAGGGCGGGGTGACCACCCAAGGCACGATCTCCTCAAGGGCCTTAAACTTTATGAAAAAAAAATCAAAGTTAATTTCAATTTTGCTACTTAAGGTTTGACAAAAGTAACAATTATCCTCCAAAAGATTAAAAACATCAACTTGCCTCCAAGAGTTTCATAAATTGTTTCAATTTCAATCCAAAAATTTCATTATATTGGATCAAATTGAAACAACTAATGAAAGTTTTGGACTGAAGCTAAAACAACTTAGAAAATTTTGGAGGTAAATTGATGTTTTTAATCTTTTGGAGAAAATTGGTTATTTTTGTCAAACCTCAGGGAGCAAAACCGAACTTAACTAAAAAAATTAAATTATATATGTATGTATATTAAAAAAAAACTATACGCCATTAATAAACACAATTAACAATTTAACTATTTTAACCTATTAAACCTTAGATTCTATTAACAATCCTAATTAGTTGAATCCACTATCATTTCCTGAATTTAATACCCAAATTAAAAAAATGACTAAGTAAATTGGATTATTTTGTTACAATTCTCTTGTTATGTTTATCTGTATAACAATTATTGTCATATCATATACTTTTTCATATGAGTTGTTGACTTTATATTATAGGGTCTATTTTTTTCTAATTGCCCATGGCCCAAAAATTTTTAGACATTCTCAGGAACGGACCTATGACAAATGTTAGGCTGACGTCAAATATTCAATCTGTCGTAACTCTTCTATCTTATATGTGTATATATATATATATAATAGAAGACTTAAAAGGAAGATAAAGATTAAAGAAAAGGGAAGAATTAAGTCAACCATTTGACAAAAGGCAGTACTTCTTATGTTTATGATTTGTAACTTCAAATGGAATCATTCCAATTAAGTCAATTTTTATAGATTGGTAGTTTCTGAAAGAAGTAAGTATTAAACTGAATAACAGCACCTTGACCTTTTCCTAGACAAATCCATTACTAATTAAATAGTATCCTTAGATGGTGAATACTACACATCACTGGTTTTTAGTCCTTGGATAATACAAAAAAATTCGAAAAATCGTCACGACGTAACATAAATTGTAATCTCCTTCTATAAAGACCAGAAATCATCAATAGTATTTACATGCCAACCTTCTTCTGAGAACTCGAGTTCAAGTTCAAGCCCAGCTAGTGTAGAGCTTTAATTCTAAGACTCGAGCTTGGCTAGTGTAGAGCTTTAATTCTAAAGCTTGAGCTCAACTCGTTAGAACTTTGATTCTAAGACTCAAGCTTTTTTAGTTTTAAAATTTTCTAACTTGAGCTTGGCTTAGGCTCCCCTATTTATTATTCAATTATTTTTATCACAAATGTTTATAATAACACATATGTATACAATATATGTAAATAGAAGATTAAATAAAAATTATATAAATAATAAGCTCGTCTATGCATGTGAGCAGGCTCGATAAGTGAAGTTCCAGCTTGAGCTCCGTTCTTAAATAAGCCATAATATGAGCTCGAGGCGTTTAACCTCGATCAATCTAAGCTGTTGGCATGCCAATCCTAAATAACTTATAAGCCCGCTTGACTCATTTAGACATCTAGTGTTAAATGTCATTATGAGTTTGAAAACTAAAACATGTTGTTCGACCAATTACTAGATTATTTACTTTAATTCGGATTTTTATCTTTTTATTGTGTGATTCCACCTGACCTGAACCGGACAACACAAAAAAAATTTATATTTAACAATAGACAAACGACTCCTGAGAATTTGCGACACCCATGAAAAAAAGTTCTGGGTCCGCTACTGCTTCTTCATCTAGCAAACCATTCATAACCTCTTCATCCTATTGGTCATTTTTACATATCAGCCTCCTTTAAACCCTAATTAGACCAGTTTTAACCCAAATGTGCAGGACAAGCCATCTCAACGCCCTAAGTCGTTTTTCCAATCGCCTCAGGCACGCTTTAAAACCAAGCATCATCGGTTGGAAATGAATGTGGAACTATATAAGTCTATACAAAATTACAAACTGGTAAAACCTTAACCTGTGTACCTGAACTATCTAACTTAGAACCCTTCTGCATTATTATTAGCTTAACCAATTCTTGTAAACAAGAGGCTATTCCTCTATAAACTAGGATACCTAATGGCCACTCAAGACTCCAAACGCACAAGATGATATAAACCTAAATAGACTCACAAACAATGTTATTATGTATAAGTACCAAAATTAGCTGATTGAAAACAGTCTACAAAAACCTAATTTCATTCTTCCAATCAATACAAATAACATCATAAACCTAAAATCAGAACTACAATTACAAACGAAATAGACTAACAGAAGTAATAATCTATCGAGCAAACATAAACAATCTGGTAAAATCGTCGATTAAGTGTACATACACATATACTTAACATTCAACAATAATCAAACCATAAACAATTTATCAAATGAAAACAACAGTGTGTGTGTGTGTGATAGAACCTTGCGATGGAATGGCAGGTGCCTAAGTATCTTCTGTATTCTCTGATGAAAATGGAGAAGATGAATCCCTATATACAGATGGTTAGAATTTAGAAAGCAATAAATGTTAAAAATATTTTTTAAATTAAATTCAAAAAATAAGTATATCAAAATAATTATATCTCCATATGTTTTTATATCTTATTTATTATTATTATTATTATATAATTTAATGTAACGTATCTTTTGCCATCTAAGTTACAAAATCTTTAAAATCATAATCTTAGTGTTCACATTAATATTTATTGTGTTCGTAATGTTTCTCATATATCATGTCTCTAACTAAAACGACGTGAATGTAAAATATTTCACCAAAACCGGTTTCGTGACAACATAGTGTTTATTTTTTTATTTTTCTTGTAGATGCTTCGAACAATCAATAATTTGAGTTTAATTAAATTTGGTGTAATTCACAAGTAGGTATATGATAAATTTGACATTCAAAAAAAGTATAAATTGATAAATTATTAAAGTAATACTTTTTATATCTTTTTTTAATTAAATTAGTGTTAATAATTAGTAACATCAAGTTAATAAATATAAGCTAATAACAAAATTTGAACCTTGAACCTTAAACAGAGATAAACACTCCTATCTTTCGTTTGAACCATTATATGAAAAGATTATTAAATACTTTTTATATCTTTTTAAAATTATTGATAAATTGGTATAACATATTTACCAAAGGCACTGATAGCAATGTATTGGGAATCGTTTAGAAATTTAAGAAACAATACAATAAACATATAAAATTATTAACTTACTATTTCTGGGTTTGAAAATTTAATTTGGTATTAGAATATTTTAGGAATATTTATTTTTTAGACTTAACTGGTATTAAGCCCCCGGGTTGCAGCAGGGGATAAAGCCGGATCAAGTAGCACCAATGTCACACCATCATCAACGATCACCAACACTGGAAAAACTTATATTAAAAAATACTAAAAACAAAAAAAAATAAGAACGAACAGAAAATAGACGTAAAAATGTTGAACCACACACGTGAAATGTAAAACATTAAAAACAATGACTAAGTTGATCTAGGACCACCTGCATGTTGCACAGGGCCGTTAAATGGAAAAAAATACGTGTAACAAATTTGAACCACACACGCATATTAAAATGTGTAAGTCTCAAAATTTAGACTGGAATGTAAAATAAAAAATTTATAAATAATGAAAATTATAGGGAAACAAAATTAAAAATAAAATTTTACAGGGTTAAAATGTAAAACATGTAAACATAATGGGTTTAAAACAAAAAATTAAAAGAGTTGGATGGTTCTACTATGTGCATAAAAATATGTACACTCAAGTTAGTAATTATAATATATATAATAAGTCCCTATGATTAAGGTAAAATAACAAGTTTAAGTATTAAACCAAAAAATAATAGTTTTAGGTATTAACTTTCATTTCATTTCTTTTTGACCGGCCACTTTTTTAACTCAACAGGAACCACAAAAAAAAATACAAAAAGGAAAGACATTGACCTAGTCTTGACCCCATTAAACCAAAAAATATACGACTCAAGCAATTAGAAAACAACCAACAAGAATTATATATTCTTAATGTAATTAAATTAACTATTTAATTAATATGATCATAATATTTATCAAACAAGTCAGAAGGTACCAAATGCATGCTTATTTAAGTTTATTGTGATTTTTTGTATTATAACTTCATGTTTCTTAGGGGTAAATCTCCTAAGCAATGGAGGGTCCAGGGGTAGCGCCTCGATAGTGAGGGCGGTAGCCTCTTGTAGTGGGGATGGTAGCCCCTGATTGGGTCCAAGGGGCAGAACCCCTAATTAGGTTCGAGCTAAAATTGAAATTCAGGGTGAGTGAAAATAATGTAATTTTGAAGCATAATTTGAATTGAAAAATTATAACTGTCAAACGGTAGTTTCTAGCGATTCCCTATGCAAAATCGTATTGATGTCTTTTGATCTTATCCTTCTTATTCTTTTTAGTTTTTTCTGGTTCATGAATTCTCAAACACACAAAAACATACTTGATCTTGGTTCAATCTAAGTTTTATCTGATTAAATTATTCCGGTGAACCACTAAATATTTTTGGTCTGAAAGTATTTACACGATTCTCAGATTATCCCGATTGTTAAACTCAATTCCTACACAAAAATCTAACTAAGAACACAATGCAAAAACTACACATTTGCCGACTTATACATAAGACATGAAAATGGAGATACGTGCCAATTCTCCCAACATGCCTCAACGTTCTTTGATCGCCGAGAAGCTCATAAAAAAAAGAGAATTTTGCCTCCAAGAAGCCAAATATAACGTTACTAACTTTAGTAAACACGTGTATTACACGGGTCGAATAAATAAAATATTAAATATAATGAAATTATGTTAATAATAAAATAATATTTTAATATAAGATATGATTGAAATTTTTTATTATAAATAAAATAAAATATTTTATTTTAAAAAGAATATTTTAGAAAATGTCATTTATAAAACATTCTTATTATAACTCCTAATTTTAATTATTTTATAAAAATTTTACTTTTTAAAAAAACACCAATTTTAAAAATTTGTAATTTTAAAAGAGTTTGATGTTTTGAAAAAATTTTTTATTTTATAAAAATTTATTTCTTTACGAATAACATTAATAAAAATATATTTTTCTTAAATTATTAAAAGTTATTTTAATATAAAAAGATTTAAATAATATTAGTAATTAATATGATTATTTAATAGAAGAGAGATGTGGGAAAAAATTTGTGAGGATGAATATGGTGATGTCATGTGTCCTCTCTATTTACCTTTTTATTAGAGTAGAAGATTTGAACCCGTTATAAAAGTTTTATTTTTTAGCTTTCCAGATTAAGAAAAAAATGGAATATATTATCGACCACAAGAGCTTTAGCCTATCCAATAAGTTAATAGGATTCTATCCACACCAGGACCATATCTACAACCATAAGTAACAACTAAAACATTGATAGTAACGGAAGAATCAATGGTTGAGACATCAGTAGCAACTAAGTTACTTTGATGTGTTTCTACAAAAAAAATTGCCATCAATGTAATTTTCACCAGTTGATAATTATAATCACCAACCTTCATGATTTTTCGTGAAGAACCGCACCTATTCGTTATTATGGTCAAACACATATATAAATGAATCATTTGATCCAATTAAGGCATGATTTTTATAGAAAAATCATACTCGTTCTTGATACAATTTCTGTCTTATCTGGTTGTTGATATCATGTACGCACAGAATACTTTAATCAAACAATGATACCAATTTAGGAATCCATCCAGGAAAAAATAAATAAATAAATAAAAAGACATTTTCATGTTTTAGGTAATCTCAACATGTTGAAAGTTTTTTTAATCATCCATTAGCAAAAAGATCGTAATTTCCCATAGCCAATTTTTATTCTTTTAGATTTTTAGTACCAAAATTTTCGATGTTATTTAGTTTCTATTACTAAACATATTCATGTAAATTCTTAATTGTTATTTGTATGCTTTTTCAAAATTTTAATTTACTTATCCCGTTAGGATTACTTTGTCACATATCATGTTCGGGTCCAAGTGTCCAACACATTAATGCAACAAGTTAAACATGTCTTGTTAAGTTATGATAGAGACAACCTAAATATCCACCCCTTTAGATGAACATTGCCAATATTTCTTCTTGCTACCCTGGGACACACGTCGTTGTTGAAAACATGTCAACCTATAGAACCTAACCCCGACTAGTTAGGTTGCTTTCCAAAGAAAGCCCCACGTTTAAAAAACCTATCTTACCATTTTTTGAACAGTTTGGAGGTGATTTATACAGCCAATTGTGCTTTGATGTGTCATACAATCAGTTGTATAATACGTGTTTCGTGACATAATAAGTAAATTCAGTAGTGTACAAGTCACCTCCGTTCAAGCATAGGATAAAGTAGTCATCCAACAATTTTAATCTATCATATGACATCAGTTTTTTGGAGCCAAAGTCTCAACAGAGGAATTTTTCGATCTTCTAGAATATAGGTAAGATGTCCCTCATCACACCCTCTCAAGACCTTACAAAGAACTCTACTATGAGTGAGATTATACCAGATATGCTTGGTTGTTTATATGACATTAGTTTTTTAACAAACGACCAACATATATAAAAGCTAATCAGTTCACCAACAAACAACTAGCCAAAAAAACCAACGAACTTTAAAACAAACATTTCAAAATCTTGACCACACCACTGCTAATCTTTTCGGTTTCCACCAACCGTTTTGAAAACCATAACCGCATGCAGGTGATCTTCAAATCAATCTAACCAAAATTTTACTAAGCATTATGCAAAGAATGTGATGTTGAATTAAATGATATCAATTCAATGAAGTCAAAAAAGATTTAGTCTTGACCATCTTGACTTTCATCCTTGGTAAGTTTGATCATGTCATCGATTCTAAGTACTGTTATAGCTGCTTCAGTAGCAAACTGTGAGATCAAAACATAAAATTGTTAAGTTTTGCATTCATAAAAACGGTTGGAATTTCAATGCAATTCAAATTTTGCTGGAACACTTGTATTTCTGCAAGAATTCATGCCCAGCAATTCAAGATGGTAAAAGGGTCAAACATGAATTTGGGTCAAAACGGGTGATTTTTACTTTTTGGTACATGTTAAAATGGATTATTATTTAACCTTAATCTTTGCGTAAAACATATCAGGTGGTGGAATGCATTAGAAATAGACTCTGACCCAGCTTCATCCTGTTTGACCCGTTTCCTTTTTAGCTAATAACTTATAACCCAAATTGATTCGTTTATAAGTAAATGTGTCTATACTGCACCTCTAATGACGGTTTTCTTAATGAGTACCTGTAGTATTTTGACTTTGCTCATCGCAGGTTCAATCACGCCAGCTTCCAAATTGTTACGGCTGGTACCCTTCACTAGGTCCAACCCCATGCTGAAATTCATATGAAATAACATCACGAAAAGAGACAAGAAAGAAATGACTAATAGGAGTTAAAAATAAGAATATAACAATTTACCTCGATAGATGCTTCTTATCTGCATTAGTTTGTGCAGTATGGTGATAGGCCCTTAATTTGGCTACTAAATCAGTTGCATCCTTTGCAGCATTGACAGCAAGAACCTTTTACATAAAGTAATAAATTATTACCATTTTATATCTTGAATCACCATCATCACTTTAGCATATCGTATATGGACTTTATGACAAACTTTATATGAAAAATAGCGTGCTACAGTGTAATTAAACATATAAAACAAGGAGATTTTGGAATTCATCCACTAGAAAACGTCATTAGAGGTGCAGTAGAAGAACGAACCTTGGGAATGATTAACAATGATTCAGCAAATTCTGCTATTGCTAACTGTTCCCGAGATCCTAACGTTGTAGCAAGATATTCCAAATAGACAGATAAAGCAGCTTCAACGGCACCTCCACCTGCAACCACCTGCTCCAACAATCATGGATTAAGTGAAATAATCTTTTAAAGAAATTAACCTTTAGTTAACAATAAACATATTATATTTACCAACACTTCGAATTTAACTTAAAATATGTTAATCTTACCGCATTAGATTCCAGGGTCCTTTTGACAATACATAAAGCATCATGCAAAGCCCTGTCCATCTCATCAAGCATGAAGTCGTTAGCACCTCTAAGTATGAGGGAAACCTGTTGATAGATATGAGCAAAAAAATAAGATGTGTTGATGTTTCAATCTAGATTTGTTTATTAACAAAAAAAAAAAAAAAAAAAAAAAAAAAAAGAGAGAGAGAGAGACAAAATCACATACTGCACTAGTGGTTTTGGTTCCTTTGATCATTATAACATCATCATCTGCAATGCGCTCTTCCACCACTTCATCAGCATGTCCAAGAAATGATGAATCATATGTTTCCTCTCCTTCCATGTCTGCAAAAGTTGACACCTGGTGCAAATTTTACAAATTTACAATTTAAAAGAAAAAGAGTTGGATATAAGAAAACTGATCAATAAGAATCAAACTGAGAAATTTACCAAAGTGGCACCAGTTGCCTTTGCTACATGGCGTAAATCCTCCTTCCGCACAAGTCTAACAGCAATTGCACCAGCCTCAACGAAATACTGAATTTAAACACAAGCAAAGAAATAAAAAATAAAAATAAACAAACACTCAATAAACTAAAGAAGACATAATTCATATGATGAAGTGTTAAAATTATACCTTGAGGGCCATGTCATCAATCCCCTTTGTTGTTAAAACAACATTAGCTCCAGCCTTTAGAAGCTTCTCAATGCGTTCTTTCGTCACATCAGCTTCTCTGTAACAGTAGTAGGTGATGATGATAAACAAACAAAAAACAAATTAATAAAAAAAATTTGGCATAAAAATCAGAAAATGAGTAAAACTTGAATTCGGGTCACCTTTGACGGATCTTTTCTAACTCTCGCGGGTCAGTGACTAAAACTTGAACCCCTAATTGCATTTTTGTTTTCTGGAGATTAAAATCAAGACATGCAATCTTTGCAGGAGAAACTCTCATGGGCATTCCCTGTGCTGCACGCCCAGTATTAAGTGCATACCCTTTTAACAAGTAACTGTCTTTAGCACTTTTACCATGAGCTTTAAGAATATTGATTCCCTGAAAAGCAGCAACATGGTATTTATTCAATAGAATTTTGCATATAGAAATTTAATAAGTCTATCAGTAACCAACCTTGATGGGATACTTAATTTCACCACGCGCATTGGTCATTTTAACAGATTGTACCGCTTCAACAACCTAAAAAGTGCAAAATCCAGTCATATCTTCAGTATTGACAATTGAAAAGATGAGTCTTTTAAAGAATTTAAATCTTTAACAATTATAAATTTACCAAATTGGCAAAGAAGTCACTGTCACTGGATAGCAACTTTGAGGACATGCTTGTCTTAGCACAGTTTATAAGAGATTCTTTTCCAAGCTTCTCAACCTAGAACGAGCAACAGAATTTATGGTACATATCAATGAATTTTGTCAAGGAAATTATATTAAATAGTAAAAATCAAGATCTTCATACTACCGAATTACTCTATATTCTATAAAGATCATTACCTTGACTGACAGCTTTTCTTCGATATATTTGCATGCTTCCCTCATTGCAAGCTGCCATATAACAATGTAACTTGTAAGCAAAAAGATCAATTAAAAATTAAAATTTTTAAACCGTAATTGCATGACTAGGGATAAATTAAGAATGAAAGGAAAGAAAATTCAAAAGAATCACAAGACTCACTCTGTATCCACTAATTATAGATGTTGGATGAATCTTATTTTTGACAAGATCATTTGCTCTCTGCGGATATCAAAAGAATATTATTCCTAAATAAATTCTTAATCAACTCCATGTGTAAACATAATGCTATTCATATTCATCACGTCATATAACCTTAAGTAACTCGGCTGCTATGATGACAACAGTTGTAGTACCATCTCCTACTTCTCGATCTTGAAGCTCAGCTAACTCAACAAGTACCTAAAAAAATAATAAATTTCATTGGATTATGCATTTCAAATTTATAAACAATAATTGACTCAATATATAAATATTGTAAACAACAAATCATCTAGAACAGAATCTTCCATGTCCCACCTTGGCAGCTGGATGTTCGACATCCAACATCTTGAGAATTGTGGCACCATCGTTTGTGATGGTCACGTCCCCGATATCATCAACCAACATCTGAAATTCATAATCGTATCAGCAACCATTATAGGAGTAAAATTTCACATAAAATATATTTTTGAAACCAGAAAAGTTAAATGAATTTAACATAATTACTAAGCAATAACTCATCAATGGACAACGTAATACTAATAGATGAACATGTTACATGTCTAAATGCCAACCTTTATTCTTAAGAATGTATAAAACTGTCAATTTCTAGAATCAATGAAACATCTCGCCCCTCCTACCATTCAATATTGTCACCTTAAACACAAAGTTGGTCGCTCGAAAACAGCTTGTTCGAAACTGACTCAGTTGTAAACAAGTCAGCTCTGTTTATACATAAGCTGAGTTTAAGCTGACCCTGACTCAACTTAGTTTGGCTCGTGAACAGTCCTAGCCATAACGAACAGTCCTAGCCATAACACCCAATGTGGGATTTGCCTAAAGTGTTACAATAAACATACCAAAATGCACTGACAATCATAATACCCTCCTCGATCATGTGTAACAAATACCAAATATGATACAAAACCTACAGATTCAAGCAAAGCTTGCATCTTTATCAAAAAATGTAAAACATCCAAATCAAAATATCATAAACTTATGGATATTTATGGTAAGATACCTTATCAAGCCCCACAGGACCAAGTGAAGTCTTCACTATATTCGAAACAGACTGACAAGCGGTAACTGCACAAAACACGAATCATAATCAACGACATTGTTGTTATACATTTGAATGAGATTAGGGTTTTGCAGATTGGGTCTGTAACTTACTGTTTTGGGTGCGAACATCTTGACCCGACTGACGATCGCCCAGAATATCAGGGGTTTGGGGGCCAATCGACATTGAAGGAGATTTTGATTGTTACTGGATCTAAAATGAACGAAATTGTTCAAGAACCTTAATAGGGTAACACACTATACTGCAAACTGTTGGAAAATGTGTTGATGTTGTAAACCCTTGTGAAATTGATCGACCGAAGTAGCAGGTGATCTCAGTTCTGGCATAAGTATGTAACGAGAGTACGAGACTGGGCTGTGGAGAGCGACTCTTACGGACCCGACCCGACATGGACTTATGAGTTTATGATGGGTCCTAATATCAAGTCTGCCACTCTTATAATTGACGCCTTCCGTACGTCTCGTATAATAAATTGAAGACACTAAAAGCGAGAGAAATTCAGGGGTCTATCACGTCTTATACGACCCCTTATACGACAGTACGCCCTATATAGCCTTATACGACCCCTTATACGACAGTACGACACATATAGGCCTATACGACGCGTATAGCAAATTTCGACATTAAATACAAGGAAAAATTCAAGGGGCTGTAAGAGGAGTTATACGCCTCATATAAAATTATACAGCCTCCCTATACAACCCGTATAGGACTATACATTCAATATAAAAATCTAAGGATGTTGATTCATAATTGAAGGTGTCCCAATAATCAGACTCTTTATAATTTTTTTATCATTATTAACACTTTCTAACTATAAGTGTAAGCGGTAGCTATCGTTTATCTTTATCAATTTGTGTTATTCAAGTTTCATAAGTGAACAATAAGCAAATTTTAAGAATAGATTTCGTGTGCATATTTGTTGTTAAAAAAGAATAACTATTGGTACTTGAGAATATAAATTTTATAACCAATCAACGTTTGAAGACAGTTGAGAATTTCATTATATGTAAAATGGAGTGTGTGTGCGCGCGTGCCGTAATATATTATAACTCCATAAGCAAAGAGTATAAGTTAATCCAGCGTTAACTTTTTTGTTTTTTGATTTTTCAAATTTTTAGTTTGTATATAATAAATGAATAATAAAAATAACACATGACACAATTATAAACTAGGCATACTAGTTTTTTCCGCTTCTTTTTTTATTAATGATGACATTACTAATGATATAGTTCATACCTTTTTCAAATTTAAAAAGAACACAAATTTATTAATAGGGTTATTAGATTTTAATAATCTCATATTTCAATTATTGATTGGGATTAATCCCAACTCAATAAATATTTACAAGCACTTCTAACTTCATGCTTATTTTCCTTCAACGATCCCTTACTAACTGATAGTTAATCCTATTAGCTTTTTGATGGCGTTGACTGCTAACCCGTCAATCTCCACCTTCTGATCAAAATCATTTGACTCGTTAGAGGTAGATTTCAGGTGATGATGTATGCTAGACAACAAAAAAACAGACCTGATGAAGGTCAGGGGCACAGCGGCAGAGTTGAAAATAAGCTCAAAGTTATCAAAATTTCATCAAAAATACTAACGGAGTTAACTTTCAGTTCGTAAATGATAGTTGAAAGAAAATAAAATCAAAATTAGATGTATTTGTAAACATTTCCTAGGTTTGGATTAATAACAACCAATAAGTAAAAGTTAAGATTATTAAAATATAATAATTCTTATTAATAACATAAAAACCTGATTTCTAATCAACGAGCTTTTATTAAAAAGGGTTATTGGATTTTAATAATCCCAAATTTCATTTATTGACCGGGATTAATCCTAACTCAGGAAATGTTTGAAAACACTCCCAACTTTGAACTTATTTTGCTTCAACGATCCATTACTAACTGAGAGTTAACCTCCGTTAGTTTTTACGATGAAATGGTGCCAACATCAAGTCATTTTTTTAACTACGTCACCGCCTAGCCTCTATCAAGTCTTTTTTTCAGTGTCTAGCCTCCAACCACACCTTAAACTAACTGAGTTAAGTGGTTCAGATCAGAAGTTGAAGATTGACGGGTTTTATGGTGCAGAAGTTTCAGATTAACGGACCAGATGGTTGATTTCAACTTTCTACTTAGTTTTTTGGGCATATAAACAGTTCACGTCATCGAAAAACTAACGGTGTTAACTCTCAGTTAATAAGGGATCGTTCAAGGAAAATAAATTTAAAGTTGGGAGTATCTGTAAACATTTTCTTAGTTGGGATTAATCGCAGCCAATAAATGAAAATTGGGATTATTAAAATCCAATAACCCTATTAAAAATGATATTTTTGAAAAAATAATTTTTCTAAAGAAATATTTTAAAAAACGAACTTTAAATGAAAGTTTAAAAACAAAAATTTATTACCTAAAAAAACTATTTTAATGTAATTTTAATCATATATTATCTTAAATTATCATTTTATAATTCTAAGATATTTATCAATAATTATTTGATTTTTTTATTTTACTCATGTAATACACAGTACTAGTTTAGTTTTATATGTAATAAGTTTTAGTAAACAAGTGTATTACATAGTTTGAATAAAAAAATATTAAATAGAATAAAATTTTATTAATTATAAATTGATATTTTAAAATAAGTTACGATTAAAATCTTTTTTATTATAAATAAAATAAATTTTGTTTTAAAATAAACGTTTTAAAAAATATCATTTTAAAAATCTTCCTTATTAAAATCCCAATTTTAGTTATTTTTTAATAAATATTTATTTTTTAAAAACACCAGCTTTAAAATATTATGTGTCACACCCCGTTGACCGGGTCTGGTCGTGAATGACTGATATCATCACATTGCAGCGGAAATTAAAGGCAGTCAAACTAAATCATTACATTAATTAAAATATTCAAAATTAAGTTGTCTAACATCCGAATATAAAACATAAGATTTAATTGTTCTTGGATAAATAAAAGGGATAGGGCGGTGACTAATTCTCCAATGGGTCCATCTATGGTGGCACCTATCTTTTTGACATCTGTCAGTTAACTTCACCTAAAATACTCACCCAAAATACGTCAACATTATGTTGGTGAGCCCATGAGTTTAAGACACGTCACTTTTCATAATAAGCATAAATCTGATTGTTACAATGATGACATAATATTCAAGGTGCACAAAAGAATGTATCACAATCAAGCCTGACTCGGACTTACCCCCCCGAGTGCTAAAATATATCCCCTAACCCATTACTACTAGATTGTTGGGTTTAATTGTGCGCTGCTAAGCATGGTTTAACGGCACTAGTTTGTGACACAATGATTATTGAATCTCAATGGGGGGTTTCCCTGCATAAAGGGCCCATTGTGTGCGGGGGATTCCCCAAATAATACTATCCACAAATCATGCGGCTCCTCATGGAGTTAATGATTGTGCTCATGTTCGGGGACAAGAGCAGGTAGTATTGCACCACAAAACAATTAAAAAATAGTATGTATTTCACCCAAAAATGTTAAAGTAAAAAGGGGGTCATGAGACTCACCTGAAGATTGATTGAGGAGTTGCTTGAATGTTTGGATGCTACCGACCGGGAGGGTTCCTATGTTTGTTTCAAGTGAATTAACACCTTATTAAGTAATTAAATCAAGTCAAAACCCTTATGTTTTTCATTTGTCATAAGTGGCTTGATAATTTCCAATTTGTGTGTGAAAATTTGTTTTTGATCTAGGGTTTTGTATTTTATGACTTTATGTGATCATTAAGTTAAATCTAGAATCGTATAAATTCAGATTATCATTAGTTCTATAAGTCTGATAGGTTCCCAAAACAGCAAGGTTTCATTAGTTGGCGAGTTTGGTCCCTCATCTTTGTTAAATTAGCATTTTCAACCCTAAAGTTTGGAATTTGATTCTTAAGTCAATTTTTGTTGACCTTTGTTGTTTCAATAGGTTTAGGTTACTGTAATAAATTCATTTATGAGTCTTTTGGGTTTTTCTTTACGGGTTCAATGGCTTATTTTGTGTGTAGGTGTTTCGGGAAATAGGAATTTAGGGTTATCACAAATTAGGTGATTAGGTTATCCAAATGATGTTTTATCTTTGGTTATATCTTATTTAGGGTGTTCCTTAGTCCCTGAAATGTTTTGGTCTTGCTCATGGGATTGGTGATTTGGGTATCGGGTGTTAAAACGCGTATCGGTTCGCGTTCCGGGTGCGTTACGCGTTGTAGTTTCAAGTTCATTGGTTTTATTATATTTTTCGATTCGTTTTGCATTTGAGGGTCATGGTTTACTGTAAAATGTTGATTATCTTAGTTCAAGGATTTTTATATATTATTATTTTTTTTCCTTCTAACGGGTCGTTAACTAACTTGTGTTAACGTTAAAAATTTATTAAAATTTCTATAAAATTCCATAAATGGTAATATTTGGTTTTTAACTTATTTTTATCATTATTAAGCCATTACTTACTGTATCTTCATTATTTTGAGGTGTTTTGCTGATTTTAGATATTTTAACGCTTGGGTTCGGCTTTTAACGGGTTTTTCGGTTTTGGTTGACTTTGGTCAACTTTTAGCCATCTAAGTCTTTAGAATACTTATAATCATCTTTATGTTCTGGATTCTTCACTAGAATTGCCCTTAGTCCCGTTTTTAACAATTTTCTCTATTTTAGAGTGATTATACTTTGTATTTTTGTTGTCCAATGAAATAAATTCTAAAAATTATGAAATTTGATTTTTAGGCTTTTGTCATTATTTTAAGTCTACTGGAATTTTTGTACAACCAATATTTTTGTAGTTTCACCATTTCCGTTACCTATCTCGGTTAGTCTCGTTAAGTCCCGGTTAAGTCTCGGTTTTGAATTTCTAAGTGTTTTATTCTAATTTTTCCTCTAATAAACATTTTAATATCATAATTAAATCTAATTAACACTATAATTTCAGTAACTTAGCTTTCCCCAACTTATTTCTTTATTTTTCTTAAAATACATATTTTTAATATTTTGTTTTATTCATAAGACATGAAATCCATATGTTTAAGTTATGAAACTTTATTTATGATATGATATGATCTCTTTAAACTTTCAGAAATATTTAGATCATAGCTTTTGGGCTCTTGCAATATATTTTCATTTTTCTTGAAAAACCGAGTTTTCGGGTAGACTATTTTAACTAAAACCGTGTTCGCAACCAAAGGAAGTTTTGAAAATGATTTTGTATCTTTTGCTTTCTGAAAATCAGAGTGTTTTGAGAGTTCATAAGATGTTGGGGTGTCATGAGGTTTGTTATGTCACTTTCGTGACGATACGCGATGATTCGCGTGGCTTCGGGTAGTAACTAGATACCTTGTCGAGAGAGAGAGGCTGAGATGGTTGTGTGGGATGTTGAACGAGTTCGAGAAGGTGAGAGAAGGCTGTTTAAAATGGTGGGTTAGTGCAGGCCATAAGATCAAAGAAATGAAGATGTGAACTTGAAGATGTGTGTGTGTGGGTGTGTGTTCTTGTGGTGCTTACCTTAACTTGTTGGAGTTGGTGGTACTCGAGTTTGGCTGCTTCTTATCTTCGAAATGGCTGGAACCGGATGCTTAATGAGTGCAAGGGAGTAGAAGAATAACCAAGAGAGAGTGGAGAGTGTTTTGTGAGAGAAGTGAAAATAATGAAGTGGGTGGAGGTGATGGTGGTATTCGGCCGAGATAAGGGGGAAGGGGGAGAGGAGAGATGTAGCTTCTAGGTTCTTGGTTTTACCAAGATCTTTGCTTGAGATTTGAAATAATCTTCCCAACACACAACCTCCATGCATTGGCTTAGCATAGAGGTGATTTGACTAAGCTTGCATGCATGAATGTGTGTGTGTCGTGTATATATATATATATGTATGTATGTGTGCCGTTTGCATACATATGTATGCATATATGGGCCGTATGCATGTGTATATACATATATATATATATATATATATATATATATATATATATATATATATATATACACGGGTGTGTGTGTGTGATCATTTACATGCATATATATGTATTTGAGAATGTGCTATATATATTAATGTATGCATGTTTAACAACCTTTATTGCTATTAAGGTTATTTAAGTTGTTATTGCAAGAATGTAGTATGTATATATTTATATATTTGTATATAAATGTGTTTATTTGTTATTTTGGGAGTTTGATTATATTACATATTATTATTTTTTTTGTACTTTTATAATTTATAAAATTATATATTTATTATTTCTTCGTTGATAATTTAAGTTGTATCAAACGTTATGGTTTCGTTTACTTATCTTTTATTTGGATGGATTGATGCTTATGGTTTTAAGTTTAGTTAATCTGTAAGACTTCTGTATTCAGATTTATTAGCTAAGGTTTACTAAATTTTCATCTTCCAAGCTTATTGGGCTCGAAGCCCAATTGGTCGGTTCAGCGTGCCCTGTAATCGTGTGAGGCCCACGGGCCCATATTGGTTTTGCTAACCAAAGCCCATTAAGTATTATGGCCCAATGGCCCAGTTAGGGTTTGATGGGCCAAAGCCCATGTAGGCATGTGTATTAATGTGGGCCTAAGCTTAAGGTTATTGGGCCCAATTCAATGGCTCCCTAAGTATGGCCCATTAAGGTTTCTAAAAAAAAAATTTTTCAGGCCCAAAAGTCGAGGTTGTCACATTATGTATTTTTAAAAAAAGTTTGATGTTTTAGAAAAACTTTTAATATTATAAAAAATTTATTTCTTTAGAAATAACTTTAATAAAAAGATATCTTTCTTAATTTATTAAAAAACTAATTTAATCTAAAAAAAATAAATAAATTTATTAGTAATTAATACGATTATTTAATAAGAGAAAAAACAGAAAAAATTGATGAGATTGATTGTGATGTTGACACCTGTTCCTCCTAGTTATCATTTAATTACAGTATGAAGATGAAGATTAAAATAAATTAGATTACAAGACGGATAACCCAATTGTTAAAGTGTGCTTGTTATTTTTCTAGCCTTTTCTTTCCTTTTCTTTTTTTCTTTTTTTCTTTTTTTTTTAAAGATTTTTTTCCATTTATTTTGGTTTTTTTCAATTTGATTATTTCATTATTATTTTTTATACTTTTTGCTACTTTTGGTAGGTGGTGGTGGCGGTGGTGTCGAGAAAATAGGAGCTAGAGGGAACAAAATGAAAAAAAAAAAAAACAAAAGGCTAGAAATTGGTTTTGATGTATCTTAGAGCGATTGAAAATCCTTATGTGATAAATGATTATATTTTATTTACCAATCAAACATCTTTTTTATTTTTTTATTTTCAAACAATGGTTTATTTTATTTCACCTACCATTTATGCATTTCAAACATTACCTTAGCATTAAATTCGCTTCTTCAAGTTAAGACAGAAACAAAAGATGAAATTTTACATATCTGATGATCCCTAAAACTTACTCTTAATCATTTTCAATCGTAATGTTTTAAGTCTGTCATGACTTGAGGTGTGCTGCCTATGATGTTTAGGGTGAGAGGGGCGCACCCGCCTTGAGGGCGCGGCTACCCCCTACATCACGTGACAAAACCACAAATTTTTTTTTTTAAATCAAACACTATAAATACCAACCAATTACCATAATTTTTATACACCAACCTCAACAAATCCCTTCTATTCACAAAATCCTGAGCCTATACCATCAAAAAACACAGACCGAAGGTGCGTTCAGATCCAAGTGAACCAGCTACTCCTACTCAACCCACCATCACCACATACAACTAAATGATTTTAGGATCCGTACGATTCGTCTCAATCATCATTCTACCACCCAACTATGTCCAAATATCAATCCTCATATTTTCTTATTACCAAAACATCCCAAATGCTTTTCACAACCACCCCAACACGTAGAAGTTGAAGAGGAATATAACGAATCATATGATGATATTTAAATTTATGAAAGTGAAGATGAACAAATTCTTGTGGAAGAAACCCCCCCCCCCCCCCCCCCCAAAAAAAAAAACTCTAAGTAGAAAGATAAATCGAAAACCCGGGCTACGAACAAGCCTTGGAATGAAAATGAGGATGAAGCTTTGGCAAATAGTGGGATTATTGTATTTGAAGACCTTAGAGTTTTCAGATCATTAGAAAAACGGTTCGTTTTGAAAGAAAGTGCTTATACACTTTAACATCATTGTTGGTGGCATGAACCAAACCATTGATCAACCGAACTCAAATTAGGGGAGAATGAATTTGACGATGAGTCATTTTAACGGATCTATATCCAAACGGTAAATTTTTTACTTTTACGTTTATATATATGCATTTTATTTTTATAATTACATTACTTGTGTAATTGAATTATTATTTTTTAAATATTTAGAAACATTGTTGGACGAGCGGAAGCAAAACGATGATATCGTCCTCAAAGCATTAACCGAATACAAAAAGGTTTACGAGAGAAAATGGTTTACAAGCATCAAAACGTGTAAGGTGGTAAGAAACCATGTCAAATGGGAACTGGTGGAGGTTATGGCTACACAGGTTGGTACTCAAACAACAAAGAATACTAAAGCTTTATAACGCTAGTACATAAGCTCAAATGAGTCCGTTACAAGCCCCCTCCCTGACCGCAACAAAAATGCCACACCATCCAGGCCGAGACGCAAAGGCAATAATGCGGGAGAGTCTTTGAGCAAAACATCATTGAACGAGACCATTAGTGACTACAAAACGATGATGGAGAAAGAAATGGAGCAAAAAAAAAAGGAAACAAGAAGCGCTTCATATGAAATTAACCTAATCAAAATTGACATTCCCATGACGATGTGCCCGAACCGATATTGAAAATGTCCTTCAACGCAAACGATAAATTGCACGACTACGTGGTTGAGAGTTTGATTTATAGATTTTTAGTTTAAGTATTTTTTTATTTTTGGTGTTTTTATTTTAATGTATTTTTACTTTTATTATTTTTATTTTAATGTAGTTTTTAATCTGTTTTAAATTTTTTTTATTTTTGTTAAGTAATTTTAAAAGAATAAAAAATTTGTGACATGAGTGTTTGAGATGTGACATGACAAAATTTGATTGATAGGTATGTAATATGATGTGAGCACCCCTCCACCCTTACAAGAGCATTCACATCTCATTTCTCATTTTTGTATGAAAGTATGTCTTATATTATATGGAAGGTTGTGAGTAGAAAAAAAAATAATACTGTTTATCTATATATTCGAATAAACCTGATACAACCTTTAAAATTTTTTTAATGTTTTTGGAAATAGTTGTAAATGAAAGAGAGGTTAAAAGCTAATGATAAAAGTATAAAAAAATATTAATTAATTGAAAAAATAATTTTTAATGTAATTATAAAAATAGAAATGCCAAATGAGATGTAAATACCATAACAATACTAATATTATTGTTATTACTATTGTATACTTGGGTAACGAAAAAAATACTTACATTGGTAACTAATTATCTCAAGTTTGGTCTTTTTGGCCAATCAACAACCTTCTTTAAAACAAGAAAGCCTAAAATTCTAATAAAAACCCCCATAAATACCAATATAAAATGTGCAAGCATAAACCTCCTAACCTTTTAGCAAAATGTGGTTGCTGAAAGAAAGAAAAACCAGATCCCATCTTTTATACACTACAAGGTAAACCAGTTGTTTTCATGAAATCCCCAACAAACATAGGACCGAGTTAGGCCCGCCATTGTCGAAAAAGGGTCTCGTTATCATGGCCTAAGCTTCCATTTCTTAGCCTCCGACCAATTGGGCCCTCATCAACGCTAGAAAAGGTCCTCGACACCTTGTTATCGTTGACTAAGCTTCCGTTTCTTAGCTGCCTTTCTCATCCGTTCCCTCCTTTCTTCTTCTTCTATTTTCCTAAGCTCTTCTTCATCTTCCTTAGCAGCAATCCTTGCACTAAATCACAAAGTCAACTTCAGTCAAACAAAGTAAAATCCAAATGTGTTACAAGTTTGATTCAAGGGTAGTTTGGGAATCCAAAAATTTTCATAATCATAGTGCACTTTCAATTGGTGAAACAAACAAGAGACAAAATGAATAGTTAGGGCGACGGGTCAGGTCAAAACAAGCAGTTTTTAGTATGAGTCGGACCGGGTTGGTTGACCAAAAAAGTCAACGCGCATTTTTGGTTCATTTAAGTCTGTTTTAAATTACATTACTATGCTACTGACCTGCGTTTTTCCTCCATCATAATGTCATCGAAACCAGCCTCCATGTCACTATCATCGTCATCACTAACACCACGATACCTGTTGGGATTATATCTGCACATGAAATGTCTCAGAAGTCAGAACAAGTCAATCAGCAGAATAATTTTTTAAAGAAAAAAACATTGGTTTCAAGAAAATATAAATGTTAGCATAAAAAAAGCAACTTTGAAAATTTAATTCCAGTTTTATACCCGAACATATTTCTGATCATACTGATGGCTTTATCATCGTCATCTTCGTCAGCAAATGGTCGAGACGGTCTTTTCTGCAACCGTTCCTTTTGCTGTGAACTAGCTGGTGGTCTAGCTGGCGGTCTAGCTGGCGGTTGCTTTATCTGTCGGGTTTACAATCAAGTCAATCGCATCTTACATTACAATCTTTAAAATGGTATATAACATCAGCTTACATACGGGTCATTTGGATTTTGTTTTATCTCTAAGGGGTCAAATGGGCATACCTGAGGCTTAGAAGAGACCACGGGATTTCTGATGATGTTTCCCGTGGTAGGTCTCCTATCATCCTTCTTGTGTTCCACAGGTTTCCTGTGAAGTGGTGGTGGTGGTGGTGGTGGTGGTGGTCTTGAGGGTTGAGGTTTGTGCCTGGTAGGTATGGAACCTCTAGAAACTGGAGGAGGAATCGCCTTTGACTTGTTGACCACCGTTGGCATCTTTGAAGGTACAGGTTTCTGTCCTGAAGGCCGGCCCGGTCCACTTCCTTCGGTTCTGCCAACTTGTTTTCTAGAATCTAACGATGTAGACGGCAACTTACTGGCGGTACCTGGTCTCTGACTTTGTTGACCCGCTTTTGGTCTCATTTGACTGGATGTAGGCAAGGGTTTCCTCTCTTCGTGATGACCGTTCATTACTTTTCTACCATTATTGGTTGGTTGTCTTTGTGACATGTGAATCTCTGCAGCATATCAACGGGTCATAAGCATTTTTAAATGTATATTTAATTACAAGATTATGAAACAGATAGAGTAACATACCGGGTCTTGGAGGGGCCACACTTTTAGGAGGATTCTTTTGAGGAACCGGAAGTTCAGCATCATCTGATAATAGAAATGAGTAATCCCTTGTATTCTTAAGCATCTGGATTTTTGCTTTCGGTCTTGCCTTAAAAAATTGGAAATAAATGTAAATGTATGTTGATTCAAAATGAATATATTAGTCATATACAACTAAATCTTACCAAATTGTTTACTTTTCGAGGCTGCTGCCTGTCAGGTCGAGGCTTGGATGATACTAGAGTTGAAGAACCACTCTTGTTCTGCTCCAGAAGTCAGTAAGGAAATATAAATATTCACATACAATGTAGCACTAGTAAAACCAATTTGCTAGATCAGTTACATGCTTATAACTGAAATTACTTCAGCATTCGTAAGTAATTTCAACCAATCCACTATATTCTAACACTTTATATGATAGTTCTAATAAATTGTGTATTTGTCATTCCAACATGTAATGTAAAACCATAATTGACGAGAAGAGATGACGAGATTCGCACCTCAGCTATGTTAAATGATTTTTAACATTGAAAAACTTCTAAATCTAATAATGGTAATCACACAGATTGATGACCTCAAATTGTAGAAAGCAATCAAGAACTTTTATTCGTTAAAGCATTCTACTTATTAAATCTCAAAAAAGAACCAGCAGTTCTCACAACTCTTTCCTAGATTAATCACTTCACAAAGAACCAAAACCTTCAGCATTTGTAGTTGTTTGCATGAAATTACACACTTAAGGATAGAGAAAAAAGAAGAAAAATACATACAACATTTTTAGATTTTGAAATCCTTTCAGCCAAATGCGGATTCTCCAACAACGACTTGCTTTCTTGAATTACTCTCTGAGCAATAACTGGCTGTGAAGGCCCAAAAAAGGATCCGAAACTGCAACATATAACACAATTAAACGCTGAGGAGTATATTTTATTGGAATCACACTTGAAAGGTAAAACCAGTGTTGCAAACTTGCAATATAAAATCTTATTCTAATACCAGTTACTTTCTAGATGTCTTTGCTCTTTCTACTACTAATATATACTTTATGCTCTTGGTACTTATAAGATGGATTTTTGAGCCAGAGGTCTCATTGGAAGTAGGAGCCACCTTTCTATCTCCTGTAATAGAGGTAAAGTATGCCCTCATTGCACACTCCCCGGACCCTCTTTATGAGTTGGATATTAACAGGTATGTTTGTTTGTTTATTTATCTTTAGAAATATATATAATCTGTAGACTCTTGCAGTTTTAGTTATGCTATTGGTATATCCTCAGTGAATGAGATATAAAAATATGCATCATGACTAGCATACTAGCATAATATAAACTATAAAGTCCTCGCATTCTATGACTCTGCAATTCGATCGATATTATCACTGAGAAAATTTGTCAAAGATAAGGACATAATCATATAAATGTGTATTCACATAAATATTAAAAAAAAAAAAAAAAAAAAAAAAGGATTGGTACTAACTTGTCATAGGGCATTTTATTCTTTTTCTCCCGTGAATTGCCAAGACCGGAGCTCGGATCCTTCTTCATCTTCTTTCTAATAGATTCCTTCAGTTTCTGCCTCAGTTCAAGGTATTCTAACTCTTCTTCTGTAGGTAACCGATCCTCTTCCTCTTCTTCTTCTTCATATTCTCCACCCTCCTCTTCATATTCACCAACATCATTTTCGTAATCTTCATATTCCTACATAATTGTGATCATAAACAACAAGGCAACTCAAAAGATAAACCCTTGAAATACCATAAATAAAATGGAAGTTCAGCTGCAAAGTTGCTTACATCTAGATCATATGCTGCCATTGTACTATAATATCTTCAATCTTCAAAGGTCCTCTAAGCACTAAGGTTCAAACTGCATAAAAAAAACACCATAAGATCAGCTCTGCACACAAAATAATACATGTATAAACACTATTCCAAACTTGATTCTATAATTAGAAACTAAACAAAATTAGGGTTAAAGTGCTGAAATTAAGGGGGAAATCAAATTGATAGCTTGCACATAGAAACCCACATCACCAACAAAATCACAATGCCAGAAATCGAAGAGGGAAAACGCAACTCCAACTAAAGAATAAAAAAATTCGAACTTTCTTAGGAAATTCGCAAATGCAAGACGCTAAATTCGTAACTAATAGTTCATCAGATCATCAAAATCACAAAATATATAATAAAAATACTGCAATCTGCGTCCGGGATCGGATAAAAATAGAGAAAAAATGAACGAAATAGTTCAATCGAAAGGGGAACTCACAAGAACCCTAATAAGCGTTGATTTTGTAACCTTCTGAATCAATTGGCTCAGTTCTTAATGCTTGATTGATCAGATGAATTGGGGGAAATCATAAAATAAGCATACCGATTGGATGACGGTTACAATCTGATCATGGTTAAAGATGAAATCTTGATTTCAACTCTCCGGTGATAATTTATGGCCCCAGCTCTCGTTTTTTCTTCTTTCGTTTATCAATTTATCACAGACGAAACTTTGGTGTTTTCGGTGGGTTACAATACACACCCTTGAAGATTTTGTGTGGTTCTGTTTTAACCTTACACTTTTTAAAAGTAACCTTTTGTTTCGTCAATTTGATTGAAACTACGACTGCAAATGATTAAGAAGATATACCATAAAACATTCTGGTCTAGTGGTAGTCTCATGGCTTTTCAAATGGAAGTCGTAGATTTGAGTTTCATCTGAGACAAAATGCTCAAGATATTCATGAAGTTTTTTTAGTTGTGGGTTTCCTCATGGACGGATGGGTCGGGCATCACGTTTTATTTTTCAGAAGGATGGGTAATCCGTTTGCCAGAGTGATATTGGGTGACCAAGCCTTTGATGTTAAAAAAATAATAAAACAGTATATTTATAGTGTTACCATCTTCAATGTTTTCATATTGTTTTTATTAAAATGTTAGTTGCATTTCTAGACACGTAATATGATACTTTAACACTCAAATTTAACCACACATCATGTATTGTCACATTTATATTTGATTATTTTATAACATTTGTTTTGGTGAGCAGAGTCTACTTTGAACTGTTTTGTTTTTGTAGGTGTGCGGTAATTAGAATGGACGACAATGGGTGTTGCAAAGAATTGAAATTATGTGGGCTAACAGGGTCGCGGTTAAAGCTACTTAAGATAATATTAACTTAGGGGTTGTTTGGTAGTCTTTTAATAGTTATTAAGAGACTACATCTTAATGATTCATAACCTTTTAATGATTAATAGGTAACCCTAATGCTGAATGGTTAAGAGTTACTATTAAGATTTAATCTCTTAATCATTCAGCATTAGGGTTATATCTTAACCATTAAAAGGTTATAAACCATTAAGAGGTAGTCTTTTAATGATCATTAAGAAACTCAAACAACCCTTTAAAAGATATTTAATTTTAGTTACATATTGTAATTTAAAGTAAAGTGGTGAATTTCCTCTTAAGATCAAGGATTGTGACTTATTAGTGTAAATTAGGTGAAGTGAGATAAGCAGGTAGCATCTAGTCATTAAAAAAATACAATAATTTAGTTAAATTAAATAACGACTTTGTCATAGAAATTAGAGTTGCTCCCACCCAAGCATGTCTGGTTGTGAAGTTCTTATATTGTCTACATCCAATGTGTCTGAAATGCTTGGTGATGTTTAAGGTAGGACATACCTTACATACTCATTATCTTTGTTGTCCACAATCGACGTGGGACTTCCTTAAAGTGTTACGAACACTTTTTTAATGACTCGTAGTCCTTAATGATGTTTGTCCCACATTCATGTCATCAATGTGGGGTTCTCATAAGTTGTCCCAAACACCCCTTGATTCACTGAACTTAATGAGGTTTGCCTTACCTCCTGAATGGCACGCAAATGGCTCTGGTACATTCGTAGCATCCGAGTTATCATACCAATCAATATTGTTCAAGCTCTTTACCTATCAGAAGTCGGGGTTTGTTTGTTGCTCTAATGAAAACTTCCCACAAGGTCAACTATCATTGGATTGCTCCCGCTTAAACACACTTAACTATGGTCTATGGAATTTTCTTCTCATCCCTAACTAATTCACTCAAAATGCATTAATAGTATTTGGGGCGTGACATTTACCATGTACATAACTACCATCATGTCAACATCCAAGGATGTTATAGTTTCAAAACATGTTATTGTATTCTAGATAATACAAGAACTTGCTACCTTTTTTAGAATGAACATGTTGCCATCATTACCGTACTATAACACATTTAATGTTTGTTATAGTTATGACTTAACTTTAAAGCCTCTTCCATGCCTTAAAGTTCCATACGACTTTATCAACATTGGTCCAACCATACCATCGATAACATAAACACAAGAGCCGTTTTTTCAAGACAAACAGTCTAAAAGATGATGATATCAAAAGTGACTATGCAAAAGCTAGTGATGTTAAGGTTTTGTATTTACAGTGATTTAGACTAGGGACTCGAATGACAATAACCCTATCACATGCATAATAAATCTTGTTGTAATTCTTATCAAATGAAAATCATAAAAGGCAATGATCTAGTCTAATAAATCTTGTCATAAACAACAATACGCCTCATTTTAGACAACTCAAATACAAAAAGTATATTCTAACCATTTTATACAACGACCGCTACACATCAAAATAAATTATTTCAAGTATTTCATAAGAATGTTGCTATGCATCACATAATTGGTGTTCATCTAACATGGACAACCTATGATGATTTTTTTTTGCCTCCACTAATTTTTGAGGTATAGGTACAAGGTGGCATAGTACTGTGATGGTGCTTTACAATGGTCACAACTTATTGTAAGTATCGCAAACGTTTAGCTAGTGGTGGTCACGTAAATTGTTGTAAAATGAGACATAGGCACATGAGCAATGGAAAGAAAAAGAATACAAACATCACAACTCAATCTTTATATGAACACTTTGAAAAGTCATGTTCAATTGGTCACTCAACATCATAAGTGATAGTGACTTACGACACTGTTTTACAACTTTCATTTACATATAGTGTCATTTTCATTAAATAACTTTTAATATGTAATGTTTGATACAAGTCTAAAGATATTATTTTGTTTTATTTATTTTTTCTATATTTTAATTATAAAATTTTATCAACAGTGTCCAATATAACGTACTTATTTATGTTCTTATAATATACTTTATCACAAAATAGTTGTCTAATTTCAAATAATATAATTAAAAGCACGTTTTAAAACCAAAATATATTAGATTGAATTCAAACTAGTTTAAAATATAACTCACATTAAAATATATATAAAATAATTAGACGGTAAATATAAGTTAAAAACTTAAAAAAAACCAACCTTAACAAGTTAACAATGTGTGCAAAGGTAGGGCGTGGGTCAGTGCGGTTCGGTTATGAACTTAATCTTTGTCTTTATATTTTAATAACCAATCAATTATAGTATTAAACGGTTTGGTTACAACAATTAACCATTGTTAATTGCAGGATTTAGACGTAGGTGGATTGAAGCTAGTTTCAACAAATTAATCAAATCATATTTCTTGTCCTAACAATCCTTTTAATCTATAAGTAAGAATAAACATCTGACATGTTAATTAGATAAAATTAGAATTACGCATCTCGTATTGCGACCAGACGTAAAACCGTATCAAATCATCAATGTCACACCACCGCCAACTACCACCAGCATCTTACAAGTTAATTAGATAAAACCACTGGCTCAACTCTGAGCATTTTTCTCAGAGTAACACTTGGACCCAATACCATCTTATATTTACATGTCATAAAAACTTGTCTTAATTCAATTATTTATACAATAAAAACATAACCAAAACATAAAAACTAGTTATTAAAAACTCAAACCAAATGGTTTTAGGTGTCACGGTATCCAGATACGTAAAATAACACCCCTTCCTATGATGTCAGGGTTCGACTACTGTAGTGGACAATAGTGTAGTATTTGAAGTAGAGTAGATTGTTGTTAAAATGTTACTAGATAAAAACATACCGACTCTTCTATTTCACCAGATCTGTAAAGAAACTGAATAAACACAAATGAGACTTGTTCATGTTCGTTCGTATAACTTTAATTGAACAAACAAACAAATACAACCACTTAACAAAATCAAATTTTCTCGTTCACGTTCGTTTGTCAAGCAAATGAATTTGTTAGTGTTCGTTCGTTAATATTCTAAAAGAATACAAATTAACATATGAACAAACGTAAATAAACATAAATAAACAAACATAAGCTAATAAAATAACCATGTTTTTGTTCTAGGCTTGGTTATAAACTAATTGAGCTAATAGGTTGGCACATGATTGGCCAATCAATGTTACTAATATATAACAAAAAAAAAAAACATAAACAAAAAAAATCAAACAAGCGTAAACCAACACACGCAAAGGAACTTAAACAAACGAACATACTTAAATAAAACCAACACAAACAAACAATATTTCTCAAGCTTGCTCATTGTTAAAAAACAAACATAAACAAACTTTCTGTAAAAAAACTCACCAAACATTCCGTAAATTTACGCGTTGAGAATACTCTATTTCACCCATTCAATTTCCATTATTAACAGTCACCTCCTCTATATTCTCAGTATATACCTCTTAGTCCACCAAACACACCTCACCCACACACACACACACACACACACACTCTCTCTCTCTCTCTCTCTCTCTCTCTCTCTCCTCTCACTGTATGTATATGAGAGAGAAATCACCATTCACAAATGCGCGTGTTCAATAAGCCATATAACTCCATTTTCTTCTACGCCCCTAAACACGTTCTTCACGAACCCTAATTCCATTACACACACACACATACATATTATTATTATTATTAGTATTCTCTCCTCTTCTGGATCTGACAAAAGGTAATAACAATAATAATCATAATAATATTATTATCACATCATCAATTGTTTCTTCAATTTCATTTCGCATTGCGTAATCACTATTAATCACACACTGTTTTGTTGCTAATTTCCCCCGATCTGATCACGAATGTTGATGTTGCTGTTGTAGTTCGTCGTCACTCCAAGATTCGGTTGTTTGTTAGGTGTTTTGGTGCGTAATTCTGTTAGATCTGGAAATGAGCTAGCAATTGGCGTTGTTTTGTTGGGGATTGGTGAGTTATCGGTGTTTTAGGGGGCGATTTCGTGTTGATTTGGTGTAGTGGGTTAAATGTACATGGCAATGCCATCGGGGAACGTGGTGGTTTCGGAGAAGGTGCAGTTTGGGAGCGGTGGGGCTGCGGTGGTGCCGGCAGGTGGAGGAGCTGCCGGCGGTGGGATTGGGTGGTATCCGGATGAGAGAGATGGTTTTATCTCGTGGTTGAGGGGGGAATTCGCTGCTGCTAATGCGATTATTGATTCGTTGTGTCATCATCTGAAGAGTGTTGGTGAACAGGGGGAGTATGATGGGGTGATTGGATCTATACAGCAGAGGAGGTGTAATTGGAACCCTGTGCTTCATATGCAGCAGTACTTTTCGGTGGCGGAGGTGTTAAACGCGTTGCAACAGGTGGCGTGGAGGCGGCAACAGCAGCAGCAGCATCGTGGTGGTGGGTTTTATGATCCGGCGAAGGTTGTGGGATCGGGGAAGGATTATAAGAGAGGTGGTGGTGTTGGGTATAGGCAGGGACAGGGACAGGGGCACAGGGCTGAAATTGCTGTGAAAGATGGGCATAATTCTACTGCAGAATTCAAGCCTCCTCAAAAGGTTGCTAATGGGTCTGGCAATTTAGTGGGGACTGAAGTTATCAAATCTGATAGCAAAGATGTTAAACCTGCAAAGTTTAGTGATGGTAAGAGACTTTGCAGTTTATCGTTGTTATGTCTTAAGCTTGTTTGTTTTAGTAACATTCTTCTAGTGAGAAGTAGCTTTCAATTAAATCTACTGGTTCTGATAAGTATTGATGTTTCTATATTTTAGTTAGCTAATGATTTGGTTACCTATGTTTGTGAAGCCCACCCAAAAGTGTCACTCTTTTTACCCAATATCTTCTTTTTAGCATTCATATGTATGTAGTGTTATTTATGGATTTGTTTGTGTTCTTGTGGGGCATCAGAAAATAATTTGAGCTGACACAAATTTTAGTATGGCTTCATGTTCTTGGAAGCTATTTGGATAAGTTAACTATGTTACATTAATTGCCTATTGCAGTTAAAGAAATTAACTTTGTTTCTATTTTGATAGCCCCTTCAACTTGAAGTTGCTTGAAGTGATTATATTATCTATAATAAGTTCGCAAAATGATATTCCTTTGAAGCAAAGTGGTTTCCATATGCATGTATTATGTCATAACCAATATAGTTATATTGTTTTTAATGAACTACATTTATGCAGTTGTTTAAGTTCACTTTCTTATTTTTTTTAAGTAAATGAAGTAACATTGTGTACCTTTGGAGGAACAGTATTCTCATTCATGATTGCTTATGCTAGTATTCTTGATAAGAGAGTTAGCATTAAATAGACTATTAGTTATGAACTCATGCTTAGTTGCTTACATTTACTTACTTTAAGATACTGAACAATGCTGTGACATTAGTATATAACTACTATACCATTTAATTTTGAGCAGGTATAAGCACAAAACCTCAAATAGACATCAATGGTAAGAGTCTAGACCATATGACTAAGAGTGTAGAATGTGAGGCAAAGGAGGTGGATGAGAATCCAAACTCAAAAGGTACTTCTATACTTTCTTTTGCTTAATGTGCTCTTTGTTTATAGTTTTACCATTTTTCTTTTTTGGTTTGTTTGTTATTCTTTATTTTTCTGCTTCTGTTTGATCTATGTTAGGTATTGGCTACTTGGTGACCTTCAAATGAAGTTTTTAAACCTCTAATGCTCTAACAAGAACATGTTCAATTACTTCTCCTGTGCTTCTGGAACTATTTATTTGTTTATTTCATAAACAAATGATTCCACAGCATGAAAATTATATCTCGAACACATACATTTAAGTTATGGTGAATAAGTTGTTATAGAATTGAGATTGAACTTGTTGAACTGTCTGATTTGGCATTTATCTTGTGCAGGATGTACTAATGCACATTCAGAGAATGATTCATCCTCGATGCTTACTTCACAGCAAAAGCCTAATAATTTGGCTATTGCAAAAACTTTTGTTGGTACTGAGATATTAGATGGCAAAACGGTATTTTTCTAATCATCTTCTATACCCTCATCTACTTATTGTAGAATATATGCTGTAAATTTTGTTTTCTGTGTATAGGTTAATGTGGTTGATGGAATGAAGCTGTATGACGAGTTATTCGATGATTCTGGAGTCAGAAAAATGGTTAGCTTGGTAAATGATTTAAGGGCTGCGGGAAAACGGGGACAATTTCAAGGTAAGTCACCTACTTGCTTTAGATGGATACAAATACGACATCTTTTTTTTAATTATTCTTTCAATTATAGGGTAATAAAATCTACTACCATGCATAGACCGACCATCAAAATACCAATAGGTATATGAAAGTGTATATATCTTTTCTTATCACTTTTGTAAGCAGGAAATACATTTGTTGTCTCAAAAAGACCAATGAAAGGTCATGGAAGAGAGATGATTCAGTTTGGCTTGCCTATTGTGGATACACCTTTTGATGATGAAACCATCAGTGGAGCCTCCAAAGGCATGTGCAAATTAATCACAAAAAAATATTTTATTAAATTTATTAGCATATGCCTTCACGTGTGACTGAAATTAGACTAAAATTTACAGATCGGAAAATAGAACCCATTCCAAGTTTATTTCAAGAATTCATTGAAAGATTAATTTCCATGGAAATTCTGACAGTGAAACCAGACTCCTGCATTATTGATATCTATAATGAGGTTAGTAGTGATTAATGATTTTTCACTTACAAATTGTTAGTGCAAATGTTGTGATGTTATTGGGTTGGCCCAATTGGTGGATATGTTTTTTGTAGGGTGATCACTCCCAGCCCCATATGTGGCCGAATTGGTTTGGAAGGCCCGTATGTGTTTTGTTCTTGACAGAGTGTGACATCACCTTCGGTAAAGCAATAAGTTCCGAACATCCTGGGGATTACAGAGGTTCTCTTAAGCTTTCTCTCACTTCTGGGTACTCTCTCTCATCCCTAAAACTGTTCTAGGTGGTTGTACACTTGTACCGTACAATCATGTTGATGACATTTTTGTGTTTGTAGATCAATGCTTGTTATGGAGGGAAAATCCGCTGATTATGCTAAACATGCCCTTCCGTCTATCCGGAAACAAAGAATTCTTGTAACCTTAACCAAGTCACAACCAAAGAGAACCACATTGGCTCCCATAGTACCGCCAGCCAACTGGACCCCACCGCCTACTAGGTCCCCGAACCCAATGGGGCCCAAGCACTATGTCCAGGTTCCAGCAACCGGGCTTCTACCACCTCCAAATGGAATCCAACCCATTTTTGTTCCAGCTGCAGTTGCACCACCCATGGCTTTTCCTGCAGCACCACCCATGGGCGGAGGATGGGCGGCAGCTCCGCCTCTGAGGCAGCATGCGCCACCTGGCACTGGAGTCTTCCTTCCTCCAGGTAGCAATTCTGTTGCAGAAAAGGAAAATGGTGCGGGAAAGCATGAGGATGAGGAGACCATATCCCCAAAGGAGAAAGTGGAAGATGGTAAAGGTAGTTTGGATGAAAACGGTGGTAAAACAGTTGCGGTTGAGACGGAAGGATGATGTAACCGCAGCCGAAGATCAGTTTAGAGCGAGAAAGAGAGGAATTCCTCGTGAGCCTGAAAAACTTCAACGGGGTTGAAGCTAATGTAAAGAGCGGGAAAGTGAAATCCTTCGGTTTTTTTGTCTTCTTACTACAAGAACATGAACACAAACTCTTAATTTAGCTCAATTTACACGTTAGTTATGCATTTCAAGTTTAATTCTTTTGGTCACTGCTACTGGTTCATTATGAATGTTTTATATCGTGTTGAGTTTTGATCTTTAAATTTGAACATCTGGCCCGTTTGAAAAGTGGTTTTAAGCTGGTTCTAGTCTGGCTCTCAATCTAGACTAGGGACTCTGGCTAAGAAGTGTCTTTTTTTGGTTCTTTCTAGTGTTGGATCTAGATCAAGATTATAGGATTTAAGTTTTGATCTTAAACCCGAAACTCATATTATTAATAATGTGTTTTAACACAGGCCAAAAGCTGCTGATCAAAATGTCATGAAATCTAGTGTTTTTAGAAGCGGTTGGACAGGAAAATGAAAACTGGATGCACAACCAGTCCGGTTGTTTGTAGTTGAATTACTTCTAGGGAGCGTTCGATTCACGAAATTCATAGGAATTCATGGGAATTGGAATTGGTATTGAAATTATGTGATTTGTCAATTAAAATTGTGCTTGAATGAACAATGAGAGGGAAAGTCTTACCTCAAAATTCCTTTGGTTGTAGGATTTAAAATCCTTCTCTAGATGAAAGAAATATTGAAATCCCGTAATCAAAGAATTTGAGGTAAAACATTCCCTCTCATTGTTCACCCAAACACAATTTTAGTTGACGAATCACACAATTTCAATACCAATTCCAATTCCTATGAATTCCATGAACCGAACGCCCCCCTATAGTTCTATTTGAACCGGCCGTTTTATGGTCAAATTGAGTGGTCCTTCCATATTCAAATTTTATTATTACAATTTGTTCTTTTCTTTTAAAATACCATATAGTAATCAATTTATCACTTTAAACTTCATATATTTTGTTTATAAAGACTTCAAATTTTATTAATATTGTAAATTTAATCAAAAGTTAATTTATTGTTATATTTTATTTTAATTTGTTATATATTTAGATGTTTAATCTTTTAAATCTTTTATGACATTAACCGGTTCTTAAATTTTGTTCGAGCACTAAGCCAGTAAGATGCCTAACTTAATATTTTGTTTGGTTTTAAAAACATTGATGAAATTATATGGAAATTTATAAAATTCACATATAATCCCTCCTCCTTAATTTATGTATAGTTAATTCTGTAAATCTAAATGATAAAGTTTAAAGGTGTAAGACAATTGAATTTTGAAAAGTGAATGTAAGTCAATTTTTTTAAATGTAAAACCTTAATTTATAAACTTTTAGAGATTAGTAATATATATTACAGAAAAATGTAAACATTTATTATTTTTCATGATGAAAGTTTTAATAGTGAAAATAGTGTTACTATTTCATATAAGCTTTTATTATGTTGTTTTAAAAAATATAAAGTTTATTATACATCTGACCTAAAACAATCACATTTAAAAATAATTTATTATTGTACCTCTATAATGTCATAAAAGAATCAATTGACATTTTTTCTATACATTATTGTTTTCTTGTCTTAACTACCACAGTTAAAATGATTATAATTTTTTGCTGAGTCACGAATCATTTTGTTGACAAAAGACAAGGGAAAAACAAGGATACATGCTTTCGACCTCTAGGTGGAAGTACTTGAATCGAAGAAGAGGTCAGACGTCATATTCTTAGCTCATATATAACGATAACATGTTAATATGAACCAAAAATCTGTAAAGGAATTGTAATAATAACTTGGAAAACTTGAGAGTCGCAATTCACTTTCAGATTGAAACTATTTGGGGTTCACACCAAATATTCAATCGGATAAAACTCAAGTTTCAAAAATCGAAGTATGATTCGTGTGTGTTTACGATCATGAACCAAAAGAGAATTCGAGAAGATAGACCAATATTTTCCAAAATCGAATTATTTCAGGAATGGGGAAACTGCCGAAGTCAGTTTTCTCATGCGAAATTACACTTTTTTACCCGGAACTTTCATATGTGAAATTTCGGGAAAAAACAAATTCTAGTGCAATTTTGATAAATCAATGTTTACCAAAATAAAAAATTTTCGGATCCCAGCCAGGGGCTCTGCCCCTTGGACCCCGCTCCTAGGGGCGCTGCCCCCGGACCCCGGCCAAGGGGACATTGCCCCCTTGGAACCCCCATTGCTTAGGGGCTTCGCCTCTAATAGGTTTTCAATTTCAAAGATCATAATAAACTCAAACAAGTGTGAACTCCCCGCACCTCATGACTTGTTTGATGGATATTATGATCAAATTTGTCGTTAGTCAATCCAATTACACTAAAATATCTAACAAAATCAAAAGATAAACTCAAAATCAGATTAAATGTTGCTCTATTGCTCTATTAATTATTAGTTGGGAAAAAATAAAAACCTTTAATTGTATCCACCTTATCTAAGAATAACTTGAAACAAATGTATCACGTATGTGATAATGTGAACCAACATCATTTGCGTTTGAATAAGTTATTTCGTTTTCTAAAGGACAAGAGTTACCCGTACACAATAGAAAATAAAAAAAGCCCATTTTAATTAACAAATATCTAATAAGGAACACAACACAAGTCATGCTCACCCTATGACGTCTAATACAAAATCATGGGTTCTTCTACATTAGAGATATTTCTCTTAAGCACCTAAATTACCTATAGCACGTAAATAAAGTGTATCGCATGTAAAAAAAGTATGACTGATTTAAAGGTACATTGTGTAGATAAAAAAAATTGCAAGCGTAATAGAAAACCATTTTTAATAATAAGCATATGTTGAAGTAGGATGTCCAAAGGCGGGTATGAAATGAACCTGTTTACTAATTAAGGAAATTATTATTATATGTATATACACACCGCGTAGCTAAAAGTTATAAAATCTATATTTGCGCAACTCAAATACCAAATTTTATTCATTAAAACGAGAAATTTTGTAAAAAAGACCCCGTTTACTAATTAAGGAAATTACTATACGTATATACAAACTTTGTATTTGAAGTTACAAAAATGGAGTAAAAACTAGTCAACATAGCAAAAACTATTAAAGCGCAGAATCACAAAAAAACATATGAATGAGAATCATTTGATGCATAAGGAAAAAACCTAAAGAAAACATGTGAAACACAAAGAAATTTAACAACGGTAATCGGTGGGGGATGTGGTGCTAACAAATAAACAAACACAAGGAATGCGGATGTTGAAAAGGGTTTCTGATGCGTTGAAAGACGCGAGCAGTCTTTTCATAGCGAATCTAACTACCTGTTCAACATATCGAAACCCTGATATTGAGGCTGCTGTCATAAGAGCCACCAGCCACAACAACTCCCACATCGATTACCGAAGCGCCCAATGCATATTCGCATGGATTTGTGTTTCAGGTCATTATGTTCGTCCAGTACTGTCAGCTCTTTCCACAAGGATGGAAAGAACCCGTAGCTGGACGGTGGCTTTGAAAGGCCTCATGCTTTTGCATGGGATCATTAGCTGCAAAGTCCCTGCGGTTCACAAGATTGGGCATTTACCATTCGATCTCTCGAGTTTCAAAGAACGAAGCCCTAATTTGTATCATCATGAAGCGTTCATTCGAGCTTATTACAAATATCTTGACACGAAAGCATCGTTTATGCACCGACATTCACAAAATCAAAAGGAAGGAACCCTAAGGAAACGAGTCAAAGAGAAGACAAAGCCATCATCAATGATGCAAGATCTTGTTTGGTTAGAAAATCTTCAAGGTTTGTTGGATGTGTTGTTTGAGATCAAACCACAAAGTGAAAAGATGAGGAATGTTTTAGTTCTAGAAGCAATGGATTGCATTGTGATCGAGGTTTTCGATATCTATTGTCGGATTTGTAATGGGATTGCTTCGGTTCTTGTGAGGATATACTCGATAGGAAAACCGAAAGCAAGACTGGCGTTCTTGATCCTACAAAAAGCAGCCGTTCAAGCCGATAATCTATCTCGGTACATACATTTTTGTAGGGATTTCGGGGTTTCCAAAGCATCAGAAAGCCCCAAAATTGTGCACATCAATGAACACGATATTCGAGCACTTGATCAAGTTATAAACATGGATTCAAGTCAACCTGAACAAGAGCAGTTTATTCCAAAAGAACAGAATAACAACAACATTATGAAAACAGACTCGTTACTGCTTGGTGTAACCTAAAATGCTTTGATCAACTGTCGGGTCGGGTATGGAACATATGCATGATCTAGAGCTTAAAAAGGGTGGAAACTTATATACAAGTTTTATGGGACCATACACCCAATGAGGGTGCTTTTTTTCCTTAAAAAACCTATGTGATGATGATGAATTTGTTGGTATCATGTTTCGTCTAGTGAGTTCACAAATCAACTGCATCAACGAAATTGTATCCTTCATATGCAAGTTTCTCTAGAATATTTTTGAACGTGTTGGAAATTATAAAGAAAAATTAGTTTTTTCCATTGCCTGACTTCATCTGTGATCCAGAAGAAGCCCATGTACTTTGGCCCACCATTTGTTCCAGCCCACCATTTGTATATTCATAATAATTCATGTAAAGTAAACTTAACTTTCATCTTTTTTAGTCATAGAGTGTTTAAATTCGGATATTTGGATTTTTAAATATTCAAATTTCAAATAGTGGATTTTAGTATTTGAATTTAAAAATTTTCGATATCAAAATCCGAAATTTCAGATATTTAAATGGATATTTGAATTCTGAAAAAATATGTATCGCTTAATAAATTTTTTTTTATAAAAATATAATAATTTAGCGGGGTGTAGTTCTATTTAAGGTAAAGGGTTCAGGCTTCGTTTAAGACGAGTTGGTGTAATTTATATGTGATTTAGTTAAGAGTATAATAACATTCACTGTTATTTTAAAATTTATTTTTCACATGTTGTTCTTTTTACTTAGATTTTTGATCTCTCAACTACCCAAGATATATGTTTCTTCCATATATGATTTGTTATGTTTCATACAAATCATGTTAGTTTTAAGTTTATTATTTAATTAAAATTGATATGCGTAGCAATTAAAAAAACTACATATAATATAAGAAAAAACTACCTTTCTAAGTAAATTAATCTTCTTACAAACAAACATGATTGCATAAAAAGAAAACAAGTTTTATCAATTAAGCCTAAGAACTTATTCTAATAGTGTTCGATCGGTTGTTTTGAATTAATCAAGTTCTATTTGCTTAAATCAAAGTACTATTCATATACTGTGCTCATTTATTAGATAAGATACATTCTCTTACATGAATAATCTAATCAAAATTTGAGTGCCACGTACTAATTGAGTTGCAGCCAGTGATAAGAGACAATTTTTTTAAAAGTAAATCTAGATTCAAACCTGATAATAGTAAATAATGTTGTAGTTTACGAGCAGTATAATTAAGTTTACTGTTAAAAAGATAAAAATTTAAGCATAGCGTCTTGTTTTTTGCATTATAACTTGAATGTGGGTCTCATTTGGATAGAGCCTTGTTGCTTCTTCAGGTCATATCTATAGTACCTAATAAAATAAGGTTTATTTTATCACTTGTCATTCTCTTAAACCATCTTTTGATACTTGTCATTCTATTAAACATTCTTACTTTATTTTCTCTCCAAAAAGATATTATAGTAATTTAAACATTCAAATTAATTTCTCTCTCTTAATAAGAATTAATTTTATTAATTAATACATTTCTCTCTTTAATCTATATTTTTTTAAAATAAGCTATGTTTTTAAAAATAAATTTTATTAAGAAAATTAAAAATCACATCTTTTTATTAAAATAAAAAAATAATAAAAACAAAATTTTTATATAATATAAAATTTTCTAAAACACTAAACCTTTTTGAAACAAAATATTTTAAATCTGCCTTTTTTAAAAAAATTATAAAAATATAAAAAATTCTAAAAGCAGTTTTATTAAAATAATCAGAATAATTAGAAACCCGAGTTTCTAATAAACATGATTTTTATAAACAATAATTTTTTTTATAAAAAATCTAAAAACGAATGTATAAAAATAAAACTATTTAGATAAGAGAGTTAAAAAAATAGTATAATTGTTTTATTTCTTAAACTATTATGCATATATAATTTTAATCATATCTTATATTAAATATCATAGTGTAACTCTTCGTGTTTATTACCAACTATAATTCGTTTAATAAATGGTTTCTAACCTATCTATTTATCTATATATCTATCTATCTATAACAAAAAAAACTTGAAATAAAACCTAACACAATTGTAAGTTTTATCATAATAATTGTCTCATTTCTCTTTGTGTTAATTAATAATATCGAATACTGATTTTACTCATACCATTTTTAAATTAAAACTTATTTTTTTATTAAAAACACACTTTTTAAAAATAAAATATTTATAAAATACAGAATACAATAATTTTTTTTAAAAATAAATTTATTTTTAAAACAAAATATTTAAAACCCACATATATTTTATAAACTAAAAGTTTAAAAAAATATATATTATTATTTATTTACTTAAAGTAGCTATTTATATGTAATTATAATCATGTTTTATCTTCAAACATGGTTTTATAATTCATAAATTTTTATTACTACTTATTTAGCATTTTATTTATTCAAAACATATAATACACGGGGTACTAACCTATTTTTTACTAATATAACCAAACACTCTATGTACTTGAGTGTAAATGTGTACTAGTACTTGTTGGCATTCAAGCACATTACATGCATTAACCCTTTATGTTAGACCTTAAATCATTGATGATCAAAATGAAAGGTAGACAAAGACATCATTAGGGAAAGTAAAGAACTTATTCACTCTTTCGAAAAGTAATCAAAAGGCTTAACATATATACATGAAAACGTTCTTGTATAAATTGACATATTGACATATATACATATACTAGTATGGAATATTCCAGCACTTTTACATCTTTTACCTATGCTAATTATATGCATATACACATATACATACATACATATATACACAAGCAAATTCATGCAATGATTTCACCTTCAATATATATATAAATGATATATATTCCTGTAACAATGTCATTTTGCATAAATAATTATCTTTAAATATAATATAGATAAGTGAAATATTACTTTTCCTATAACTATTTATAATTGTATTCATTTGAGATCTCATTATTAATATATATTGTTTCATCAAAATAATAATCCATGAAATGATGTTTTAGTTGATATTTAAACTAAACTTAGTATGTAAAAGGTATAAACTTTTTCAGTGCATAACCTTATACGATCATATGTTATTAGCAAATGCATATGTGTCGTCTTTTATTCATATAGAACCAACGATACAACACACATAAACCGAACTATAACACAACACACATAAACTATATAGTGGGATTTTATCAAACTTTTGGTTTACTTACCTGTTGATTTCAAGTTTAATTAACATATGAAAATAGAAAAATGGTTAATTAAATACAAATTTGTATATTAGTCTCATAATGTTTTAACTTTGTTAGACTACTTTTCGTCAAAGGAATCACCTTTCCTCAAAAAATTCTTGTTTTTTTAACCTTTTGTCACCTTTACAGTGAGGTCGCGTGAGGGAGAATTGAAGGTCACGTGTAAAGGGGCTTCTGGGTTTGCATTTATTCATTCATTCAGAGATTGCATTTTCTTCTTCATCATCATTATGATTAAAGGTTAAAAGATACACACATACATACATACATATATATATATATATATATATATATATATATATATATATATATATATATATAAGATAGTAACAATATATAATCATAAAAATAATAATAATGATGACTGATTTTGTTTGTTTTTTCTCATGTGGTGGGGATGTTTTTTGGTTAATTTCCTCTGCCTCTTTGCTTTGTTGTGGGCTCTATTTCATGTCATGTGATTGGATCATGCCCTACTTGCTTCTATCCTTCTCAATCTAATCTTAAACCCCACATTCATGTACTAGCTAGCTTCATCTCTATAAGTCTCTCTTTCACACACACAATACACACACACACACACACACACTGTTGCAAGTTTTATATATATAGAAGACTTACCTCAACCTTACCTGCTCAAGGTGAGGGGTCAATGAGCAAAAAGCAAAGAAAGCTGGTTGTTTAAAAAGCTTAAAGCTTTTAAAGCTCTAAAGAAACATTATGGTTTCACAAAGCAATTTGCTTTTTAGGTTCATCATATATTCAAGCAACAAGTTATGGTGTGTTCAACATCTGTTATAAAGGATTCTTGATAGATTATCATATATCAACTACATAAAGCTTTAACCTACCCACATGTTAGACAACCACCACCACCACCACCGTCACTTCACCGCAGCATCTGGCCCTGGCCCGGGCCCTTCTTCGTCCTCTGATCTCTTCCCTTCGTCAGATAATGGAATCCCTAACAAAAGAAAAAGGCGCCCCGCGGGTACTCCAGGTACCCACCCTAAGTGAATTCTCACTTATTCATCAAATTCCAATACTGATACCTTATATGGATATCTGGTAGATATCCATATTATCCGCGGTATCAGTATTGATCAACTTGCAGATATCTGGTGGATATCCAGATCATCCACCAGATATCTGCGGTATTAGTACTGATCAGCTTTTGTTGATCATGTTTAAATTTGCAGATCCGGATGCGGAGGTGGTGTCTTTGTCGCCAAAGACGCTGCTAGAGTCGGATCAATACGTGTGTGAGATCTGCAACCAAGGGTTCCAGAGGGATCAAAACCTACAGATGCACCGGAGGCGCCACAAGGTGCCATGGAAGCTCTTGAAAAGGGATTCACCCGAGATCAAGAAGAGGGTTTTCGTGTGCCCCGAACCGAGCTGCCTGCACCACGACCCGTGCCACGCGCTTGGCGATCTGGTCGGGATCAAGAAACACTTTCGTAGGAAGCACAGTAACAATAAGCAGTGGGTTTGTGAGAAGTGCTCAAAGGGTTATGCTGTTCAATCTGATTATAAAGCTCACCTTAAAACCTGTGGTACTAGGGGTCATTCTTGTGACTGTGGTCGAGTGTTCTCAAGGTTATTACTTTCACTTATGTTTTTGTGCAGTCTATCATTCATCTTCTTGATTTGATATTATCTGTGCATCTTACTGCTTTCTCTCTCTCTCACTTTCTTGATCAGACTAAAAGATGTGACCTTTCATCATGACCATTTATGTTTTTCTGCTCATACATAAATTTCAGCACCATTTCAGTCAGAAACACAGAAATTCCTTAATGGGTTCATCTGAAAATGTTCAATTATTCTGTTTATTTATGTAATTTCACATTCTTTTAAGTTTCTAATAGCAGTTTGAATATCTGCAGCATATAAAAATATGAGTTAATCTATCTAGTACATCGTAATCTAATTTCACCCGTACTATTGATAGATATATTATTGTTTGATGGATGTTAGTAGTACACAAGGAACCTTTGTTAGTAGTTTAGTTTATTACTTTTGTTAGATTAGATCATTTGTTTCATAGTAATCAATCTTTGCCTTTGAGGATTCTAATTTTTGTCAAACTTGAAGTGATACTCTAATACAGTATAACTTACTGATGTATGTTTCATTGAGCACTAAGATGCATGTACAATTAGTTTATTACTTCTGTTAGATTAGATCAGTTGCTTCATGGTAATCAATCTTTTTCTTTGAGGGTTGTACTTATTTGTTAAACTTGAAGTGATAATATATTTTAATACACTATAACTTACTGATATATCATTCTAGAGTTGAGAGTTTCATTGAGCATCAAGATGCATGTATGGTCCGGAGAACCCATGCAGATTTGCCCTCATTCCAGCAGGCGTGTTCGTCTCGAACCGCTTCAAGTACAAGCCCATCGAACGATATGAACTTCGGTTCGGTCCAAACAATGTCAAGATTACCTCATCTGCAGCCTCCTTCACAGACTGTATTGTCACAAACTCAATTGGAACTTCAGCTGTTACCTTCACTATCACTTTATGATCAAAGCAACAATCATCAGACCCATCAGACCCATTTGAATCTCTCAATTGGAAGTGGAAATGGCTTGCGAAAAGACGAAGAAATGAAGATGCATATGGCTATGGCAGATAAGGCATTTGCAGAAGATGCTAGACAACAAGCAAAGATGCAGATTGAGATTGCAGAGATGGAGTTTGAGAATGCAAAGAGGATTAGACAACAAGCTCAAGTGGAACTAGAAAGAGCTAAGGCTCTTAGAGAACAAGCGACCCAAAAGATCGATTCGACGATGTTAGAGATCACTTGTTATTCGTGTAGACAACGGTTTGAAGCCGCTAGAAACAATGCGGCAGCCACTGCAGCAGATGAGACCTCTGTGGCTCCAAGTTACATGTCTTCAGCTCTAACAGAAGGTGAAGGATATTAATAGTGTTTTCAAGAAAAGCAATCTGTGTGCTCATCAATGTATGTGTGTTTGTAAGTGATTTCATTCAAGTTTTTGCATTTTACTTTTGAAAGAAAATAAAGAAAAGATTGAACTTGGTGTATGGGATCTACTTTCTATAGAAAGGATTAATGTGTTAGCTTTCTACTTCTCCATTGCAACTAATTGCCTCCTGATAATATCTATAGATTATAAAAGATTATAAATAAATAATTTTCAGTTTACCTATCTTTACTTTAAATAATTACCCAATAATATTTTAAATACTTAATTACAAGCATGGTATATAATAAGGTTAATTTATACTTTTCATTTCAAATTTTAGAAATTACATTTTTAGTCTCAGTTACTTAAGTGAATGCACATAAAATTTATGTTAAGTTTTATAAAGTAAGCCTTTATAGTAGAAGAGAAAAGATAAATAACATAAAAAGCCACTCGGCGAGCGATGTTACTCGACCAAGCTAGGGTTAGCCTGAGCTAGATTCGGACTTTAATGAGCAGGCCTACCCTGGCTCGGCTCTAAATCTTCTATAGAGCTGAAAACCTAAGTGCGTTCTTTGCGCCTCACTTACAAACCGAGCTACCTTGCTCGGCTCTATTTGCTCTATAACCTTGTTTGGATCGGTTTCAAGTTTGGTACGTGTACTTGGGTTCCTGGATAGTTTTTATTTTTATTATTTATTATTTTTTATTTTTAAGTTTCAAGTAGTAGCTAGATAATGTGATACAAATAGAGAGAAAAGAATGTTGGAACTTTAAAATGAAGCGATGCTGGATCTAAGAAGGACGAAGGGTGAAGTATCGGAGAAGGAATATAGGGTATAGGTTCGTGTTTTGAACTTAGGACCTCTAGTTTTGAAAATGAGTTTTGCCAACTATTTTGCAAGAAGGTTGGTAAAACCTCACATGATGCAAAATTGGAATGTGCTTAGGTTAAATGAGCTCACGAGCAAGTAAAACTTAGATAGATATCACTCATTTTAAAGAGATTAAAACTAGCTAAACTTTACATGTTTACAAATTTAGCCTATTGAGTTTTTTTTACAAACTTGCTAGTTATCCCCCACCACGTAACAACTGCACTATGATCTTCCCTACATATGTCAGGTTTTGGTCGTTACAAGCGCTATCCCCCAACCTACCAAATTCATTTACACTATGATTTATAGAAGAAGGAAAGGGGATGTAAAATATAACCTTACATAATGTGCATTATACATTAGGTGTGTAAATCTAGAGTTTTGTTGGGGTTATCAAAAAGAAAGGTAGCAAGAACTAATGATTTCAGTTAGATTTTATGTTCTTAAGTAATTTCATCAGAAACTTATCATATCTTTAACAGTCATTCATTTTGTGAATTAAAATGTGTTTAAACAATTAGTATTAAAATCATAATCATTACAAAGTTAAAGATAAAACTGTAATCTTATCCTACCACATGAACCATCTATGTAGTAAGTTCTAATTTAAGCTAATAGTTCTATTTCTTAAAATAAGATAATACATACCTTATGACCAGTTCCTTGTTTGTAACATGATATATTTTTTGTGCTTATTCTAACTAAATTACCATGGCTAAATCTAAAATTGTATAATTATTAAATCAACCAATAAAAAAAATATATAATTACGCAAGTACTTAGCTATATTCATAAATGTAGACGTCACGTCTAAATCAACAAACTAATAAATCTAAAATATAATTACCTAGACATTATTAATAGACTGAATTCGTATCATATTACTTATTTCGTAATAACCATTTAAACGAACTATATACTTCAATACACTTGCATTACATAAGTACATCTTACAAATACTTATATCTGCAAAATTAATTACAATTTAGTATTCATACTATAAAGAAAAGGTTTGTGTTCTATGCCTTTAGTAGCAAAGGAGAGTTGTTGGACCACTATACAGATCTTTCCTTGGTCAATTGAGGGCACCTTGATGTCTATGTACCAAGACTTACTATGATAGTGAAAGATGCGTGAAACAAACTACATATAAAATGTCCAATTAAAGATTTCTAATTGACATGATTTTATCATGATTCAATATTTTATTACTATTATCAAGTTTTATTCCCAAGATTTGTTTTCAATTACTATTTTCAAGCATGTGGGTATGATGATGAGAAAACCATCCTATTATAAAATATTACTACGACAAATTATATGACTTTATACGCTCTTTAGGTTTTTATTTATTTATTTTTATTTTATATCCACACATATTAATCACATATTTCATATAGTTTCATATATTCATTGTCATATGTATTAATGTATATGACCTTACGTGACATCAAACTCACCTATCTGATCCATTTTTCCGAACAATCATCTCATGCTAAAGTATTTATGATTCATGCGTACTTTATGCTAACAAATATACTTTTAGTATCCATACACTCACCTGATATCAGACGGTTTTTTCTTGACTTTCTTTATGATAAATCCTCCATACATGATTATGTAAACCTATTGTAATTCATACGTATTATGTTAGTTGGGTATCACCTTGCTTCTCTCCTAGGTACAAAACCTATAATCCAGGGCTTCTACCTTAATCCACCATTGGATACTCATCCAGTACCCTTCTCGGTTATTACCTTTTTTTCCTATGGTAATTAACCCGTTTCTTACCCTAGGTTCTTACCCCTGGTGCTACACCTGTAACCTAACAACATTCTCTCTTCAGGCACTCCTTTATGCCTTGTGGGTATCTCACCCGCTATCTACAAGTGACTACCCCTCCTTTTAGCAGGATACTCACCCATATCCCATCCTATTCTAAGGGAGAACATTACTTGCCTGCCCACTAGTCTTCTGCTAGTCAGATTCTCCAAAAGAGGAACTAAGTCGGCTTGGTTTCAACACTCAATAAAGCGTTTAAAACACGTATTGAGTTTTGAGTGATTTTAACTTGCGTAGCCTATGGCTTCTATTTATAGTTGAACTCTGACCTCCATTGCATACCACAATAAAAATGCATTGCGAGCCGTAACCCTTTGAATCGGCAACAAGGGACGCGTGGCAGCTTTCCAACCATTCTTGATCCGCCTTGCCATTGCATATCGCAATGGAAATGCGTTACAGTCTACAATACTTTTCTTGAGTAAATTTTCTTATGCAGTTTTTCGAGAGCTTTATAGTTAACAGGTAATGAATCTCGTAACTCCATTCCTAGCTCGGTTATGCTTATCATAAGTTATAGATCTTCCTTTTCATCGAAATTTGATTGGGTTTTGGGGTGTTACATCATATTTTTAGAACTGGGCTGGACCGGTCGGTTGGGCTGCTTTGATTGGGAACCTGTTAGGTTGTATGTATTTAGACTGTTTTCATTTGGTTGGCTGGTTATTGGTCGGATCGGTGAACTAATTGAACTAGACCAATGGTCGGACCGGATTTCAAAACTTTTTTTTTTCTTCTTTTAAAATCTTATTTGTTGATTAAGTTTGTAATTTATGATGCATATTTTATTTAAGGGGTAACTTTATAAAATAGTAAACAACTTTTAAAAATGTTTAAATTAGATCATTAATGTTTAAAAATGGTTCCAATTAAGTCACTTTTTATATTTTTTCTAAATTATGGGTTTTAATATATTTTTAGCATACTTTTCTTTTTGTTTCACTTAGAAAATATGTTTTCCTTTTTTTATGCTATTGTGGAATGGTGACGTGAACTTTTGGTAGTTTTTTATATTTAAATAATTATCATTATTTTATTTTATTTTAAATAAATTACATATATTAAAAATCCCGACCCCCACATCTTCTTCACCATTTATTCATGACATAAAAAAATCTGATGATGTCTCAATTTGATGGTTTAGTGACTCAATTTGAGTAAAATATGTATAAGTGATCTAATTAGAGCACTTTTGAATTTTGATTATTATCATATGACATTTTCCATTTAGATAATTAAATGTTAATATTATGTTAAAAGTGTAAACCCACCTAAAACATATAATATTTTCATATTTTGTGTTTGAACTTGATATATATAAATAAAATATTAATATTTTTTTGAGTTAATTACAAATTGTATCTTTTATAAATATATTAAATTGGATGATATGTCATTTAGTTTTAATAATTATATTTTTTTTAGAAATAATTATATACCTATTGTACTTGACACTAATTTTCATTCAAATGTATGGTTAATCATGTGCGGCTCATATGAGAGACATTTTTCTCATTTGCTTTCTGCATTTAATGCATTAGAAAAATAAACAAAATTTAAATAAGCTATCACTACACAAGATTTAATGTCTGAAATAAAGTACACAATTTTCTTTTTACAACTAAAGGACGTAACATAAAATAAAATATATTAATAAAGGATGAGAAGCTACTGGGCTTCAATTTTTGATAAGTTGGATGAAAATATTAGATAAAAAAGTAAAGTTAATAAGGTGATTAGGTTTATTATTCTAATTAATTGCAAAAGCGAATTAGGGTTTGAATCATACCACTTTGTTCATTCGATTGATCATCAATGACAATAGCATCAAATAATATATACTAAAGTGAGAAATTAAATTATAAGTCAATTAGAAGGTCATGAAACCAACAATAAACACCAAAAGAATACTCGTAAATACTTTATTAATAAGTCATACCAATAAAAAATGAAAGATAACTAAGAAATACCGATTTATAGATTACATGTGATTCAGCAAATTGCTTGCTTAAATGTAGAAGCAAGAAAACGAATTTTGATTTTCTCGTTAATCGTAGACCAGCACAAGCTAGAAACTCAAAGAGTGTACCGAACTGTAAAAGCGAATTACAGATCTGAATCTTATTGTTGTTATTTCTTCGACTTCAAAGGATTCAATGGTGGATGAGATGTTATAGGTGGTGGTGGTGACTGGTGTGGGAGTATCGGGGGGGGGGGGGGGGGGGTTTGGATTTAGTGGCTCTGACCATAAGAGGGATGCAAGTTCACTGACTTCTGATATCTTTTAATTTTTTTTTTCATTTAAATTTATTAATTTTATTTTAATTTAATATATCAGATTTGAAAAGCAAATGACACAAATGCTCGTTATACATTTGGATGAGAATTAGTGTAAATACCATAGGTGTATAATTTAAAAAAAAAAAGAACATTGCATGTAACTATTAAAACTAAATGATATATCATGTAATTTTATATATTCTTAAAGGACACAATCAGTATTTTACTCTATTTTTGATATACGACGTCATCCGATTCTTAAATACGAATTAACCGATCCAACCGATCCGCCCATTAAAACTAAATGATATACTGGTTTGCTTCAGATCCGGTTTAAAAACATTTAATACATGTAAATACTGAGAAACTAATTAACACTACAAGGAAGGTTTTTTTACACTGCAAGTAGACATATGGTTGGCATAAGGCGTCCTTAAAATGCATGTGTCTTTTATGTACTAAATTAAATAAATCAAAATTCTTTTACCTATACTCACAACATATCATGGACGGGGGAAAGCTAAACGACGTCATTTTATTCATTTTATGATGAAGTATAAGAAATACCAAAAAAACTACCTACAGTACAAATGACTTGTCGTCGGCGTATGTTATCAATTTAGTGCCCATTATTCCCTTCATCCTGCCAACTAGTGTGCAAACAAGCCGAGCCGCTCGTGAGCTACTCGAGATCGGATCGATAAAAAGCTCAAAACGAGCCGAGCTTTATCGAGCCTGAGCCGAGCTTGAGCTTGGAAAAAAACTCATTTAATTATCGAGCCCGAGCTTCACGTATCGAGCTCGAGCCGGCTCGCGAGCCTAAACGAGCTTTTTATTTATATATTTTTATTTAATTTATTTAATATATTATATAAATAATATCTATAATATATAAAGTTATGATAAAAAACAATTAAATAATATGAATTATATTATATATAAATTGTATAATTATAAATATATATATCAAAATTAAATATAAAAATATTAAAAATAATATTTAAATAAATAAACGAGCCGAGCCCGAGCCAAGTTTGAGGTTGAAAAAGTATTTTTCGAGCCGAGCTCGAGCTTTAAAAAATAAAGCTCGAAACGAGCCGAGCTCGAGCTCGAGCTCTCCTAAGTATTCACGAGCCGAGCTCGAGTCCATACGAACTCGGGCTCGGCTCGGCTCGTTTACACCCTTACTGCCAACCTATATAGAGATGACTTGTTATTACTATAGTGTTGTAATAGTTAAAAGCTAGAAAACCCTATAGCCATAACTTGTCAGCGTCATGGGCCACTTTGTTTCGACAACATACAATTGTCATTACTATAATCGTCGCCTCTATAGGGTCAAATTCTTGTAATTTAAATGCCATAAGTATAATTATAAGCGTGCACGAATTAACATCTCTCACCTTTTGGTGGTGGAAAAACTAAGAACACATGTGTGAACTTTGATACGTGAGAGTACAAAGTTTTTTGTTATTGTAGACATTTACGGTTGTGAAGGTTTGACATAACTTTATTTTTGTATATTTTTATAAACTTTATATAAATAGTATAGTTATTGAATGATCGGAATCTATCTCTACCTAAATGAATTCAATAAGTTAGCATATGCCACTTAGTTATCAAGTCAAATTCTAATGGGATTTGAAGAAAATCTTGTTCATGGGTAAAAGAAAAAGAGGAACATACGATCAAAGCAATGGTCTTTAATAATATAGCATGAGCTATAATACTTTTACGATTTAATATCTCTGTTTAAAAAAATTTTGCTAAAAAAATTTACACTATATTCTAAATTCACACAAAAAATATAGAAATAACGACGACACATTTACTGGCAGCATAACTAGCGGCGACTATTGCCGCTAATACCTGTTAATCAGTTTGCGTCCACATGATGCAAAAACCGATAGTTCATCATCTAGATCTGGCGGCTGGTTTTTCTTCGTACAATAAAGAAGTCTTTACACTTACGCAAATTTAATAGTTAAGTCTTTACTTCCTTCTAGATCTTCTCATTAAAAATTTAAATTTGTTCATAAAAAACTTTTATAGTTACATACATTTAATATATTTTATTTTACTAGAAGTTTTCCCCCGCACAATGTAACAAAATGTAAAATACTTTATTCATAGTAGTGTTTAATCATACATAGTTAATACGTTTCCCTATGTAATCAAAAGATAAATTGTAATATGCCTAAAAAGACCGCCTTACATTGATATGAAAATAGATGGTAAATTTGTCATTTGATTAACTAACAAAATTAAAATAAAGCGGTCATTTTTTTTTGGTGTAATAATTGATTGTATCTGACTACGAAACCTACAGACGTGCGCCATGTAGATATAGAGCATATATTACACACGGGTTGAGAGATGTTTCTAGTTAACTTGTTAGAACATACTTAATAATTGTTAAAACTATCTTGTGATACAAAAATGCATCATCTATTCAAATCTATTGAGATTAGAAATTTATGCATTTAGATTATAAACCTTTCTTTTATTTCATCTTCAATTCTTCATGCATGCATTTTATCGGTAAATAAGTTTGAGTAACCCTAAAAAGAGAACCAATCGTTTCATCCAAGTAATCACTTAGATATATTGTTTCAACCGAACATGTCCTTCTTGCCTTTGATTTTAAGCAACAAAGTTAGTAAAACACATGCATATTAGATTCCCGTACCATATTCCAATTCCATATATAACTTTTTTTTCATGTTGGACCATTTTCATATTTTTCATGCTTTGAGAATTCTCTCAAAATAATTGTGTGTCACATAGATATGACAAGTAGTTTAGTGACACTATTTAACCCGTCTGTGATGGTTACGCCTAAGCTAAATGTTGAAATTGAATGATATAATCTATATGAGCATCTAATTACATGATGTTAATGTCATCATTACCATCCACTGACGTGAGAATATATCGAAAGATATATGCTAATGTTCACAACAATATATATGAATTAGGGTTGCCTAGTCGTGCTTTTCATAGCATCAACTATTATGTTTCAAAAATAACACAACGTGAGAAATGTAATTTATTAGAAAGTTTTACTATTTATTTGTCATTATAACTTTAAAATATATGATAGTAGGCATCAATATTTTCGTTACATCAAACCTAATATACATATCCAAAAATTATGTTTTAAATTATACATTCCTTTAAAACTTAAAAAAAACAAATATGTTAACTGAATACTTGAGGCTCAGAATAGTTTAATCAATGTGGCTGCAAGCAAAGACGTTATGTAAAACAACTTTCAAGCCAAAACAATGATATTTGAATTATTTTTTGGGCATCATATTAAATTTTAAGTATATCTACAATTATATATTTTATATATAGCATTTTTAGGCTCAGCTCTGACTCAATAAGGATCGTCTCATTTTGAGCTTTTCATTGATCCAATCTCGAGTAGCTTGTGAGCGGCTTGGCTCGTTTAAGCTCGCAAGCAGGCTTGTGCTCGATATGTGAAACTTGGGCTTGAACTCGATAATCTAATGAATATTTCTTAGGACTGGGCTCGGCTCAAGCTCGATATATATGTGAAGCTCGGGCTCGGGCTCAATAATCTAATGAGCCATTTTTAGGACTGGGCTCGGCTCAAGCTAAAAATGTTCGTTTCATTTTGAGCTTTTTATTATTCTCTTTTAGAATATGTATATATAAAAAAGGTAATGATCAAAGACTAAATATAAATACCAAAACTTAAATGGCCAAAACATAAATACAAAAAGATTTACGATTCAATTACCATCTCTTTTATCTTGAATCATCTCTTTTATCTTGAATAGTTTAATGGATCCCGGTGAATGTGCTCACATATGACTATATGAGTATATGAGACCCTTTCCCCAAATTTTAAATTAGATAAACAAAAAACTCAGTTTTCTATCTAATTAGACACTATGTTAATTAATTAGACACTATGTTAATGGCATATATACATCTTGCTATGTTTTAAACGGGTACAATGCGACTGAAGAGCTCGCTTTTTTTTTTTTTTTTTCCCTACAAATCAGTTATTATGTATGGTTCTCTTACTTCTCTAGGTCCAGTTACTTTTCTAAAAATTAGATACTAGAACTTGTTTTCTTTAAAATTTTAAAAATACATTATGTATATATATATATATACTTTAAAGTTCAGGGGAATAATGTATAGCAAGCACATCAGAAAAGTTTTTTAAAAATAAAGAAAAGGTAAGGAACTAACAAAATGAGTTATTTAGTGGTAAGTATATTTTTCTTTAGCAGATAACCTAGGCTATGATCATGCGCCTTTTAATTTTTTTTTATTTTTAAAGAGGGATAGTTAACTTTTAGTTGTTTTAATTGTCGTCACAAACATTTATTTTTTTTCATAATTTTGTCACAAAAGTTTAAGGATTCTAAACATGTAAAACTTTGGATTTTTTAATGTAATTTTGCCACAAAAGTTTAATATATAATTTTTTAATATTACCACAAAACTTTAGTATTTATATTTTCTTTTATTATTTAAGATTAAAAATCTTAGGTTTATTAGAGTTCGGCACATAACTTTAGTTTTTGTTTATGTTTATTTTTATTATATTTTGCATTTTGTGTTATAATCTTGTTTTTTTTCCTCAATCACATGATTATGTTGCTTTTATGACGAAATATTCAATATAGTTTACGGCAAAGTGATAACCGATGTGATATGTTTTTGTGTAACTTTTTTGGTACCTTTGGGTTTTAACGTTGGGATAAGAGCCATTGCGGCATACTTTGACATCAGCATTTTGATATATGAGACTATGGACTAAATTCCCCTTAAACGTGTGTGAGAAAAAACCTAATTAATACTAAAAGTATGGATGGTAAGAGTGATATGAACACTAACCGTTTCAGTTTTCACCAATTAAAACCTCTTATATGCTAGGCTTAAGTTGTCTCTTTCTTTCATAAATATACTAGGTTAGTACCTCGTGTATTACACGGGTTGAATAAATAAAATATTAAATAATTAATAATAAAAAATTATTAATTATAAAAAATATTTTGAAATATGATATGATTGAAATTACGTATGAGTAAGGACTATAAGTAATAAAACAATGATATTATTTTCTTTGAACTTTTTTTTTAATTATTTTATGTAAAAAAATTTAAAAAATTCGTTCTAAATCAAGACGTTTTAAAAAAAATGTCATTTTCTAATAATTTTTTATGGTTCATAAAAAATTTAATTTCTAAAAACATTGATTTTAATAATTTTGTATTTTTAAAAAAAGTTTGATATTTTAAAAAATTACTTATGTTATACAAAAGATTGTTTCTTTAAAAATTACATTTTTAAAAAGAACTCTTTTTTAATTTATTAAAAACTATTTTAATCTCAAAAAGAATTAAATAGTATTTTTAGTAGTTAATAAAATATTTAATATGAGAGAGAAGCGGAAAAATTAGGCTTAGAATATCTAATATTATGACAAACAACAACATAAAACATTCTTTTATTAAAATAGATAGATTTTTAACTTTTTACATGTAGTTCAATGGTTAGTATACTTTGAAAGGTTATTACAATTGAAGAATGGGCAGAGTAAGATCACTCTCCATTACTCCGCGACTCGGTTTTCAATCCACCCCAACTTATTTTTCTTTCCTTCGTTTATTTTTCTTTTAAATTTTCTTTCTTTTATTCTTGGCTTACTTGTTTTAATCTTTTTTTTTCCTCTTGTATGCCAGCTACTCTTTGTTCTGGATTTTTTAAAAACATTTTAAGGAAGCAAATTTCTCGAATCGCAATATGAATTTTAATTTAAAACGAATGATACAAATTTCTCATTGAATCAACGCATCTGCCGGAAAACACAAGTATATATCCTTGTTAGGTTGTATTTGATGTGATATAACACAAAGATAATATTGAATCGGGGGAATTACATATATCCCCCTTTCCACCTGAAAAATTACATATTTGCTCAAAACACAAGTTTTCAATGTATAAGTATAATGATCTTTAAGCATGATTTTAGAAAATACGTAATTTTACAAATTAACCAAATTTAAAAATTCCTTCATATTTGTTAAGAAGCTCATTAATATGGAGAATTATTGCATTTCATTTTTTTAAACCCGTCTTTCGTACGAGTAAAAGTTCTACAACTCGGAGCTTTCGTTTGTGTGACGTTGTAAGCAACTTTAAAGTTAAAAATTTTATTTTACAATATACATTATTCTAAGGTTAAGGTTACTATTATAAAAAACCATCATACTTAAGCAAGGAAAAATTCTTTTAACATAACTTGGTATATTAAAGTTTCTCAATTTGTAAGATGCAAGAAAAAAATAAGAATTTTTCTATATTAAAGTCCCTAAACTTACATAAAATACAAATAATTTTGAATTCTTTAAAAAATAATGACTTCTTCTAATAAAGTGACATTCAAAAGTTTAATAAAAGAAAATATGTATATTTATTTGAACAATTTAATTAGGAGTTAAAAAGCGTTAATTTAAAATAAATACTCAAAATTAAATATATTTTAGACAAATTTAAGAACTTTAATATACTTTTCTTTTTTGAATGGCAGAAATTTAATATACAAAAGCTAGTTTGCTCTCTTTTTTGTATTTTTTTTTACCGAGTGACTTTTATATACTAAATTATGTTGAGAAACGTTTTCTTAAATAACAAGATAACATAGTGTTCTTTTATAATATTAATACTTCTTTTAACAAACAAAAAGAAAACAATAAAAAAATGTACGAAACGCAGATGTACCGAAATTACTTACCTGAAAAATTCTCCAAAAGCCATGATGAGCCAAGAAAAATGAAACATAATAAAAGATGAGGAAAACTGTGGGCTCACTGTGCTAATGTTTCTCTCAGTATTTGTCTAGACAATCCAAAACAGTATAACATGTTCTACTTTCTTTGAGTTTATATAAAACACAATAATCAACTAAAATTGATATTCTTTTATTTATATAGAATTTTACTAATTTAATTCTTTTAAGTAAGACAATTTATTAAATTTGTGTTTATGTTTATCTAAAGCTGATCTTTTGTCCTGTTAGAATGATTCGTAACAACATGAAAACCGTGAAACCTGGTAATTAAAAATATGCGTTAATTTGCATGATTATATGTATTTTTTATATATAATTGTTTTATTACAATCATGACAAACAATCAAGAACATGACATAACATCAAGTAAAATTAACATTTTTTATAACGTCGTTAATCGTTACTCAATTTCCAGATGTCGAGTGATTTAAAGATCATCTTATAATTACCGACGTAAAAATTTAGTATTTAATTCACTTTTCAACATATAAGAATTACATATTCTTCTTTGTATAAAATAATATAATTTAATGTAAGTATATTGATTAAATTATTCTTAAATGTTTACAATAAATAAACTAAATCTCAATAAAAGGTTTAAATTATATTCAACTAGTTTTAAGCCCCCGCGTTGCGGCGGATCGGAAAACTATGAAAAAAAAACTTTAATACGTTGTAGGCCGTGAGCTTGTACGTTGAATGTAAGAAAAACAAAACCTGGAAGTTAATAATAACATTCAAAACTTCATACAAAAAACGATGCTGTCACGAAGTTACAAACTCATGTGCTACAACAAGACCATATTAAGAACTTTATAAAAAAAAAAGCATTAAAAATTTCACGTCGGAAACATTTATAAATATAGGCCCACTCAAAGGGGGAAAACCCAAATAGTTAAAAATTATTAACACATATTCCGAGTTTAAGAAAATCTTGTACTTTTAAGGTTATAGAAAAAGAAAATACAAAAAATAAATAAAAGACGTTAAACTTAACAAACAGAAGTAGCTTTGTTTTATATAATGCATTGTGACTTCATAGCTAGTTTGTAGAAACTTCTAGAGTACTACTAAAGTAATTTGCATAATAATCTTCTAGGACTAAAGAAAGAAAAAGTTAAAATTTCACTCTAAAAATAAAACTAGTATTAGTGCACGCGTTACTGGAAAGGATGCACAATAATTTTCATAACTAGATCTATAATCTATAACTAATAATAAAAGACTAACTATGGGTACACATGTCCTCTTTCTAGTCTGTCCACCTAAGCGCCACATATGCATTGCCACATGTCATAACATCATACAATCTTGAGTTACAATGAATTTGGAAACTATTAACTCATATCAATTACAATGAATATCATATTTATAATCCATTATTACTTTTAAATTATTTGACATTTTTTTAAAAGTAATAAGAAATTGCTAATTATGATAACAAATAACGATTAAGTTATTAATCGTTATATTATCGTTAATAATTTTTTGTTTTATTAAATAATAATTTCTGTTATATATTTTTTTTGAAATAACATTTTCGTTTTAATTAATTTCAAAATTCATGACATTATTCATATTTTCGGTAATGTTTAATTTTTAACAACCTTACATTAATATGACTTTTACTCATACTTTATAATCTTCAATACTATTACATAAAGAAGTATTTACATCTTTTTGAACAATTAATTTTTAATTTTAACCGTTTTTTGTCTTAGTTACGTATCATTGTTACATTCTTTTGTAAATATTCTCAAATTTGTACATTAGTTGATATTTTTTCTTTATTTTTCTATTCAATCATTTTATCTTTTTTTGTTTCTATTGTAGAATGGCATAATTTTTTTGATACTATTATATTATAATAATTTTCTTATTCTCACTTCAACATCATATACATCATATATATATTACTATGAATTTATTTACCTATATGTTATTTTAAGTATTTGTTAACCCGTATAACACACGGATCACTAACCTAGTATATATATATATATATATATATATATATATATATGTAAGTGAGTGTCCTATATTATGTTCCTATATTATGTGAGATGATTGTAAGTGATTGCGAGTGAAAGAGCTAGAATATTTACGGGGATTGTACTGTGTTTTCTTATATTTGGAGAAACACGGTACAACCACCATAATTTTTTTTAATATTTTTGAAAGTGGTTGTGAGTGAATGATAGAGAAAATGTAATGGTAAAGGTATGAAAAAAATTATTTAATTTAATAGTAAAGAGAAAAAATAATGATGTTTAATGTAATTATAAGGATGATGGATGGATAGTGAATGCTAATAGAATTATAATTCTTCGTTGTATAATTTAAAATGTTGATACAGGAGTGTTAAAATTTTATAATGTACAAATAAGAGGAAAAATATCTAGAAAAAATAAAACTAACAAACTATACTAAAATAAAAAAAATTTAAAATAAAAATAGAAATAACAAAGTATTTTAAAGAAACTTAGGCTAAAAGCGCCCTCACCCATGTTCAAACCCGGGCAGATAGGGGAGACAGAACGACGTCTTACAATCCACCAACAAGCCTTTGATGTTAACTCTTTACAACAAAACCCTTTATTACAAGCCATTCTTTATCTATATCATTATAATTTAACAAAAAATTATAATCCTTTATATTTATATCTTATTTTTTAAAAATCTCTCACATCTCATTTCTTATCTTTATGTTTATATTTCTTTATCTACAATCTTAACTTTTCACTATTATATTTTACTATCATTTACTTTTAAAAATAAATTTTAATAAATTTTTATAGAAGTTTGACTATCTAATTTATGAGTCATTTTATATTAAATGGGTCGGGTCAAAATAGGTCCATCTAAAAATGATCATCTTGACTAAGGCTAGACGGATCAATAATTGCATTTCAAACAAGAACTTAATCATTCTAAGAGAATAATATTTGTTCAAGTGGACTATAAAAACTCAAAAAATTCTTCATCCTATCAAAAAAATACTAAAAACAAATCAAATTTACCTCAACATAATCCATTTAAGGTTTGAATAATGGATTGGTATAGTTACCAATTCACTATACATTACCATATAATTACAAGATAAGGTTTTAGTATATAGAATGGGATGTGAGTCTTTTATAGCCTAAAATCTTATATTTTTCCCTTAAAATTTAAGGATATGATGTATTATGACAAATAGGATGTGAAGTGCTCTCAAATTTTAAAAATCAGTTCATAAGAAAATAAACAAAAGGACCAATAAATGACACGTTATACTACCGCCTAAGGCCACCAGTAAGGATTTAATACTGTTCATCTAAGTTTGAATCGTATATTATATAATGTAAAAACATATATTTTCAAATTTATCTTAAAAAAATAAAGTTCACAAATAAATTGTTATTATTATTTAGTGGAAATGCTCATCATAAATTTTAGGTTATAGTTTATAACTATGTTGTAAGAAATCAACAAAAAGAAACTTACAATTATAACCAACCAACCACCCTAAGTTGATTTTTAACAACCTAACAAGCTAGTGAGGTGATTATGATTCAAATTTTAATATGTCGGGTTTTCTATAGCATGATGGTTACGAAAATTGATCGTTGATCATAATTTTAGGGGTATAATTATAAAGTAAGTTTAAGAAAGAAGAATAAAATGTTAATTATTTGATAGTAACCTACCAACCACCTAAAGTTATTTTTTTATTACAATCTAACCATGTGAGGTGAAGGTGAGGTGAAGGTGAGGTGATTATGATTGAAATATTAATAGCCAATATCATAATGTCGGGTTTTTATTTGCACGATGGTTATGTAAAAAAGCACAGTAGGTATTTTAATAAATGAAAATGGCAGAAATGAATTTATAAGATACAGTTCCAGAATGTGCTTTTTAATAAGTAAATTAAAAGAATTGTCCGGTACCCTATTAATATTTCACTTTTTATATTTTATTTCATTGTTTGAACGATTAATTAGATTACTAACGACGCACTACATTTGTCAGGGCCTGTCAGCTATTCGTATCACACGTATAGCTCTTTTGAATGACTTTGTGATACGCTACACAGGGCTATACGTTGCGTATAAAGTTTTTGAAAATGACTGATCGATTTGATTTGAAATGTCAGGTATTAATTATGGGGACATATATGCCGCATATAGTGCTAATATATGACATATAGGTGAGTGCCGATTAAAGTGATGGGGTGCCTTAATATTAGGACCCTTCTTATAAGGTCCTTATATTTAGACATCCTCCTAATATAAATCAACACTCCCCAGATTTTTATACGGGTTGTATAACTTTATTCACATGTATAGGAGATATGTGATGTATAATCCCTCCGACAATCACTCTAAATATTTTCTCGTTTTCAGTGTCGAATTTTGCTATATGCGTTATATAGGTCTATATGAGACGTATTGGGTTGGGGGGGGGGGGTCGTATAGGGCTATATGGACGTATAGTCCTCTGAAAGCCAACTGAATTTCTCTTTTTTGGTGTAGTCAACCTCATACATCTCCTATAGCCCTATACGAACTGTATAAAAAATTATTGAATTATAGCGTGAGTGTCTGAATATTAGGATTTTTTCTTATATCTAAATCCAATTATAAGAAAATTATTACGACAACAGGAGATACTATACACTCAGGCTACAACAACAATCAATCTAAATCAATGACGCTTCCGTTTCATGTGATTGATCCTTGATTCAATGATAAGAAAGTGACCAAGTATCTCAAAGAATTTTGGGACAGTCGATTTGGAAGTTTGTATATCAGCTTCAATTATTAATTACATTTTATTTCATTCATTAATTTAACGTTTAAGAAACTATAAGAAATATTATCTATTTAATGAAATTATTATCTTCTTCTTGCGGTCCAAGAAGTGAGATGTTAGAGATGCACCCTAGAATTTATACTGACGCCTTTTATATGACACGTATAAAGCTATACAAAACGTATAAGATTAGGGTTTTCTAACAAATTTGTGTCACGTCAAATTAGTCAATCATGTCTCAATTCGAGTTGTATAACCCTATTTGATTCATAAGAGTTTCACCCAAATTGTTAAATTGACACCCTCTTTATGAGGCGTATAGAGCGATACGAGATATATGGTTAAACGGACACCCACCATACAACGTATGGAGCAATACGTGTTGTAAAGAATTTGGGTACCCCGACAAAACTAAGCCAAGCTACACCAGCCAATCTTAACCATTCATGACTCCTATGCCTAAACGAGTGGTATAGCATTTTACGTCCCGCATAGTATTTTAGTTTGATTAAACAATCCTTGATATGAATAGTATTATTTTTAAAATTTATATATATAATAAATGAAAAGAGTTTGGACACTTGTCAACCTTACAAGTTATATTTGGGACATGTCAACATTTCAAATCATATTTGTCACTTGGTAACATCTCATTTATTTTCAAAATTTTAATTTAATTTCATGATTATTTTATATATAGGTAAAGTCAACATGGAAACAAATTAATTTAATGTCCTAGATTTTCTATTAATTAATTTGAAAAGCATGATAATAGGCTTATGAAACATAAATTATTTTTATTTATAGTTTACATCCAAAAATATGTATATATGAACACAATATTTAAAACATATATATAGTTTATTAATATATTTTATATAGTTTTTAAATTCGTGTAACACGCGGATGATTAGGCTATATGTCAATGTCAAAATTTCAAGCCATATTTTTCACTTGGCAACAACATCTTATTTATTTTAAAATTTGATTTAATTACGTGACTGTTTTAAATAAAAAAGTCAACATGAAAACAAGTTAATTCAAAGTTTTAGATTTTCTTTTAATTAGTTTGAAACACACAATAATAGGTTTACGAAATTTAAATTATTTCCAAAAATTTATAAATTTTCAAACAATAATTTCAAGCATATTATATATTATATATTAATATATTATATATTATATATTATATATTATATATTATATATTATATATTATATATTATATATTATATATTATATATTATATATTATATATTAGTATGTTCTATATATTGTTTTCCATCCGTATAACATATGCGTATAACACACGGGTGGTTAGGTTAGTATTCTGTATTGTTAGACCATTGGATAAAAATAGTATAAAAATAATAATAAAAAAATAACGAATTAATATTAGCTAATGAGTTTTTAAAATAACTATTAAATTATGCTAGACCTACCATAATATAGATTTTAATTAGTTACTCAAATTAACACAATTTTATTTTCTCACCATCGCCTTCTTTTCTCGTTTTCACCGGTAAAATCAAGGTCGATATTTTATAATAACATTTATAAAATAATAAAAATAAAATGTATTTTTTATAGAATTTATAAATAATAAAAATAAAAAATAAAATTTCTAACTCTAGAGATTTGATACGAGAATTTTTATAGATTTTAAATAGTTACTCAAATTAACACATGCGTTTAGAAGCTCGTGTTCGAGAGATTTGATACGAGACTTGTTAATTACTACATAAATACTTCAAGAAAAAACACAAGGAAGAGATAACAAGCTAGAAATCTCTCTGGTCTATGGTATCTACTAACTCTAGAGACGAACCAAATCCATCACTTAACGGATACATATGCAACGTTGGCACGACTAACGGTTCAAACTTGTATTTGTTGACATATTATATGAACAAAAGTTTTTATATCATTAATTTTCTAGACAATTCGCCTCCAAAACTCGTCAGCATTCAAGTTCCTATGCAAATATCTCCTCTCATTTTTTCGCTTTCTCAAAATTCTGTTAAATCAAAGATTTAGATGACTATTAAATTCCGTTTGGCTTAAGCTAAGACGGTTATTATACATAAGGGCTTACGTCATTGCCATCAATAATACCAGATGACCGTTAGTTCTTGGATTAATCAAGTGCCATTTGGGTGTGAGATTAGATATATGAAAATGGTTAAATAATATGTGGTTTGGGTGTGAGACTAGATTAGCAACAGGACCCATATAATCTACAAGGGATTCGTTACTTTGTTGTGGTCATAATGACATGTAAACCATAAAGGTCTTTTGTTATATATTGGATTTCTTCTCTTTGGTGTCACGTGAACATTATATTGCATTAAGATGCAATGCAGAGCCTTTACTACACACAATATCTCTCTCTTTCTCTCTCTCTCTCTCTCTCTCCTTGTAAAGTAATAATAATATAATTAGATCGAATAGAATAATATATAATGAGTTGCACAAACTTAACCTTCATGTTTTTCAGAGCCACAGTTGAATGGTTTTAGGGCAGTCAGTAGTCGCTCTCATGGATGGATACAAGACAATGCACAAACACAAATACCCTTCAATACTCACTATCTCTCTCTCTCTCTCTCTTTTTCTTTCTCTTTCTCTTTCTCTTTCTAGCTGTGTGCAGTAGTAGTACTGTGCATTGTAGGCTCTCATGGGGCACTCACTTTTTGAATTATCAGCAAGAGCAAGTCAGCATGTGGGGGCACTGCCACTTTTCCATTTCATTTCTTTAGAGAAACCAATGACCTCAATCATTCCACTATTGACTCTCCATTTTCTTGCTTTTTCTAAAATGTGAACACACCCCAAATAGTTACTGTCAAAAAGTGTTCAAGTTTAAGAAATTTTATGTTTTTGGAGTTGTTTGTTTTCCTAATCATTGTTTTCTCTGTCCTAGTTTCAACCTGTGCTCTAAATCTACTTGCTTTCTAGTAAAATAATCCTAACCTTGTAAGTGTTGCATTACGGGACTAGATATTGATAAGTAAGTGTTGCTCTAAATCTACTTGCTAACCCATTTAATCTTTCTTGTGACATTATAGACCGTAAATAATTTTTTATAAGTTTCAATTTGGAAAAGCTTCTTTCGACGGTAGCAACAATGACAGGAATAGTTAACATAACTTTATAAGCAATATATGAATTTGGAAAAGTATTAAACTTTTGAAAATATAATTTAAAATGTTAATAGGTGTGTCACTATCTAAATGGATAATATGTTTTAAGATTTGAAGTTCTTGAAATAAATCAAGACCGTCAATATCTAAACTATCACCATATTTTAAAACTTTTTCAAGATGAGCACAATACTCTTTTAAACTTTTATCATCAAAAGATTTTAACTTTTTAATAGTAAATAGAAAACCAAAAATATTTACATACTCTTTAAACTATCACCATATTAAAGAAGAATTAAGATGACTTATTTTAATTCTTCTTTAATAATTATCATTACTCTAACTGTTATGGTTGGTAATGAATCTTCCATGCCCGTTACTCAGATGGGCCACAACTAGATCCTTACAACCATACCTCCCATATTTTAACATAAAAATTTACCCCTAACGTTATTAAAATACTTTTGATGTTTTAAAATACCCTAACGTACATTATTAACAAATGTTTTACAAACACTAACTTGATACATATTCAACATTTTCTCCTCCAAATGTGATAACACTAATGAACAAGAGCTGATCTCTCCAAATGTTTCTTATATTCTTACATTTCTTTTATTTAAAATTGGTGTTTGATGGGTCACCTTGGTGGTAGAGCTTTACATCTAGCTATTAGTATCTAATTGTTTATCTATTTTTAAGAAACACAAATCTTCTATGCTTTGTCATGCATGTCAATTAGAAAACAAAATTAAACTTTTTTTTAATCATACTGCATATGTCATTTAGCCTCCCATTTGCATTATATATTGTGATTTATGAACATCTCTAGTTGATCTATTGGTAGAATTAAATATTTTATTCTATTTGTTGATCACTTTCTTATTTCCTATGCTTTTATCCGGTCCACCACTACATAATTTGTAGGTGTCTCAACCCTTTGTCAACCCTCCATAAGCTTGTTTCCTTCGGCAGATATGAATATGACATATTCATTACTTCAACACCATGACACTTCAAGATATAAGAGAAGGAGGTTGATATATGGACGCTACAACCATCACACATCACACTTATGATGGAGGTATATTAATCCTCCTTTGATAATTATCATTACTTCAACTCTTATGGTTGGTGATGGGCCACAACCAGATCCTTAATTAACCCATACGTCCCATTTGAAAGATTACAATTTACCCCTAACATTATTAAAGTATTTTGACATTTTACAAACAATAATAAATGTTGTTGTTACCCCACATTATTAACAAACTAGCTTTACTAAACACGTGTATTACACTAGTTGAATAAATAAAAATTAACTAGAATAAAATTTTATTAATTATAAAATAATATCTTAAGATAAGATATCATAGAAATTATGTATGAAATGACTATATGTAATAAAACTACGATATCAATTTATAATTTTTTTACGTATTTAAAAAAAAAATAAATATTTTGTTTCAAAATAAATCGTTTTAAAAGAATATCATTTTTAAAATTTCCTTATTGTAACTCTGAATTTTAATTATTTTTGGTTTATAAGTGTTTTAGAAAAATTTTCTTTTGTAAATATTTATTTCTTTATATATAACATTAACTAAAAGATCTTTTTTTAATTTATTAAAAACTACTTTAATTTAAAGAGAATTACATAATATTATTAGTAATTAATATAGTTATTTGATAAAAGAAAGAAGAGAAATTTTTTTGATGAAAATGTGATGTTGTTACGTGTCATCCATAGTTAACATTTTATTAAAATAGAAAAATATTTTACGAACAATATGTATTTACATATTCGACACGTCCTCCTCTAATGTGATAACACTAATGACCTATATCTAATCTCTCCAAATGTTTCTTATACTCTTGTTCTCCTCTTTATGTTATTGTCTTTGGCATTAACAGATGGGTCACCTTGGTGGTACAACTTTACAGCTATTAGTATCTAATCGTTTTATCTTTTTGTTACAAAGACAAACCCATATACCTTGTCATACATGTCGGTTAGAAAACCAAATTAAACTTTTATTTGATCTTACCAGAGTATGTCATTGAGTCTCCACTTTGCATTACTTATTGTGATTTGTGGATATCTCTTGTTGATCTTATTGGAGAAACTAATGCTATATTCTATGTTGATAACTTTTCTATTTCCTTTGTTTTTATCCACTATGCAGGAAATCTAATTTTATCTCGAAATTTTTATATTTTCGAGCTTATGTTAATACTCACCTTAGTTGTTAGTTTTCTCTTGTTACATCTTTATGAAAAAGGTGTACGCCTTTGATATCATTTGAGAAAGAAACTATAATTTCGTATATGTTGCAAAGACGTTTCCATAGCCTAGATTACTTTAGACGAGTTTCTATTTTCTTTGTTTATTTTATTTAACACTGTTAATTAAACTAATTCGAATATGATTTAAGTATTCAATATATTAGGAAGCATAAGGGCTCATTCCATACCAGAATTCAAGAGACTATACAGAAGAGGTTAAACTAAGAAGTTCATTAGAGACAACATACCAGTTTATACTTTATAGTTTATACCATGTTAAGTTTCTAACACATGATAGAAGTTTCACTGAGTTGGAGCTTTAGAACCAGTAAAAGTCATTTTCTCTTATATAGACCCACATAATATTCAATGTTGGTACTCTTTTGTTAACCACTCATTCCCAAAACCTTTTTAAAATACGTGTTACAAAATTTGTTATATTGACTATTAATTGACGTAATGTATCTGAATATTAACTCAAACATAAATCTAAATGATTACTCAATTCATAGGGCTAAAGAAAATTTGTATGTAATATAGAAAATATTTTACAGTAATATTATTCCTTTTTTTATGTATGATTTAGACTTATGAAATCGAACTTCGTCAAAATAAAACTAGACCGATAAATACGAACACCATAAGTCAATGAGTACTATATCAATTGGTTTGAGAATAAACACATCGTGGCTTTTCAAAAAAAAAAGATCATAGATTCGAGTCTCACTAGCTTGTTGTAATATGTTTTAAGTGGACTAGTGTTTTTACCATAGAGGGCCTTTAGGTGGTGTGTTTTTTTTGAAATGCTGGGTGGGCCAGGTCACCAGTGTTTTTTATATTCGCAAACGTGAGTGACCTTTCTCAATGAATTGACCCGGGTAATAAAACCTATAGTATTCGATTTGTTGGACATTAAAAAAAATACGAACACCATAAAGATGGAATTATGACACTTATAAATGACTGGAGTCAATTAAAATCCATTTAACTTTTGACCATGAATCTGTACAGGGGTGAATGTCCAATAATAACTGATCTTAAAGACCCGCAAGGAATCATTGCAGACCTACTACATAAAATCTTAGCAGTAGTGTCTATGGAGATTCCTGCATTAATACCTAAAAAAGGGTAAAAAAAAATTCAAATACACAATAATGCTCAAATGGGTGAGGATATGGTTAATTAAACTCATTTAAAGTTAAAATGATGAATCTTTTATTGAGGTTAAACTGGTTTAATTCTTGTTTATAATAAGCTTGTATAAATTAGTTACGTTGTATAATTAAGAGTAGATTAATATAAGTGTGTAAGCTGTTATTTTTAACAAATAACAAAATAACAAAAGTAACATTCAAATCCATTTACCTTGACCCAGCTGGACCTTAACTCATGGGTTTAGTGTGAGAAATTTAGAAACTTTTTATTTCTTATGCCTCTGTGTGTTATAATTTATCAACTAATATTTATCAGCTAGCTTTACATAACTTTAACTATATTTATTGTTGGAGAAAATAACAAAAATAATATATCCTAAACTTCATTTCCTCTAAAACCTACGCAATCCTACAAAAATAAGCATCAATCCTACAAAGGTTGCACTACAAGACTAGCACAAGTGGCGAGATTACAAGCAAATGCCAAGATCCTAATTAAACCAACAACTCTTGTATGGATTATCTCATGTTAATTAATATTATGTGCTAATAACCAAACGTCTTGCAAGATTATAGAATCAGGTGAGATTAGTAAAAGGTTGCGTACTGAAGTAATAAAAATATTGGATAAACTAGTAGCTCCGTCAGTGACTCAATAAATCGTTTAAAAAAGATGCCAGTAGCAAAAACATTAAAGTTACATAAAAATAGTGTCATGGTTCAGAAGTTTGTTTAATTATTTTGACATATTGTATGGTTTTGAACGTGTCAAGACTCAAGTAGTAGCTAGACTAGTGAGTCTAAAATCATGGTTATGTGTAGCTTATCTTTAGGAATAGTTTTATGCACGTATCTTTTCTTTATAGGTAGAAGTAGGGTTTTTTTATTTATTATTTATTTTAATAATCTGAGTTCTTGTTTTGGTTAGCACAAATCCAGTATGATTTGAACGCTTTTGTTCAAATATGTGTGTGTTCTGTGTTGTTTAATTTTAGTAAACTTGTGGGGTCTGAACCAACAAGATATATATGTATGATAGTTGTTGTTAGAATAAGTTAAAGGTATTAATCCTAATTTGATGGTGTGGATTGATAATCAAAGAGAAGAAAAAGTTATAAAGTTTGATTTTTATATAATTAGTTGGAGATAATATTGGTTTATTTGTTTAGTATGATTGACTTAGTAGAAGACTGAATCAAATTATAATAATAGATTAATATGTTACATATTAAGTAAGATAAGAATTAGTATAAAATATGAGCTTTTGTAAATAGTTTTGCTTTGTGGTTTAATCAATGTAACAGAGAAAAGAGTTGTCTTCCAAAGTTGAGTCACTAACTCACTTGTTATTGTTGTGTGTTCGATCTAATTCTTCGAACTTAGTATTGAATAAGATAACATGAAAATAATCCTTTCTTCGTTCTTCGAGTTTTGATCTATTTATTTAATGTAACTCTATTTCAACTTTTTTGATTGTAAAACTGCATAACGTTTCATATGTTTCCTGTAATTAGTATAACACATGGTGTTCAAATGTCTTGAAACCAATGCAGATGTGTATAAAATAACCAGCTCCTATTCATAAAACCTTGTAACTTTTCATAAAAATATGGTTTAAACCTATTTACAACCTCTAAAGAAAATCTGACACCTCTTTGGTTTTAAGGGGATTTTAGTGAGTTAATGCATATTGGGTCATAGAACCATTACCTGCATCCCTGGCCATGAATGCCATTTTAAGGGATGTGCAATAAGCCAATGAGTGCATTAAGAACCAAACACAAGTTTTAATACAAAAGACTAGTCTGATCAGTGATATAGTTTATTTGATCTATAAAATCAATATTTATTATTCATAAAAACGATGCAAGACAAGTCTCATCGCTTGTATATTAATAGATTCAGTTCATAACATGAGGGTTTTATATTTTGAAAATTAAACAATATTTTGCAAGTCAAACTCAAATATGTGTAGCTAACATTGGAACAATCCAATATATAGTTTGTAATAAAATATTTGTTCTTGTTTGGATTTTATGAGCTCCACTTACAATATTTACAGATAACTAATGATCTCAAATAGCAGGCCTCGCATTCTACGATGAACAAAATAATCAGAACTAGATCCAGACTACGACAATTAACAACGTGATAATCTTGTTTCGGAGCTGCACAAACCGGGTTTAGAATCCAAACGGGTCATGTTAAACCCGGTTCGAGTCGTGGTAAACACATGCCAGACCGGGTTTGACTGGAATTAACTTAGGTCGAATCCAACCCGGGTTCATATTATGTAATTTATAAATAATATGTTGGATCCGAAACGGGTTGACCGGGGTCAGGTTGTGAAAAACCGGATAGTAATAGCAAATGTAGACCTAGGTCCATATCCTAGGAAGTCCAGTCTAGTAATAGCAAGTCCAGCCCACATCTTCTATTGATCAAGCGTTGACTCTCATCCAGAAATGAAACGAAAATAAACACAAAATAATTAGAATCAATGCACAAAAATACATATATATTTGGATATAAATTGTTGTATTTTCTTAAACACATCAGTTAACTGTCTTTTAAATTACCTAATAACCACAATATCTCATAGGTTGCAACACACATAGCCTTGTACGTAGTAAAACAGCAACCTACAATATCATTCTTTAAATCTATTTCGTCTCCTGTGTGAATATCAATTACATAAAATACTTAACCTTAAAATCTCCAAAATAGTTGATCTTGAATGTAACTAAAACAATTAATATGTGTAGCTTTGTACGGATCCATCAATAATTTGCAATAAAATATTTGTTGTTGTTTGGATTTCATGATCTCCACTTACCATATGTACAAATAGCAAATAATCTCAAATAGCCGGCTTTGTAATTAAGATGATAGGGTGAAACTTATGGCCAGAAGCAATTAACTCTATCGCTATTTCTTACGCTTGGACCGTAGTGTCACATCTAATATAAAAACATAGGATGACTAGGTTGTTTTCTAATTTAATAATTCTAATTAAGTCTCTTTAGCACCGAATTGTTGACATTAATTTTCAGCTTATATGATTTTAGGCATTGGAAGAATAATCAAGGTTGATATAACGAAAGAACGAGTGCGTATCATGTGAAAACCATGTTTTAAAGTGCAAACTCGAGCACGTCAATCAAAAACAATGAAAATCATTTATTATAAAGAAAATAATTATTACACAAAAACATGCAATCTTATGTTTTTTTTATATATATGTGTAAATCCTATGTGTTAAAAACTAATACATGTGTAATTTGTAACTATATATAGTTTAATTTAACATATGTTTACACCGTGTAGTTTAAAGTATACACATGTGTTAAAATTTTAATATATGCGAATATACACATACGGATATAATTAAGATCATATTGTTGTGTATGTTTAACAATGTTATCTCAACAATAAAAATAATTATTTTCATTGATGTTGACGAGTGCACACGACTTTGCACTCTAAGAAATTAAATAGTTAGTGCAAGAATCAAATCCATGGAATTTTTTTGGTTTGGTGTTGCTTTGAAAAAGAATATGGTTTTTGGTGTATTTATGAATTATTATGATTTTTTGGTGTGACGCTAGTTTGACTAGTAAAACTTGCATATGTGTCAATTGTGTTTAGCAGATGGTAGGAAGGGTGTGTGACATGTCACTTGTTCTAGCTGCCACATGCATATGCAAGTTCCGCTTATCAAACTAGCGGAACATCCAAAAAAACATAATATATTTAAAAACACAACAAAAATCATCTCTTTTTCAAAAGCAACACCAAATAAAAAAAAATTCAAATCCATAAAGAAATTGATTCAAAAGTACCAAACAACAGTTGGTCAATACAATATTTGATGCTATATATTATATGAAACATGCAAGTCTTCAATATAAGACCTTTAAAAAAAGAGTTTTAATCAAGATTGCTGAATACTATTTTAATCATGTCTATCATCTGGGTCATCCACTATGATGATCCCATAATTAATGTATGGAAAGTAATGGATATAGTTATGAACTTTTACTGATACACACTACAAGAATCAAGACCTACAGTGACGACACCTATAACAACGACATGTTTTGCTATAAGCTATAAGGACCACTTTTGGGAGCTACAACGACGACTTTGTCGCCTCGCTCTTATTTCTTGTCGCCTCTATACAAAAGTAGTTCTAATTATAGTTCATTCTGATCGATGCAATCAAGTTGTGAAGAGACCAGGTCACCCTAGAGTATATATAATATGATCATTCACTTAAAAAGCAACGCCATCGCATTGAATTGATGTGTTAACAAAAAGTTGGGTACTTCATCGTAATAATAAAGTGAAATAAAGAAATAGATTCGTGTCTTGATAGAAAACAAAACCATTTTGCTATATAAGTGCAGTAGCATACTTGCATGCATATTACAAAGCAAAAAAACAGCAATTTCGAACAAAAGAAGAATGTCAGATCTCAAATATGAAGGCCCAAAACCCTCAAAGATTCCAATTGTAACATTAACAACAAGAGTTACAACCTTAGTTACACTAGCAGTATCCATGAGCCTCTTGAGGTCCAACAGTGTCACCTACAAAGTTGGACCATTTTCATCAACTTTCGACTACAATGATGTTGGCACTTATGAGTATGAACCTTCTCTTTTCTACGCATCAATAAATAGTTTTCTGCTTACAGATTCTCTATTCTAAATGCACCTTTTCAATGATCATAACTTAACATTTATGATATGCAACCAAATTGTTACGCGTAGGTATGTTTTCTTCGGCATGGCTGCTGGATTTGTCTACAGCTTACTGCAAGTCCCTTTTGCTATCTACTTCTTTTGCACAAAGAAAAGACTCATTAACAATAATGCATTCCTTGCTTTTGAATTCTATGGTGACAAGGTTAGTCTTGTACTCTAGTTGTGCATTAATATTTATAAGTTAAAGGTCCTTGTGATTAATTTATAAGACATCTCTGGCTAACTGTTTAATGCTGCTGCATATTTAACAGATTTGCTTAACACTACTTGCTACTGTGGTCGGATCTTTATTTGGTGCAACGGTCGAAACAAAGAAAAGTTCTTCTAAAATAGAAGGATTCAAAGGCGGGTATGATGCGAAAGATTATCATTCAAAAATGGAAGATTTTTGCATGATGGTCTATGTATCAGCAACATTCCTTCTCATTGGATTCCTTTCTTCCATGATTTCATCAATCGTGTCTTCTATAGCCCTCTCAAAGAACTCATGATTTGTGAAGGGTTTATAGTGGTGTATAGTTCTTACGCCACTAAGGTTAGTGGTGATGGACGGATTATCTAATTATCAGATTCATATGAAGATCGGGGGGAGGGTAGAAGATGTTTGAAAAACAACATTAGATCTCAACTATCGAATATTTTCTATTTACTTCCTGGCTAACTTTTAAGATTTAAAAATACCTATCAAATTTAGAATTTTTTTTTTATAAAAGGAAGCTTGATGTATTAGTTTTGTATTTCAATAATATCTTATTTTTCTTCATAAATACTTTTATGTGTGTTTTCGTCGAAATAAGGTATTGTTCAAATACTTCCTAGAACATATCTAGACATTCTTTCACTTTCATATTATTATTCTGATGACACAATGGAATAAAAATTCACCCTCATGGGGTTGATGGTTTGTGCTTTGTTTTTTTAGGTGTCTCTACTAGTTCTGAAAAATTCAAGATGAGAGTTGACAAAACTTTAATCCTTGAGTTTGTTAACAAGGATTATTTGGCGTAAATTGTTGGATATTTGTAATCAAGAAATTAGTCAATTAAAGTTAGATTACGAAAGTCAAAATTAGAAAAGTCAAACCTATAAATTAAGCGAGAATTCAAGGGTTAGATGTGTTAGTTTTAGTGGTTTGTAACCGCCGTTGTAAGGGTATAAATACCCTGTTTGTATGTCGAATTAAGTGTGGAATTTCAGTGTTTATTTCGTGTGATTTTTGTTCTTGTTTGACTTTGTTATTTCCACCGAGACACTGCACAATCTGTGCATACTCTTAATCGATGTTCATCCACAATATTGATCCTAATCTATGATCCGAAAGGGCCTCAACATGGTATCAGAGCGTTGGTTTGTTGAAGAGGATCATAAAGTGCAGTCTCCATCATTTCCCCGCGATTTCAATCGAAGAACGCAAATCTTCATCCCCTGTTTTGCAACTAACGAACAGAGACTAAAATTGAAATCAAATCGATACAAAGAACGAGATTATCTATTCAGAAACGTGTTCAAAATCATCAATCGTTTACGAGAATCATTGATTTGAGACCCGCAATTGTTTTGCAAGAACTAATCGGAAAATCATAACTTCCGGCGAGTATCTGGCAATTCAAACAAAAACAGATACGCATACAAATATAGATTATTGGTTGAATCGATCCCTTAAACATCTTCTAAGAATGGATTCGGAAAATTGTTCCAAGATTAAGAACAGAAGATCGAGTTCTTTCTCCCGAATCACGGTTTCAATCGATAGATCAAAAGCAGACAAGGAAATCAAGTTTTGTTTGAATCAAATATCAATAATCAAATTCGAATTGTAAACGAATTCTAGTAGAAGAATTGGAATTGTTCGACCGAGTACGGAAGAGACGATACACGAATTGTTTTGTCAATTTTGACTTTAGAAAAGTCAACAAAAGGAGAAATTTGTACCGTTGTGGTGTTTCGAGAAAGAAGATAAGGCAGAAGCATCTTTCGAGGACTATTTCAATTATTAAAGAAAGAAAAAAATATTTTTCAAAGGAAAAAGGAGATAATTACTATATGTGTTATGAAAGCAAAGTTAAAGAAAGGAGAAACGGTTCTGATTTGCCCTGCAATCGAAGGACATGTTCCAAGAACAGTTGGTTTGATTTGCTTGACAACCGAAAAACCCCGTACAATTGGTTTTGATTTGTCATGCAACCGAAGACCCGAAGACTGTTCTAGACAAGCAACAATTGGTTTGATTTGTTAGACGACCGAAAAACCTAGTTAGTTGGTTTTGATTCGCCTCACAACCGAAGACCCCGTTCATTGTTGTGATAAGAAGAATAGTTGGTTTTGATTCGTTATAAACGACCGAAAGACCCGTGTACTATTCTTAGAAGTGAGGTTTTGATTCGCTAAGTGACCAAAAGACCGAAGATTGATTAATTTGATCCGAAACTACGTAAGTTGATATCAAGTTAGTCATAGTCAAAAGAAGAAGATTATTTGATCCGAAGTCAATTAGGCTGATATCAAATTAATCTCAAGGAAGGTTGACATCGATTTGATCCGAAACAAATGAGTTGATATCAAATACGATTCGAAACCAGAAGTGCAAAGTTAAGAAAGATGGACAAAAAGGCTACACGATGGATGAACAAGAAGAAAGAAAACAAGTGGAAGAATTTCTTGATTAGAGGAGTGATTGTTGGATATTTGTAATCAAGAAATTAGTCAATTAAAGTTAGATTAGGAAAGACAAAATTAAAAAAGTCAAACCTGTAAATTAGATGAGAATTCAAGGGTTAGATGTGTTAGTTTTAGTAGTTTGTAACCGTCATTGTAAGGGTATAAATACCCTGTTTGTATGTCAAATTAAGTGTGGAATTTCAGTGTTTATTTCTTGTGATTTGTGTTCTTGTTTGACTTTATTATTTCCACCGAGTCACTGCACAATCTGTGCATACTCTTAATCGATGTTCATCCAAAATATTGATCCTAATCTATGATCCGAAAGGGCCTCAACATAAATGTCACCAAATCACAAGGATGGTTTCCATAGCCTTATTAAGTTTGTTAAGAGAGGCGTTAGTACTTAGTAGCACTACGTCTAGACATGAACATCTTGTCAACATGAAGTATGTTCGATTTTATGATAACTCCCATTTTGAAATCACTCAATCTTGCATTGATGATAATGTGTCACATCAAGATGTAAGGTTGAGAACAACCAAAGATGATGTTCAATCTATGTTAAGACCAGGGTTTCATGAAATCACTAATATGTTTACGAAACATCTAATTGAATTGATAAATTGTTGCATCGAAATAGATGGCACATTCATTCTTCTTTAATCCTAATTTTTTCTTCCTAGTAAAACAAGATTTTCTTCAATTCCTCATGAGTTAAAGACCAGTTTATTTATTCATGCTAATTACATGAGCCATGAATCGTTCTTCAAAAGCTTTAGCATCTTCGTTATCATAAAATCTATTCATTGGAAACTTTGAAAGAACATTTAACTCTTTTTTCAGCAATATAAAATCTTATGCCAAAAATCAATTCTATATATATATAGTTTCATCCACTCTTTCTATAGTTATCTCTTTTGTGGCATTTTTCGCTACTCCATTTGACAATCTTGACCCATACCACTAATGTAGTCTCTACATCCTTCATCGTTTCTAGTTTTGTCTTGTTGTCTTTAATTTTATTATATAAAGGAACTAGTTAAATAGGAACAACTAAAGGATTGAATGGTACGTAGAGGGTGTAATTTGAAGTAGGAGTAAGGTAGATTTGCCGTTCAAAAAAAAAAAAAAAATGGAGATAGGTGGTATAGTGTCTTGAAGTTTCTTCTTGGCAGCCATTTTCTTTCTAGCTTTTGATCACCTAAGAAAGCTCACTTCTCTATTCAATATTTCTTCATCCACTATATTTAAACATGCACAATTCTCCTTAACACATACATTTTACAATTCTTGTCTTCATTCATTCCTTTTTTGTAGTGTTATTATAGACTTGGGTTTCTTTGAACTTGATTTTCCTTTCACATCATTCTTCTTAGTCCAACCCTTGTTCTTTCACACATCAAATTTGGTATTTTAGACAATGAAATCTCGACCTTCATGATTTCGAATAACAAATCCACCATCGGAATTATTCGTCTAGGTGTTATGAGGCTTATGTTCACCAAAGTAGCCGCCTTACTTAGCTTGTTTCTTGACTCAACTCTCACATATGTGATCTCTCACAACCTTCTCGGTTTTCTCCTTGATCCAATAACTAGATCTCTACTTAACCTTCTCAGTCTTTTCATTTTCGCTATTACAAACACATATGTGATCCAGCTTCTTTTGTGGTCTCAATCTTGTTCCTTGTTGCCCTTGCTCGATGTCTATTCATCACACACACATCTTGATCATCTCACTTTGATACGAATCGTTGGTCTAGAATCATATATCACACATGAAAAATACATCAATATTAGGCTTCCCACAATTCCTTAAAAATGAAAATGCCACACCCTACAATGTGTAATCTATCCCAATTTATACTATATACACTTTGTTTCCTAAGCTAAATTAAGCAATTAATAACTAGGGAGATAGGCAAATAAACAAATACAAACCAAAAATTATCCTAACTCCTTTTAACTATCAATACACAATGCGTGCCGATATAACACATAAGATCTTCGATGATCCGCAACGTACAGAAGTTTCGAATTTTATTTGTAGGTTTTCACTCAAGTTGTTATAATGTGTACAAGCTATAATGCTAATTATAGACAAGCATACTAACATTACCTTGAAAGGTATGCATAACACAATCTTTAACTGATAATATTATTTCATTAATCAAGATCTGCATCAATCTCTGCCAACACATCATTATGCTCAGTTACCAAAGATCTATTTAGATAAATATGCTTGCGTTGAGGAATTTGGTCAATTTTGTTTAATTCCTCCTTAGTCAAAGACCAGTCAAAGATGTCAATATTTTGTTTCATCCTTTCTGTGTTAAAGCTCTTTACTGCTATACTTACATCTTGCTCATATAACCATCTTAAAGAAATCTGCATGTCAACACTAGAACTTCAGCACATTTGTTTGTTTTTGATGTGAACTATTAGTTTTGACTTCGGGATTATCATTTTTAAATGTTTGACATAAAACATTATACTTGTATTTTTCTAATAACCTTGTTACTATATAAGAATAGAAGATGGAAAATAAGACATACTTGAGCCACTGTCTTCCCTTTTGACCTTGCAATATCACGAAGAACATCACATTCCATGACTCGGTTGTCTCCCCATCCGCTATTGCCAAACGCGCCTAAGGCGGAGTAAGCAGTTACAAGGATGTTATTCTCTTTGCAAAATTGGTTGAGCTTTTTCTGTTGCCAAAGTGGGTTCATCTCAACCTTCAAATCAAATTAAAAAATTGTTAGTACCAATAATTTGAAGTTTAGTTTGACTTCTTGTACGTTTCTACTATCATTAATATTTTTATGGGAACATCAAGCAAGTGACTTGAATAGCATTCATGAGTTGATGATAACCTGGTTGACGGCCGGAGGAATTTTCGCAAATGATAGAATCTGTTTGATCTTTTTAGAAGAGAAGTTGCTTACACCAATTGATTTGGTGAGTCCAAGATTTTGGCATTCCTCCATTCCTTCCCAAACTGCTTTTATATCTATAGTGGTTATGCACTCGCTTGGAACCGGTCTTTTGAATTCCTCTTGGCTAAGCTTTATTGGTAAATGTATAAGATACAAATCCACATACTCTAGTCCCAGATTCCTACATTAGAACATTCACAATCCATTATTTATCTTTATCCATATAATTATGTGACAACCTTAAAACCAAGATTAGGTAATCTAATATTTCCCATGAATTATCAGTATATGTTTATATTTTATAGGAATAATTAAGATAATTTTATTTGATTATATGAATTTTTGTATGATTAATTGATCATGCATGCATGAATAGTTACGTATGCATGTATTCCCTTCATGTGAATTTTATGATTATCAAATCATATGTATTTAGTTACTAAATCGTATGATTAAAATGACTAGTTACTTGAATTGTAAATATCTTTCATTTACATGTAATAAAAATCAAAACTTAACCAAACATACTAAGTTAAACATTAAAGAACCTTGTATCAAAACTAAATCTAATTAAACCTAAACACCTAAACACTAACTTAGACAACCTTAGCTCTAACCTCGGCTCATTAAGGTACTAACTAAACCGATTAAGCACCTAAATCATTAACTAACCTTAGTTTAATGACTAAGTGAGTCATTAACACCAAAACCGCCACCTAGCCATCCCTTAACACTAATCCTTGCTCCAAACTCGCCACCTAGCATCTAGGACACTAAACCTATCTTAGAACTTGCCACCACATCTTCCTAATAGTCCACCTAATGACTCTATAATCACCATCTCATCACACCTAGACTAGAACTAATGATGGCAAACCTTCTCCACTAACTTGAAGTTCTCGGCCACAATGGAGCCACCACACCCCATAACCGCAACCCACACAACCGCCACCACCACCTCTCGACCTCTCTCCCACCCCCTCTCCCGCTCTCGGTTCTCAAGTCATCTCCACCACCACCTTCATACCCCCGCTCTTGCTTTCGGTTCCTACAATCCACACCATCACCACCTTTGTTCATTACCAACAAGTTGTGATCAAGCTTCAAGAACTATCACTCCAACCGGACACTCAAGGATCAAGCCAAACCATTTTCTTTGTTCTCTTCAATCAAACAATGTTAGATTTCCAAAACCTATAACTAACAAACTTTAAGAGTATATGTGTGTTTAAATAAACACATATAAACTAACTCTTGAGAGTTAAATCATCAAGAATATGCATAAGGAATCACAAACACCCGATTCTATTCAAAATTAGTAAGAAATGAGGATTCAAGAGCTGGAAACTTAAAAGTTTTATATAAACCAAAGGTTTAAACAAAAGATTTCAAATAAAAAGGTTAAAACCTATATATTCTTAATGAGTTAGATTAAATATCTAAATGACTGTGATTGTGGGAATAAAATTTAGAAACTTGTTAGAAAGTATTAGAAATAGTAATCTGTAAATTTTAATATAATAATATTGGGTAGATTAATTTATATAATTAATTCAAGGAAATAAAAGGAAATTGTCATATGAACGCTCTGAACCTGATAAAAATCTGGAAAAATTATATAATAACCCTTATATTTTATAGGAATTCCTGAATAAATTTCGTGACTTAATTCATATATATGATCGAGTTTTATATTTTAGAACATTCTGTAAATAGAAAATCAAAAGAAATAGCAAAACAGTGAGATAAATTATGAAAAGTTTACATAAATTATAAAATTTAGAATAGAACAGTGTGTATGAATTTCGGAATTTTTAGTGATGTTTTACTATTTCTGCCAATTTATATGAAAATTGTGAAAATTCTAGAAATTTTCGTGTTATGAGTTATTAATCTGGAATTTTATGAGATAATATAAATTTCAGAATGATTAGACTGGTAAATTTTGGTGATTTTTGAATAACAGAAACTGTCAAATTAGAATTTTGACAAATTTTATGATTTAAATGCTGAAAATTTTAAAGAAATTAGATTTATTCTAACAAATAATTATTTTATAGGAATTGTTTGACTTATTGGCTGGAACTAAGGTGAGTAACATAGCCCTTTTTTGATTTATAATTTTTGGAGGAAAAAGCATACTGTTTTGTGTTGAATTGGATGCATATTTTGAGAAATTTGATTTGTTACTGTCATATTGACACAACCATTAATTCGGATGAAGAACCATTAAATAATATAGGTAGCGCTACTTAGGAAATGTCAACCTGCACATGCTGATATGAGGGCAACGGTGTTATATTAGTTGATTGTGTGATTTGTATTTGACAGTTATGAATCACTTGACATGTGCGTGTAGGTTTGGTTGTGAGTTTGATTATTCCATCAATTCAAAATAATTTATATTAATTAAACCTATGTTCTCACCAACTATTTGTTGACTGTTTTGAGTATGCTTTTTCAGGTCAGCAAAATGTATTATAATCTCGTGTATTTCTTCAACATGTATAGTGATCGGCACGGCTACCTAGGGAAGCTGTGCATATGGTTGACTATTGACTTGTTTGACTTCAGCCTTCACGTGGACGTTCACGTTCACTACTAGCTGAAAATATGTGATGTGTTGAAGATATGTTTTGGTTAGGATTACAAATGTATAAGTCTTGAATGTTAGACTAAATTTTGTATCATGTAATCCTATATGCTATAAACTAATGAAATTAATATTTAGTTTATTACTGTAATTTGTTTGTTGTGTTAATCAATGCGTTTTGAGCTAACGAGTCACACCCAAGCATTTCACGCTTCCGCCAGGATGTGACAAATTACATTAAAAACTACTAATTTTTTTCTCATATTTTTAATTAAATAATATTTTTTTATACATTTATCATTATTTTTTCTTTCTCATCCACTTATAACTACTTTTAAAAATACTTAAAAAAAGTTATAATAGTTGAATCATATTTTCTTAAATTTACAGATTGAACAGTAACAATTCTTTTTGTTTCACTTATAATCACTCTCAATCATTTCAAATAATATAAATACTACACTCACACAAATATAAAAAAAATGAATTTGAATGCTCTTAGTTCATAAGGTTAATATATCTTCCCTCAATTGTATTTGTAGCGTTCATTAGCTTTAACAACCAATAAGCAACATAAGATAAATAACATACAAACAATATTTTCTCAAACTAATATAATATTAATAATCATAAATATTACCAACAAATATAAGATGCATTTGTGTTATATATGCCGATGTGAACTTTATCTGATACTAATTATAAGTATAAAGTAAGTTAAATATATATGTCACGAGCAATAATAACAACTATATAGGGTATACAGTAACAAAAAAAATGGTCCAGTCAACAAAAGTAAAATAATTGGTAGTTGAATAAAAAAATTAAATATTTTAAGCATGAGAATTAGTAGCTCTAGAGTTTTAAAGCATTCACTTTAGATTTTTCATCTATATTATTTTAATTACACTAAAAATCATTAAATTTTCTTTTTTTTTATTAACCAATATTTTTATATTTCTTTTATTACCTTTTTTTTTTTTTTTTCACTTACAACCATTTTTAAAATATATTAAATTTATACAGATAAAAAATAATATTTTATTTTTCATCCACTTACAATCATTTAATTGGTATCTTTCCAATAATACGAGAAGCTAATGTGAATTCTTTTAGTTAGTATCTTCCCAAACACATGGGACAAGCAAATTTATAACTCTACACCCCAAGATATCTTACATCATGTGATTTTTGTTGCGTATGTAGTGATACATATGTCATGTCACGTCTCATAACATCGGTCCACAAAAAGTACAACACATGAATAGCTAGAAAACTTCAATTTTGCTTACATAAAAACATAAACAGACAATCTTAGGCATAAAAACATACAATGTGATATCCTTACGTACCCATAACTAAAGTGGTTGAATTGTATGAAAATAACTTACTTGAGACTCTCTTTAATCGCTGGTACAACAAGATGACGATCAGCAGAGTTACACCACAACTTAGTGGTAACAAACATCTCCGATCGGGACTTTATGAGCCCCGATCTCAGAGCTTCTGCAATGGCTTCCCCGACAGACCTCTCGGTCCCGTATATTGCTGCTGTGTCAAAGTGACGGTAACCTATCTTAATGGCTTCAACTAGAGTCGATGGTGGCACCACCTCGATGCCCGCAATGGTTAATTCCGATGCGGTGCCGAGTGCAATCGCCGGCATCGGGCGGGCACCTTCTGAAGAGGTTATCATCTTCTGTGGGATTGTAGTCATTTTTTGGTGTTTTTTTTTGGAGATTTTGATTCTGGTTTTTGAGAGAATATGTTATTGTGGAGGCATATATAGGCTAATAACTAATAAGAATTATTATTTTTTTTAATTTTATCTATGTGTTATTTTTGGAAATTAGTGAGACCAAAGTATTTATGTGGATAAGCTTTGTGTGGTATGCGAGAGTTTCAATTAATATATATAACGTACCTCTGGTTAGCTTTAGCATGTGATCGAGAGATGTATGTCCTTAAATGTGGTATGAAATTGTTGGAAACATATGAACATTATTTTTAAAACTGTACCGGACCGGCCGGTTTGACAGGTCTCCAATCTGGTCCGGTTTGGTGCGTGAAACCGTCTTGACGTTGAACCGGTGGTCGGACCGGTTGAATCAGTTCTTTACATAAATTTTTCTAATTTTTCAATACCTTTACACATATATTAAAATAATAATAATTTTATCCGGTTCTTACATCGATTCCGACATCTGAACCTTGTCTGACCAGCGGTTCACTGTCCGATTCAATTCTGAAAACATTACGTATCAAAATTAGTTTATGTTAAATGCATTCCTTTGATATAAACCAGATGCTACCAAAAATGCAAACCCAATGTCAAAAAATGATATTGATTGATTGTTTGAGTTTCATGCCTACTATTGTCCTTTCTCCATCATCTAGACTTAGGCGATTTTTAATGATATTGATCAATTTCTAATTTGTCGTTTTACGTTTGCATCAACTCTTAAGTGCGTGCGTTATTTTGTAACTCAAACTTAAAATTAAAAATAACAGATAAAAACACATAACACCTGGTTATAGAAGATGAAGTTGATCGGATGGTTAGGATTATTGCCAATAAATTTAAACCTTAGGTGATATTAAAATATTATTTTTATAGATAAAATTGGATATGTGATAAGGTTTAAAAGAATGGAGTACACCCATACGCCAATGAAAGCTCTATGTCGCAGATTTGCGATTGGATTCTCGAGATATAGCTAGCTTACCACCAATGTCAGTTGAGGATGTGCATCAATTCATGCAATCATGCCCGTTATTGTGATTTTTGAAATAAAAATAGTCCATGTATCGGAGTGTGAAAACAAGAATCCTTTTTAAATAAAATTATTGTTATGTTAGACATGTTAAACAGTGACAAAATTAATGTTTGTGTTGCAGTGAGGGCGTTGATAATGTTGGAAATTTTATATGAAAAAAAGAATTTTCTTAAGAACATTATGCATTTGTATTTTATGCTTCGATAACTTGTAAATTACTATGTATAACTTTTATTAATCAAAATCTATATTGAAACATAGATAAAAATAAAAGTGACGCAACGCTATACTCGGAATTTAATAAAACATGATATTACGTTAACAAAAATGAGCGTGTAGCAACAAGAAAGTCGGTAAATAATTAAAATCAAAATAAAACTGATCAAGAAAATAAAATAATTAAAAAAATAGAAGAAAAAAATGTGCACAATGAGATAAAACAGCGCCCGGGGCCGTGGCTTGAACGCGTGTCAACCGCTTCAAAAGCCTCCGACCACACCATCACTTCAAGTCAGTGTGTTCAATCACAATCAAACTGTATACATCCAAAATGTTTAGGTAAGAACTCACTCTGCCCTAAACTAAAGTAAAGAGATTGATATATTTGTTTTGAACTAGCAGGTAACTACCAAAGGGCAATTCACATCAATGTGACATGCATAATATTCAACGCATAACGTACACAAATATTTTTAAATTTAGTTACAGATATCTATTCAACTTGTTTAACTGATCAGATTATTTCATTAATACAATATTAACAAAGTATGCATAACATACAATGTTTAACTGATCAGATTATTTCATTAATCAAGCTCTGCATCGATCTCGACCAATACATCGTTGTGCTCAATCAACATAGCTCCAATCAAATAAACATGCCGGCGTTGTGGAATTTGGTCAATTTTGTTTAGTTCCTCCTTAGTTAGAGACCACTCAAAAATGTCAAGGTTTTGTTTCATCCTTTCTATGTTGAAACTTTTTACTGCTATAGTTACACCTTGCTCATATAACCATCTTAAGGAAATCTGCATGTCAGAACTTAAACTTCAGTACATATTCTCCTCTTGCTATGATATTAGGCATTTGATGTGAAACTATTATAAGTTATTGAAGTTAGGTTTTATAATCAATGTATTATCATTCTTTTATTTAAATTAAAAAAAATTGACTAAAGAGTTAACTTGTACATCTTTTAAGAATACTTTTATATACAAGAGTAGAGGCTGAAAAGTTAATACCTGAGCCACTGTCTTCCCTTTCGACTTGGCAATATCATAAAGAACATCACATTCCATGACGCGATTGTGTCCCCATGCACTATTACCCACGGCACCTAGCGGGGAGTAAGCGGTTACAAGGATGCCATTCTCTTTGCAAAATCCATTGAGCTTTTTTTGTTGCCAAAGCGGGTTCATTTCCACCTTCAAAATCAAATTAAATTGATCTCACTAACACCATTTGGCTTTTAATTTGAACTTTTCTTCTGCGATAGAAAATAATCTTATGGGATCATCTTTTGAACGGTATTCATCACATGTTTATGAAACTTCTTAGCAAAATAGTATATTTTGGCAAACCATTTTGACATTTAATGATTCTTTTAAACCTAGTTTCTAGAGAAATTCTACCAAATTAAGTCGTAGAAACAAAGTAAAAAGTCCTTCTAAACATTAAAACGGTTTACCAAAACATTAATTTTTCAAGGACTTCCTTGTTTACTAGCAAATGCCTACCTGGTTAACTTCGGGAGGGATTTTCGCAAATGAAAGAATTTGTTTGATTCTTTTAGAAGAGAAATTGCTGACACCGATTGCCTTGGTGAGTCCGAGATTTTGACACTCCTCCATGCCTTCCCAAACTCCTTTTATATCGATAGCGGCTATGCACTCGTTTGGGACCGGAAATTTGAATCCCTCTTGACCGATTAGCCTCAATGGAAAATGTATGAGATACAAATCTACATACTCTAGTCCCAGATTCCTGCATTAGTCTATAAGAGTTAATGTTTTGTTTCAATTGTGTTTGTAAAGCTGGTTTATTTTTAACAACTAATATATTAACACACACTTAAAAATTAGGTTTTTAGAATATAAACCCCACTATATAGACAGATTTAAATATCATGTTAGACGCGTTAACCCAAACATAACACAAAGATTTAGTCGTTGACATGTATACAATTTGTTTAACCTAAAATAATTTTTATTTGCTTTTGCCGAATTAATGCTCAAAAATTACAACTTCACAGTAAATATTCAAATTTTAACAAAACAATTACGTTTATGCTATTAAATGTTATTCTCATATCTCTTATATCTATTAGAATTTGATAATAATACATATCAAATTAGATTAAACTAGTATTAAGCCCTTACGTTCCATCGGCGGCGTAAAATCATACCAAGTAACACCAATGACACACCACCACTAGTGACCATCAACAGCGAAAAAGCTCGTAAACAAACGAAAAAAGTAAAACCAAAAGAAAAGTAGACGTAAAAATATTGAATCGAGCAGGCGAAACATAAAACATCTAAAACAATAATTAAGGCGATCTAAAACTAGCATATTGCGACGGAATGTTTAACGGGGAAAAAATAAACGTAAAAACGTTGAACCACACATGCATGCTGCGTGTTAACTCACAAGATCTAGAACGGGATGTAAAACAATTTTTTTTTAAATATATGAAAGGTATAAATGGCCAAAGAAGAAAGTAAAAAAATGTTGATGCTAAATTGTAAAACATGTAAAATTATTGGGTTAAAATAAAAATACTAAAGATTAAAAGAAAAAAAAAAAAAAAAGACGAAAGTGGGTACAAAAGCACTAAGCATATGATACAACTCATGATACGTCACCAAGTTGGTAATTAATATATATATAATTACAACAAAGAACACATTTTTAGTTATAAATAAATCTCACCTATAAGAAAAATTATGAGGGGTTTCAGGTGGGTCAGTAGGTTTTCTTAGCTAATGTGAATTTCCTTCTGAATGTGATCTCAGATTTTGTATTTGAGTAATAAAGATTATTGGGTGGGTCAATTACCCGTTAGTGATCCAATTATCTGTTTAAAAAAAATGATAAACGTGTCATGAACAAAACCTGACATGTATAGCTAAATGTTTACATGTTTAACTCGAAACTTATCCAAAACCATATATACTAAACCTCAATTCATGAATTTCATTGAGGTTAAAAATTCCCACCCATACATACGTAGACTTCCTTCATATGACGGTTCCATGAAGTGAAATCTCATTGATTGCATTATTGCAGGGAATTTGATTCAAAACAAGGCTAATTCGAAATGCTAAGGAATGGGGTCTTAGTCATAAAAAATTTTGCCTTTTTGACAGTTTCCTTTCAAATTTAAAAAACCATTATAACTAGAGCCCGATGTTGTTTCAAATTTCACGTGTTAAACTTTTAAAAATCCAATTTCGAATGAATTTTCAACGAAGGAAATTTAATCAAAATAAAAATTTTTAAGCTTGACCCAGCAAAAAACTCTACCCTTGAGACCTTGCTAGGGGTGGTCGTCCCTTGAAACCCACTCCAAAAGTGTTACCCCCGGACCCTTAGTATTACTAAGGGAGAGTTGGCCCCCTGGAACTTTTATTATTTAGGGTTTTTGCCCCTAATACCAATGATATTCTAATACGTAAATCATAATATGATCATTGTTTTGAAACCGGACTGGATCGGCCGGTTCAACCAGTTGTACCGGGAAACGGACTCCAATCCGATCCGGTTCGATGCTTAAACCATTTTGTCGTTGAACTAATGGTCGAACCGGGGGTCGGCCTAGTTGAACCGGTTTTTTAATATAATTTTTTTAATTTTTCAGTAATTTTTACATATATTTATAAAAAAATAATTATAATTTTATCCTGTTCTTATATTCGGTCCGACCGATTGATCCGGTCCGACCACCGGACCTGTATGACATCCGGTTCACTGTCCGGTCCGATTTTAAAAACATTGATTATGATTACATTAGTAACATCAATTCAGTTACATTAAAATATCTAACAATGTATCATAATATATCAATATGTGATTGTATAACATACTAGTTTTACTATACCCGTGTATTACACACGGGTTGAACAAATAAAATATTATAACTAATAAAAAATTATTAAGTATAAAATGATATTTTACGATAAAATTTGATTGAAATTACATATGAGTAAAAACAATATGTAATAAAATAGTTATATCAATTTTTTTTAACTTTTGCTTTAAAACTTTCTTTTTTCAAAAAAATAATAAAAATTTTGTTTCAAAACAAATCATATTAAAAATATCATTTAAAAAAAACATTATAATTTTTAATTTTAATTATTTTTTATTTATAAAAAATTTACTTTTTAAAAACACTAATTTTAAAAAAGTTTTATGTTTTATAAAAATTTCTTATTTTATAAAAATTATTTTTTATAAATAACATTAATAAGAAAATTTTTTTCTAAGTTTATTAAATAACTATTTTTATTCTACAAAAATAAATAACATAATTGGTGATTAAGGTAAGTATTTAATAGGAGAGAGAAGCGAGAAAATTTTGATGAGGATGAATGTGATGATAACATGTGTCATCACAAGTTAATCTTTTATTAGAGTAAAAGATGATATACAACGTAATTTATGTGACATGTAAATCATTATCTGCTATTCCAAAGAGACTAGGGCTTGTCGTGGATAATAGATTCATTAACATTTTTATTTTTAATATTTTTATTTTATTTCTTTTAATTATACTTTTGTAGTCATTAAGTAAATTCAACATTCATTAGTTGTAAAATTTATGATATATAAAATTAACGTTTTCAATTTTAAAATAGTTTTATTAGTAATTTAAGTTTTTTAATATACAAGACATTAGTTAAATCACAAATCGCTTTTATGAATTATAACATAAAATAACTTAATAGCCGTTTCAGTTCACCGCTTAAAAAAATATTAACAATCATGTGTATAATACTAAACGAATCCATTAACAAAATTAAACTAAATGGTGACCGAAACGATAACACCTAAATTTAAAGCGTGACAATCAGAGCTTTGGCATCTTATTGGGGTCCTCAAACAACATTAAGAAAAGCATATTTTAGTATAAAAAAGAGTTAAATTTATTTTTGCTCCCTAAGGTTTGAAAAAAATAATTATTTTTCTTTAAAATATTAAAAACATTAATTTACCTCCAAATGTTTCATAATTTGTTTCAATTTTAGTCCAAAAGTTTCATCATTGTTTCAACTTGAATCCAAAATAATAAAACTTTTAAACTAAAACTGAAACAACTTATAAAACTTTTGGAGGTAAATAGATGTTTCTAATCTTTTGGATGAAAATGATTATTTTTGTCAAACCTTAGGGAGTAAAATTGAAATCATCTCTATAAAAAATTTCCACTTTTTAATCACGCATACTCATAGAAGTTGACTTTTGAAACGGTTTATCCTTTTTGTCGTGTGGCTCAAAATGTTAACCTAGGGTGCATGTGTGTGACATCCTGCATATTTCTCACACATCGGTCGTGTACAGGAGAGATTTCTGGTTCATAAGTAATGTTTGGTCTCTAATATCAACAACGCGTTTTGGGCGTATTGGCTGTGAATGAGAGGAGAACTCCACAATTAAGCGTGCTCAGGTGGGAGCAATCCAGGGATGGTTGACCTCCCTGGGAAGTTTTCACCCGGGCAACCAAAAGCAAATCCGTGAGCTTCTCGTGAGCAAAACGGGTAATATTGACGGTACGAGAGGCCGGGTGTTACAATGTGACATACCATTTGATATCACATTGGTTAAAATTATTGTGACTTGAACTACTAGAAAATCTTTATAATTCTACGCATAAAAACAATTTTATATATATCTTTGACCTATAAAAATAAAAATGATCAAGGTTCACTTTCACTAAAACACAAAGGCAGGAGCATGAAAACATCTTACTTGAGACTTTGTTTGATGGCCGGTAAAACAAGATCGCGATCAGTTGCGTTACACCACAACTTCCTAATCTCAAAGCTTCCGCAATGGCTTCCCCGATAGGCGTCTCAGTGTGGTATATTGCTGCTGTGTCGAAGTGACGGTAGCCCATCTTAATGGCTTCTATTAGAATTGATGGTGTCACAACTTCAGTGCCCGCGATGCTAAATTCAGTTGCCGTGCCCAATGCAATCACGGGAACTGGGCGAGCAACTTCCGATGAGCTCATCATGGTCTCCGCAACAATCGCCATGTAGTGTTTTTTTTCTTTCTTTTTTTTTTGGGAACTTTGATATTGGTTTTTGAAAGGACATAAGCTTGTGGATTTTTGTAGGGCTAATGTTCTCTTTATGTATGAAATATTTCTTAGATGAATGACTTGGTATGCGAAAGCAGTTAAGTAATTTCTTAATCTAGTACCAATGATGGAGACAACACACCTTTCGTTTGAACTAATTAATATGTACTTTATTATCTTGTTGAAGTAAATATAATATCAATGTTACTAATTTAATAACCCAACCAACGATTCTTCTTCTTCTACAATTAGTTGATTTATATGGGTTATGTTAGAAAGTTTTGAGTCTAGTGAGATAAATTTTGAAACTTACGGTACTACGAGAAGATATTTAAAAACATACACTATTAAAAGACTGACTAACTTTAACTTTTCTGAAAAAAATTTGTGATGCAAAACGTGTTGTCGCAAATTACAACACATTGGCAACAAATTTTCCTTGTAAACTAAAACCTAAAGTCAACGACAAAGTGGCGTCAAGAAAGCAGCACAACAAAATATACGCCTAGTTTTGTATAAAATATCGAAAGTTAATTTGCAGACACATTTTTGACACATGCTATATTAATTTAGTTCATTAATACATGCATTGTAAAACAATCGAAAAACTGTATTTGATTTTATTTTAATATTCTTATTGACTAGTTTTGTGATCATCCTCAGGATGCAACGAGAAAATATGTCCTATGTAACTAAAAGATAGAATGAAAAAAAGAAATGATTCATTAACCGTCATAATAGGAAAACCTAGAATAAAAACGATAAATGATTTCATACACAATGTAATAATTATTGAATAATTATTTCTCCAATATTACAAATATTTTAGATAAAATATGATTAAAATTACATATGAGTAAGGATTATAAGTAATAAAACAATTATATGAACTTTTAAAACTTTATTTTTAATTTTTTATCCAAAAAAAATAAACATTTTGTTTTAAAAATATCATTTTTAAAAATTTTTCTTATTATAAATTCTAATTTTAATTATTTTTTATTTATAAAAAATTGTACTTTTTGAAAAACATCAATTTTAAATTAATTTCATATTTAAAGTTTGATATTTTAAAAAATTTTCTTATATTATATGTATTTGTTTGTTTAAAAATAATATTAACAAAAAAATCTCTTTCTTAATCTATTATAAATTATTTTTAATCTAAAAAAGAGTTAAATATTATTACTAATAAATAATATTATTATTTAATAGAAAAGAGATGCGAGAAAATTATGATGAGAAAGAATGTGACGTTATCTCATGTCTCCCTAAATTACTATCTTAGTATAGCAGATACTAGAGGTGTTAAAAAATATTCGAATCCGAGAATCCGATCGAAAATCCAAAAATTCGAATCCAAAATATCTCCGAAATTTTGAATATCTGAATTTCGGATATCCGAAAATTCGGATTCGGATAGTGATTTTCAAAAGTTTCGGATATTCGGATATCCGATTATCTGAAAACTAAAAAATATATTTTTTATTTTAAATATATTTTTATTTTAGATTGAGATTTTTTAGTGTATATTGGGATTTTTATGATATGAGTTGGTTTTTTATATTATTTTTATAATAGCATATGCCTAATTATTGTAAAAAAGTAAATTATAAAAAAATATAAAATAAAAATAAATTTTGAATATCCGAATCACTATTCGTATCCGTATCCAAATTTTCGAATATGCGAAATTTAAATATCCGAAATTTCGGATACGGATACGGATAGTGATTTATACTATCCTAAATTTTCGGATATTCAAAATTCGAATATTTGACTTTGAATACCCCTTTCATGTTTAATTGTTTGAGGAAGTCATTTAAATTCACTAATAACTAAAGCAAAATTCAATAATTAAAAATTTGGCATGGCAACCAGCAAGGCAAGTAGGTGTTTATTTAGTGTCCACCTAAGAAGTGAGATTCATGTGGGGAAATATCATATTCCCCCCTTAATAGTTGGTATAAATATTAATAACTTTTAGCGTTTTGTCAACTCTTGATGGGAGCCTTGGAATTAATATAAAAATCAACAAATATGTGAATGCTTAAAATATTATGTTTGGTGATTAGAAATAAAGAAACGAGGGAAATTTATCATGATGAACTAATAAAACCTAAAGTTGTGTAAGTAAACAATCAGTATTAATATTGATAACCTTGTGTTTTACTAAAATTTTATGCGCCGTTATACGGTGTAAAATGTGATTTATATAAATGACAAATGCCTATCTTATCATGTTTCTGTTTTTGGCATGAGAACAAAATCGATTTCTTTTTGAACAAGCAAGAATTACGAGAAACAAATTAGTTGAAATATAGTTTAGTAAAAATTAGTGAGGAATTACACTCGACGTACATATCTCCCATTGCTGGAAACAAGGACATTGAGGTCTTTTGTTCGTCGGCTAATCTCTAGTCATTACAAGTTGAAAAATAGAAAAAAAAAAAATGATGTTATATGAGACTCGTGAATTCTTGTTTGGGGAATTAACTATTGTTTCTAACGGGAATATCAAAGAAATGGCTGATGATTAGCCCAATGGTACTCTAATGCCCCTCTCATCCAGCCTACCACGATTCGATACTAGCATTGACTTCTTGTGATAAGTTTTCTTCATTAGGCCGTCAGTTTTAATCTTTTTCCTTAAATTGGGGTTTATGGGCTAATAATTCAGACAAAAGTAAAGCATACATTTTTGTTGAATTTAATTTTATTCTTCTTAATAAGACCATCACCAATGGTGAAATAAAAAAACACCTAAAAACATGCCTAGTCAGCAGCCACATCAGAAAATCACTCATTCTTCAAAAACTCAAAAAACCTTTCCAATGGTAAAACTTAAAAACATCTAAAAATATTGCCACATTATTATCACCTTTTACATTTATTTTTTAATATCAATCTTATATATTAATATAAAATATAAATAAAATATTTATATGTCTTTTGTTGGATGGAAATTTTAAAACTTTAAAAGTTTAAAATATAAAAGTTAAATACTTTTTAGAGGAAAATTTTAAAATTTGAAATTTAAACTTTAAATTTCATAAATAATAATTTATTGTAAAAAATTAAAAATTAAATTTTAAAAATTAAATTTACTGTTCAGGCACATGAGCAATATTCAGGCACATGAGCACTGTTCAGACTCACTGTTCAGGAGCATTAGCACTGTTCAGGCGCATGAGCACTGTTCAGACGCATGAGCACTGTTCCGGCGCACTGTTCAAGCATTTGGGCACTGTTCAGGCGCATGAGGTTGACTTGAAACGCCTAACACTTAAATTAATATTGAAAAACTAAATATTTTATTAATATAAATATATTATTTTCTTTTTTTTTTAATATTAAAACCCAACCCTGGCTCACCTCTGAAAATGTCAGATGTTTTTTGGTGTTCATCTCCATGAACTTCTACCTTAAAAAACAAACCCCCCCAATGGTTCTTGGTCTGAAAAACGGATGATGTGGCGTTTTTAAGAGCTAAAAACGCCCTATTGGAGATGCTCTAAGTAATAAGTAATAAGTTAGACGAAAATAACGAATACGTGTTTTTGAATTTAATAGTACATACAATTTTGTTCTGCTATTATAATCTTATCTTATCTTACTACTCTAATAAAAGAGTAACTTGAGATGCCACGTGGCAGCACCCCAATCATCCTCACTAAAATTTTCCCGTCTCTCTCTACTCTTAAATAATTACCTTAATTACTAATAATATTATTTAACAAATTTTTTATAAAATAATAAATTTGAAAAGAGATCTATTTATTAATGTTATTCTTAAATAAATAAATTTTTTATAAAATAATAAATTTTTCTAAAGCACAAAACTTTTTTAAAAATACAAAATATTTTATAATTGATATTTTTAAATTTTTAATTTTTTAAAACCAAAAATAATTGAATTTGGGAGTTATAATAAGGAAATTTTTAAAAATGACATTTTTATATGGTTTGTTTAGAAGAAAACGTTTACTTTTTTTGAAAAATGGTTAAAAATAAAATTTTAAAAAGTTGATATCACTGTTTTATTAGTTATAGTCATTTCTCATACGTAATTTCAGTCATATCATATTTTAGAATATCATTTTATAATTAATAAATATAATTATATTAATATTAATAAATATAATTATATTAATATTTTATTTATTTAACTCGTGTAATACACGGGTTTACTAAAGCTAGTTATAATATATATTAATCTAAGTGGTCGGTGGGAAAACTAAAAGTTCATACTTTGACCATTTTGATAACTTGCATTAAATTTTTATTCTCATATAAATTAGCATTTTCTTTTTCTGTTTAGCTCAATTATAAAACAATTTGATATAAAATAATAAATCCTTAGACTCTAATGCATTAAATATATAGTTAAACTACAAATCTGACTTATTTATATAAAAATAGAAAATAGATAATTTAAAATTAGCATTATATAAATTTGGATGCTTTTAATATGATTACCAACTGACAAACAAATAGTTGAGGAATGTTTATAAAAATTTAAGAGTACAAAATATATATAAGATTTTGTTTGAAACCCTTACTCTTTCATTATTTAACATAATATTTTTTACTGTAGAAACATGCAAATCACAATTTTTTTAAAAAATCAAACCCAAAAGAGACTCGCGGTAACGTGCGGGCCTTAATTTCTAGTTATTATAATTACTATTATATTATTATATATTAATTATTTATAACTAAATATAATATTATTCATACTACTAGGTGACCCGGTTAGACCCGATTATTCAATACTAGCTTTAGTAAACCCGTGTATTACACGGGGTGAACAAATTAAATATTAAATATAATAAAAATTTATCAAGTATAAAAATAATATTTTATGTTAAAATATAATTGAAATTACGTATAGTAACAACAATATGTAATAAAAAAATTATATCAACTTTTTAAACTTTTGGTTTAAAACTTTTTTTCCAAAAAGAAAATAATAAATATTTTGTTTCAAAACAAACCGTATTAAAAAATATCATTTTTAAAAATTTTCTTATTATTAATCTCAATTTTAATTATTTTTTGTTTATAAAAAATTAACTTTTTAAAAACACTAATTTTAAAAAAGTTTGATGTTTTGTAAAAAATTTTTATTCTATAAACATTATTTTTAGAAATAACATTAATAAGAAGATCTTTTTTAAATTTATTAAAAAACTATTTTTGTTCTAAAAAAAGTTAAATAACATTATTGATAATTAAGGTAATTATTTAATAGCAGAGAGAAGCCGGAAAATTTTGATGAAAATGAATGTGATGCCGACACGTGTCACCATAAGATATTTTTTTATTAGAGTAGAAAGATTTTATTTTTAAATCTATTAAAGAAAAGTCATCGGGCAATCACCACAATATTAAATTTGTCATATGATAGTTGCGGCATTTTCGACAAATAAACAATAAAATATTAAATAATACTAAAAGAAAAATACATATTGGTATAATTTTGATGATGAAGGACAAGGTTAATACACATTGATGGATAAAGAATAGGGCTTAGTTAAAGAACATAGATTGCTATTATTGGTATAGTTTTAATTTGTAATCATTTGATGTAACTTGGTGGTTTTGCTCTAGCGACTTGCTAGTAGCTATTTCTAATAAGATTATTGCTTTGCCGTTCAAAAAAAAAATAATAATACCAAGGAAATAGATTTAATAACTTAGGGTAATGTTAAACTAAAAATTATTTTTTGCCTAAAAATGCTAGGAGCGTGTTGTCTTTTTTAAAATTTTGATGTCTGTTTCAAATTTTGTATTATCTAATTGAATTTCTAAATTTGTACTGTCTGTTTTAAAACTTATGTTATCTAATTGAATTTTGTACTTCCTTTTTAATTTTTTAATGTCTTCGATTTTTTAGGGGTGGGGGTTATAATTGTGAATAAAAAATCTAAGTATAGGACGAGTCGATTCCCATGCAACTAAAATGAGTTTAATTGGAGTTCGTTTTTACTAGTTTTGAGGTAGTTAAAATCAATTTTAGTATACTTAAACAAAAATTAGTTCTTATTTAAAACTATACCTGATAACTTATATGTTTCTTTTAACCACCATTGAGATGTATAAATTAACAGAGCAACTTATTTATATTTTGTACCTTGTTGGTGTAAGTACCAATTCGAGTTGTACATATTAATGGAGTAATCAAGCACCAACTCTAGTCGTATATATATCATCTCTAGTTTTTCATTCACATTCCATTTTTTAGTTATTTGTGATTGTGTTTTTTATATTATACAAAACGATTGTGAGTGGTTATAAATGAATAAGAGAGAAAGTGTTATTGTTTACTTGTATATTTGGTAGAAATTTATCCTTATAAATTTTTTTAATATTTTTTGAAAGTGGTTGTAAGCGGATGGGAGAGAAAATGTAAAGATAAACGCATAAAAAAGTATTATACAATTGAAAAAAAAAAGAAAAAATAATAATTTTTAATGTAATTATAAAAATGAGAATGAGTAATAGGACTTCAATGCTCTAAAACATTTAATTTTCTTTAGATAGCATTTTCAAACATTTGAACACCTTCTCATGTGCTTATTGAACACCAACAAAACATTTTAAGTTTTTAACTAAAATTAAATCACTAGATAACTTTTTTGCTTATTTAATAATACTATCAATGTTTGGTGTAAAATAAGTGATCTATTAGCTTATAATAAAGCGTGGAGACCAAATCACTTGTCGTTTAACAAAGTACTACATTGGCATGATCATGACATTGCCTTTTCATGATAGTACCATTCACTCAAAGCTTTGAATCGATCTCAACCGTTACATCATTAGGCTCCGTCACCACAAAACCAAGTAGATAAATGAGTTTCCGTTGAGGAATTTGGCTAATCTTGTTCAAGTCTTCTTGTGTTAATGCCCAGTCAAAGATGTCAAGATTTTGCTTCATCCTCTCTTTGTTGAAACTCTTTACTATAAAGCTAACACCTTGCTCATACAACCATCTTAATGACATCTACATGTAGTATTAGTATACAATATAACATTAGCTTATAACACAAACAACATAACTAAATATATGTAAAGCATACTAAGTCTGTAGAGTACCTTGCTCATATAACCATCTTAATGAAATCTACATATAGTATTAGTATACAATATAACATTAGCTTATAACACAAACAACATAACTAAATACATGTAAAGCATACTAAGTATGTAGAGTACCTGGGCAGTAGTCTTCCCTTTAGATTTAGCAATATCTTCGAGAACTTCATTGTTGATAACGTTGTTGTTTCCCCATGAATTGCCAGCTGAAGCTAAAGGAGAGTACGCGATGAGATGGATATGATTCTCTTTACAAAATTGGTTGAGTTGTTTTTGCTGCCAAAGCGGATTCATCTCAACCTTTAAAACAATTGAAACAAAAGAAGGTCATGAATGTGATTTGAGGTCAACATTGTAAATCTCATTGTATTCATTACATCAAATGCTGTACAATACAACCTCATACATAAGGTGAAAAGGATTAGAGAATTATGTATAATGATGATACATTACGATGGTATGTATAGGAGACTATACTCGAACAAACAATGCAACAAACAAAATTAATAAAAGACTAAAATACCCCTGCATATAAGAACATGTAAAATCTGTTTAGCAATCATAAACTGTTCTTTTGTAAATTTTATAAAACATTAACCCACTTGGTTACTTTTTAAGAAATTACAAGGAATTAAACTGGTCTGAAATTAGAGAACAATTTGCAATCAATATGTTCTATTGCTAATTTTACAACTATTTATGTTCAGTTGCATTTACGCCACTAATACTCATTCTTATAGTAGTGATAAGATCATGTTATGATGAATGTGTTTGTTTGTTTACTAGTTATGATTCTAGTGTAGACATAGGTGGATCACATAGTGATGGCATGGGCATTGTAAATTATCATGTTATCATGTCAAGAAAACATAATATCGTACGAGATTAGAGTGGATGCTCACTTGGTTAACAGCAGGAGGAATTTTGGCGAATGAAAGAATTTCTTGAATCTTTTCAGAAGAGAAATTACTAACACCGATAGATTTGGTTAGTCCGAGATTTTGACACTCCTCCATTGCTTCCCAAACTGCCTTGATATCAATTACGGTCACATACTCTTTAGGAACTGGGATCTTGATCTTCTTGTAGTTAATTTTAAGTGGCCAGTGTATTAGATAGAGGTCAACATACTCTAGTCCCAAATTCCTACAATAATCTAGAAATTGTCAATAACTAATTTAACTAAGTTATGAAAAGTGTTGGTGTTTATATCTATTTATTATTAGAGTGACCATGGTTAGCTTAGCTTTTTTCGTTTAAAACGAATATTATCTTTTTATAATAAATATATCTATTTTATTTAGAATCTTAACAATATCTGCTGGTATTAGTAGATCTAACATTAGTATAAACTACAAACAAAATCATCACATTTGAGAGCTTGTTATCCTTATTCTTATAATTAAACAAAAAATTATTATTTTTTCTCATATTATCATTACCTTTTTTTTCTCTTTTACTCACAATCATTTTCAAAATATATTAAAAAATAATAAGGGTGAATAATATCTTACCAAATATACATCTTATCCACTCACAAACATCTCATATAATATATGAAACACACTCCTAAATGATATTTATGTTTATAATTTACTTTTGTAAGAACTCTAATTTTAGGCAAAAAAAATTTTGTTTAACGTTTACTAAAATTTAATGAATTTAGTTGAACCTCTCTATAAAACTCGACAAACACTTCAAATATAACTGTGAAGTTACATGTCATTGTCACACGACCATAACATTAATTCCAAAAAAAATTTGACGCATCTTAAATTTAAAGGGCGTATAGCTATCACTTTTTAGAAAAATAATAACAATAATAGAGATAGCGTGTGCCAAAACATCACCACCAACATAAAATTATGAAATGAAACCACACCACATCTTCGCAACACCACACATACTCCAAATAATCAAATGATTGGATGAATAATTTTTTTCACTTTTCTTTTTTTTTTCCAGCAACCTCAACTGCTTCTAATTTTACGTTATCGTCCACAAAAGATCTAAACCCTTAATTTTTAGTAGGGATGAACAATAACCGATTAATTTGAACCGGACCGAGAGAACCGGCTAGACCGAACTGTCAAGAACCGATTTTAGTAATATAGGTGTGTTTCCCGGTTCGCAGAATATGAATAAACAGTTCACAGTTTGGTTCCGGTTCCAAAACCGGTTATCCATTTAGATACCTGGTAAGAACCGGTAATCAATACATAGATCCTTGTATATGTCGGAGAGTTGGCAAAAGATCATTATATTAATTTTGTTAATCTCATTATCGTTTATTATGTTAATACTAAAAATGATCTGTTTTAAATGTTTTCGAGAATATCGGGTCGATGGGGATCATTAAAGATTAAAGACAATAGTTGCATTGAATTTTTTGATAACTTGTAGTATTGGTTTGCATTAGATTAGTTGGAAAAATATGACACACTAGAATTTAGTTTTGCATGCTATCGTATACTCAAATTGGATGATTTGTAGGTTATTTCGGATTATGAGATTATTAGTTTTGTCAAAATACCAATTTCTATAATGCGTTTGTCATAAAAGTCAATTTCTTTTTTGTGGTCTCCGTATCCAAATATTAGTTTAACTTCAATCTTTATTTTTTTTAATTGATCATCACATTAAGTCGTTATTTTAGGTTATTCAACAAAACCGGAACCGGTTTTTCCGGTTAAGAATCAAACGGATTAGGTTACATAAGATTCGGTTCCGGTTTTGAGATGTAGACTATCCGGTTCTCGGTTCCAACAAGTTTTGATTCGGTTCCAGTCGGTTCCAACTGGTTGCACACCCCTAAAAAGCACCCCTATTTTTTAGGAATGAGTACAATTTTTAAACTACTAGGTATCGCTAGACTAAAGTCCAATTGATGAACACATAATTAGTTTTTTTTTCTTTTAACATGAATGCATAATTAGTTCCTCATAACTTAAATAACCAACAAAGTGTGAAAACCATGAATGATGAAACTTTCTTACCGGAGACTCTTCTTCAAAGCTGGCAAAACAAGATGCCGCTCTGTAGAGTTACACCACAGCTTCGTCGTAACGTAAACCTCGGCTCGCGATTCCAGCAAACCCGCGCTCAAAGCTTCCGCGATGCCTTCCCCAACAGGCTTCTCGGTGCCATAGAATGCCGCGGTGTCAAAGTGGCGATAACCCGCCTTGATGGCTTCAACCACTGCCTCTTTCACCTCATCACTTCTTCCCGTCACGGTCGCAGTCCCCATTCCGATCACCGGAATGGGGCGTGGACCATCGGAAGAACTTATTGTTGTACTGGGAATGCTCATCATCTGTTTTTTCTAACCTTATGTTCTTTGGTTGCAATTGTTTTGATACTTGTAAGTTGCAAAATGGTATATGTTTAATGTTAATGGTAATGGGGCCGTATGTCTTAATATTTTAACTGTAAATGACAGGTTATTTAAATGGGTGGTCTTTATTTTTGGGCTAAAGAAATCGCAATGAGTAAAGACAAGAACACTTTCGTTAGAAGAATATTTATTTACACGAAAACTGCTTTAAAATTAGTTGAAAAATAACTTTTTTATGTAAGAGATGAATAATTAGTAATTTTTAGATTTAAGTTGTTTTTTTTTTTTGTTTTTTGTTTTTTGTTTTTTGTTTTTTGTTTTTTTTTGTTTTGACGATAGCTTCACAACGATTTAAGACGTATCTAAATTTGTTGCTACTAAAACCACACGGTTGGCTATATCCTGCCTTTATGGCTTAAATAACCCCCAACTTCACGGCCTCAATGCCTACGCCCTCAGTGCCCATGCCAATCCCTATCAGCGGGATCGATAAACCGCGAGCGGTCATCGTCTTCTCTGGGATTCTTACCATCTTAGTTCTCCTTATATTATTACTACTCGGTCTGTTCTTTGTTATATAACTAGGTTTGGTGTTTGATATCTATAGTACCATAAGTTTTCTTATATTTTTTTTCTTTAAACAACTTATGGCAAGCATATTACTTTTACAAATAAAAAATAAAAAGAATTTTTTAAAAGATTTTTAGTTGGCTACTTTGATCAAAGTGCTTGCGTTAGCAATGTGGTACTTTAGAAGGTTTGTTAAGGAAAAAAATGTATTTTTATTGTTAATGAATCTTTTAATGGCGAATGATGGATTGACATGCGTAAGCATACTTACTTTTGGTATAAACAAAAGTTTATTAATGTAATGAAACGACACTAATTTCATCGATATTTCTAATTTCCTCTTGTTCGCATGATTGACTAATATATATTAACCTTACTAAACATTTGGCTCTTGGATCATGTTCTATGTGTAGACGCCCAATGGTTACTTTTAGAAGCAAAGAATTTGATAAAGAGAATAGTTGAACCTAACCCTAAAACGATCAAGTAGTAGTGTTCTTAATGTTTGAGTTACACAATTGGTTTGAAGTAACATAAATCTTTCGTCTGCTTGTAGAAATTTTGATCTAAGTCGGCGACTCGGTGATTTTATAAGACACATACATGTTATTACAAACTCAAGTAATCACAATCACATGATTAACAATTCAATTGAAAAACAATAATAAAAGATTGAAGATCTCGTCCAATGATGCACACAAGTGAAAAAACAAGAAAAATGTTGATGAACAATATTAGGGAAGTTAGAAAAAAATCTCATCCAACGGTGCACATGTCATGCTTTGAATTAAATTATCCAACAAAGCATGACATGATATTTTTGATAAAATTAAAATGATTATTCTATTTTTTGTTGGTTCTAAAAAAATTTAGGTATACTAAAATAACCTTGATGACTCTAAAATCAACAAGATAAGGCAAGAATATAGATGGTGGATTTTTGTAAATCGTGGAGCATGATCCTTTCTTGTTAATGCATACAGTGATTTTAGATATAATAAGATGCTTTCTAGTTAGAAATTTTAAACAAGTGCTAATATTTGAGGTTATTGTCAAAAATAGAGTAAATCCAAATGCGTACAATCCCAAATCACAGATGTTTTTACACCAAAAACATGTGAACAAGAATACATAGAAAAAAAATAAAATCAATCTGTAACGACAAACAAACTCAAGACCATAATCATACGACAAACATGATGATGTGAAATAAGAATAAACAGACTTTACTCATAGACAAATAGAATTCGTCATGGTAACGAAACCCTAGATGCAGGACACAAACAGACTTCTAAGAAAGATTTAAAAAACTAGATGAGAGATGTTTGTGTAGTCGACGATTTGAAAAAGATTGTGTCCTCAACACCATGACAATATGATGAAGATAACGACTCGAGATGAAGGATAAAAACCTCCCAGATTGTTCAGTAGACAAAGTAGTTGATTATGGAAGAGAAATCAAAACTAATCTTAGGTGATGAACCCATGTTGCACACTAAAAACACTCCTCTTCTATAATAGCTCTTTTCCCTTGTTAGCAGCCCACTTCCAGCCAAGCTCATGTTCTGCATCAGCCCATTAAAACTCCAGCATGAAAGAATAAGACCCAACATCAACAGTTAAAAAAATAGAAAAAGATATATAAAGCATTAGTATGATATTGAATTGAAAACAACATATATTTCATATTTCAACAGTTATCAAATAGAAGAAGAGAGCTAATACGCAACATGTATACATGCTATAACATGGTATCAACATTCAACATGTAGCTTGGACCAAAGATTACACTGGGTCATATCCAGCCTCTTAAACATGATATCGACAAGCGGATCACATTAATTCGGGTATGTACTAGGGTACGCACAATCCACCATGTGCCATGGTACGTCCCACATACATTTGACTATGTGTCACACGTTCCACAAGCATTCAAAACCACAATTCATTTCATCAAAGGGTCATTCTTTGATGTTTACGACATAGCCCGAGCTGATCAGAGTAAAAAAACGAACAGTAAAACAAAAATGCGAAAGTTTGAATGCTACCATTCTGAAATGCTAAACTAATAATTTTACCATTTGAGCTAAAACAACATTTAGTTGTAGTTTATGTACCTAAGAACTTTATAAATAATATATGCACAACAAGAAAGTGACACTATAGTACACAAAACCGATTACATAGACACAAAGATAAATTGAAATGAAGATTGTACCTTAAACATATAGATATTAAGTGCACAACTATTCGCAAGGCAACATGCTTAATTTCTTTAAATGCACCGATAATTTGCTTATTAACGATAACCATATGATGCCATTTAGGAAAAACTACTTGTGTATTATGAGTTTGTACTTTTTGGATTGAATGAATCTTCATAATGTACGCTTTGGGCCATAAAGGCCCAGTTTGAGCCCAAGGTATATGAATTTGGGTCATATTTTGTAAGAAAAACAAAACATACATCATATTAGAGATGGGCATTTCGGGTTTGGCCGAATACCCGAAATCGGGTACCACCGGGTTGGGCCCAACTAGGTTTTTTCGTACCCGGGTTTTGGTGAAACCGGGTTCGAACCCGGGTCGGGTTCACCTAATGCAAAACCCTACCCGACATACCCAGGTAGGGTCGGGCCGGGTCCAATACCGGGTTTAGTTTTTATTTTTTTTTTCCCTTCTTTTCTTTTCTTGTGTGTGTCCCCAATACCGGGTTCAAATCGGGTTCAACCTCGGGTTCGCTAAAAAACTCAAAATCTAAAACCGGTTCCAGCCCTACGGATTTAAACGGGTCCAACCCGGGTACACCTCCCATCGGGTACTACCCGTACCCGGGTCTGGGTCGGGTCCACCGGGTCGGGTTCGGACCCGGTTTTTATGCCAATCTCTACATCATATTGGGTCAATAGGTCATATAAATATTTTTGAATAATATTAAGAAAGTTAGAAAAAGAGTGGAACGAGCGCAACAAACTAAATAAAAATAAATAAATATATTACTTTCATAAACTTTTAGACGAAATGTTTTAACATAAATTATATAACGGCAGGGATGATGTAATCGACATGTATAAAAACTTATAATATCTATAATGAGTTTTTATTTGAATTTAACTAAAAATGTAAAAGTATCTTCTCTATATTCTCAATTTCGGCTCGATAGATAACAATATTGTTAACTATGAGACATCTTATTCTCGTCTAGCCTCCTTTTTCATCGGTCGGCATAGACAACATATGAGAAAGAACTTATTAAACCATGATCAGAATAAGATTAATCTAATAGAATGTATAAAATAAATAAAAATACTAATATGAAAAACTATCTTTTATTAAAAAGAACTTGTTAATCTATCTCTTATGTTGGTTTTTTGAACTACCGACTCACACATCAATCTACTCTTACTCCTAAATACACCTACTGTTAATCTATCAATTTTCAGGATTTAACACATTCTTCTTTAAAAAAAATTTCAACTTTTATCACTTGTCTACCAACTCAAGTGACCCTTAATTTCATTGATTAGTAGTTATTTTTATCTATAACTTGAATATTAGGATAATTAATGACCTTTTTTCATTATCTCATTATCTTTTAAATTATAATTCAGTAGCACTATATATTAAAAGAGGTGAATCAGTATTGATCTATACATAAAAAATCATAAATTCATTGTATCAAAGCATTATTGTTGTATGATCCTGTTTTTCTTTAATAATTCTCTTTCCATTTAAAATTAGGCACCGCCCAAAATTTCAAAACCAGAACAATAAATGCAACAATGATAATGCAAGAACTAGGCATCGACTATAAAATTTAAAAACGAGAACAAAATTCAAACTCTTTAAGAAGAATAATCTTAAAAATGAGAATATAAAAAGAATAAATTTGCGGTTTGATTGTTAATCATCATTCTATCTCTACTTTTAATATCAAGATATTAGTTCACATTCTATCATTAATTTATTATCTTGTAGTTCGGTTACACTTTTATATTATAAAAAAAGTTAATTGCCGTTTTTCTCCCTATAGTTTGATGTATTTGTCATTTTCATTCAAAAATTATTTTTTTTCCAGTTGGCTCCTAAATGTTTAAAAAAGTTGTTATTTTCATCCAAAAATATGAATTCATGAATGAAATTTTATTAGCAACATGTTAAACACAAAATAGAATTTACATAAGTTCCCTTTTAGCATAAATATACAACATTTTAAAATAGTGGATCTAGCAAATTTAGATGAAAATAATAACTTTTTCAAACCTTGAAGAGTCAAAAGCAAAAAAAAAATATATTTGTAGATGAAAATAACAAATGTGATCAAAACACAAGGAGAAAAACGATAACTCGCTCTTATAAAAAAAATTGTGATGAATATATACAAAAACCTTTAATGTTTTTCGTCTTGATGTGATAATAGTATAATACACATGACCTTTTAGAAGAGGGATTTCTATTTGAAGTGTTTGTCAAATTTAGGTTTCACTTTAATAATTTTCTACGGGTATCAAGAAAAGTGGATCTACCTTTTTAGCTCAAGTTATTTGACACATTTTCTGAACTTAACAAATAAGAACCTGCAACTAAATGCAAGAATTCCTACATAATTTCTTTTCATTTTAAATAACTATTTGGATCGTAGAATGTATTGTAAAAGAAATGAAATAGTAATTGATATTAGAATAGAATCTTCTTAAAATTGATAAGGTATTTGATTGGTAAATTTTTAAATAAAATTGAAATATTAATTTTAAACATTTTATTGTAAATGTTGAACATTAAATGCGTAAATGAAAAAATTAATGTGAAAAAAAAGATTATAATTCTAGTTTCATCAAATGACCATTCAAATAGAATTTTTAATGAAAAAATTTTCAATTCTAATTTCAAAAAATTATGCGAACAAAATGGGCTTTAAAAAGTTGTTCAAAATTAATTCAAATCATATAAAATTAATTTTAACCTATAAGAAAATTTAAAAGTCAAACGTTTGCAATAGCAAATGGTCCAAACCAGCAAATAGCACGTGGGCATAAATGCATTACACTAACACCTACTTGTTACATTCTTTTTGAAAAGGTAACATCTGATTTTTATGTGCAATGTATTGATTACATGATTTGAAATGTCTCAAGTCAATATGTAGGTGTAAATGCAACCCATCTACTATATTTTTGTCTTAAATGGACATGTTATTGGTAAGTTGTCTCCCTTCAATTCGAGATATTAAGGGTTTAAACACTACAAGTTATATGTATAAGTGGTTAATAGTAATAGGCTAAAAGAAGATTGAAAAAAACATACTAGACTTGTATAGCTTTGGTGTTCAAAGTTATGCTATGTTCGCTTATTTCACATTTAGTACTCAAAAGGTGTTCCATCAAATTTTTCTTTTTCATTTTAGAACACTATAAAAGCAGTTCAAGAAACAAGACATGAAAGGGGAAGGGCTGGTAATTACCATTTCGGGTAAATTACTATATATTTAAACCATGTTAATTAGAAGGAGTGTGAAAAACACACCAGTGAATCAAACATACAAAATTATGAACACGAACACAAGAGAAGTTGATCTTGAACACTTTCTACTACCGGATTTGTTTACCGGTTATGAACAATTACAAAAGATCAAGAACAAGATGGAAAAACTACCAAGAAGAAGAAGATACTTGCTAGTTATAAACTGAATTGAGAAGTCGTTAATTCCCTCAACTCAGCCCTAACCTTTATTAACAACTAACAACAATAAAAAACAATCAAACTTTCACATTAAGTCCCTCAACTTTAAAACAAAGACTCAGCAGCCCTTGAAAATCAGCTCCATATTCTAACAATCTCCACCTTGGAGCTGCATTTGGACCATATAACGGTCAACAAGAGTTAACCAACACCCATCATTTCCAAACACTTCTGAAATTTACCAGTTGGAAGAGCTTTAGTCAAAGCATCAGCAACATTATCTTCTGTGTTAACATATTTGACAGTTACCTCCTTTGCATTAACTATATCTCTAATAAAATGAAACTTAACTCTAATGTGCTTTGTCCTCTCATGAAAAGCACTATGTTTGGCAAGCTGAATTGCCCTAGTATTATCACAGTACACACAGGTGACATCGGATACTATACCCAGCTCATTAACAAGACCTTTTAGCCATATAGCTTCCTTTACAGCTTCAGTTAAAGCTATATATTCTGCTTCAGTACTTGATAAAGCAACCACAGCCTGAAGAGTTGCTTTCCAACTAACAATACAACTCATTACCGAAAACATATACCCTGTCAAAGACCTTCCCCTGTCCAAGTCTTTAGCAAAATCAGCATCTACATATCCCATTACAACATCCGACCCTGCAGTTTGCCCACCAAAGTTTAACCCCACATCAATGGTTCCACTAACATACCTTAGTATCCATTTTACTGCCTCCCAGTGTCTTTTTCCTGGATTAGAGAGATATCTACTAACCACACTTACACCATAACTAATGTCAGGCCTTGTACACACCATTAGGTACATTAAACTTCCCACTGCATTTGCATATGGAACATGACTCATATAAGCCAATTCTTCATCTGTTTGTGGACAATCTGAGACAGATAATTTGAAATGCTGTGCCATGGGTGTGCTCACTGATTTACATCCAATCATTTCAAATCTTTCTAATATCTTCCTAGCATAAGCTGACTGAGTTAACTTGATTTTACCAAGCTCCCTACACCTGATTATTTCAATGCCTAGAATTTTCCTTGCAGGACCCAACTCTTTCATCTCAAATTCATTCATCATTAACTGTTTTACTTCTCTTATGTCACCCATATCTTTACTACCTATTAACATATCATCCACATATAGTAACAGATATAAGAACAAACCAGTCTTTCCTTTTCTAATATACACACAGGAATCATAATTACTTCTATAGAACCCTTGTGATAACACATAGTCATCAAACCTTTTATACCATTGCCTGGGTGACTGTTTTAACCCATACAATGATCTCTGAAGTAAACATACCTTGTTTGCTTGTTCCTCAAACCCAAGTGGTTGAGACATGTATATCTTTTCATCCAAATTTCCATGCAAGAAGGCTGTTTTAACATCTAATTGTTCTAGTTCCATATTCATAGATGCTACTAATGAAAGTAACACTCTAATTGAGGTATGTCTTACCACAGGTGAAAAAATCTCATGATAATCTATACCCTCTCTCTGAATGAATCCCTTAGCCACTAATCTAGCCTTATACCTTGGCTTTTCAACTTCAGGTATACCTTCTTTCAACTTGAAGAGCCATTTACAAGGAATTATCTTTTGATTAGTGGGCTTATCCACAAGAACCCATGTTTGATTCTTGTAAAGAGAATCCATTTCATCTTGCATAGCTCTAAGCCACTTCTCTTTGTTTTTGGAATTCATTGCCTCATGGAAAGTTAATGGTTCATTTGTATCTTTATCTTCTGTAGCAATGAAGGCAAAAGCTGAAATATTATCAGAAGCATCTTCTTGTTCTGAATACCTATATCTCACAGGTGGCTTCACATTTCTTTTAGGTCTATTTTTAGCAAGGCTATAAGAAATAGACCTCAAAGAATCCTGCTGCACAGTCCCTTCGGCATTGCTATTAGGACTGCAACCTGACTTGTCATTATCAGGCCCTGCAGGTTCTGAGTCATCAGATGACTCACCAAGCTCCACCTCAATCTGAAATCCATGATTGTCATCATCAGTCAATACCCCTTTTCCACTAGCTTTACCAATCACATCCTTATAACAAACATCTTCTTGAAAAGTTACATCCCTACATACTATTACCTTTGGGCTCACATCATCAAACCTTCATATCCTATACCCCTTTTGTCCTTCAGGATAACCTATCACCACCCCCTTATATGCCCTGGCATCTAATTTCCCTTGCCTAATATGCCCATAAGCAACAGTACCAAACACTTTCAAATTTGAATAATCAGTTTTCTTCCCTGACCAAACTTCCATAGGTGTTTTTAATTGTATTACACTAGAGGGTGACCTATTTACCAAATATGCTGCTGTTGTTACAGCCTCAGCCCAAAATGCCTTTGGTAATCCTGAACTTATCAACATACATCTCACTTTATCCAACAAAGTTCTATTCATCCTCTCAGCAAGCCCATTTTGCTGAGGGGTTCCTGGAATAGTGAGATGTCTGGCTATGCCATGGAGTTTACATAATTTATCAAATTGATTATTACAAAACTCTAAACCATTATCTGTCCTTAACTTCTTAATTTTCCTCTCTGTTTGTGATTCAACCAATGATTTCCATTTTTTAAATTTCAGAAATGCTTCATCTTTGGTCTTAAGTATGTATACCCATACTCTCCGAGAGTAATCATCAATTAAAGACAGAAAGTACCTAGCACCTCCCAAAGATTTGGGATTGGCTGGCCCCCACAGATCAGAGTGCACATACTCAAGTATTCCTTGAGTTGTGTGTTTGCTCCTTGAGAACTTCACTCTATGAGCTTTGCCCATTACACAGTGTTCACAGAACCCTGCATCAACATCAGTCAAGTTGTCAATCAAATTCTGCTTCTTGAGTTCTAGCAGCCCTTGATTGCTGATGTGGCCAAGTCTTTGGTGCCATAACACAGCTTCACTAGTTTGTCTAGACTTCACAGCTGCATTTACACCCTTTGATACCTTTCCATCTAACAAGTAAATGTTATTGTCTCCTCTGGTGCCAGATATTACCACCATAGATCCTTTAATGACCTTAGCCCTTCCATTTTTCAAACTTACCCCAAAGCCTGATTTCTTAAATGTGCCTAGAGAGATTAAGTTCCTTGTTAACTTGGGAATATATCTTACATTCTCAAGAACAACCTTTGTTCCATTATCTAGATTTAATGAAACAGTCCCTTGACCCATGATCTCACAGGGTCTATCATCTCCCAGTTGCACTACTCCTAAGGGCTTTATTTTAATTTCATTAAAGTATTCTTTATAGGGAGTCATGTGGTATGAGTACCCTGAGTCCAATATCCATTCATCCATCCCTTTGGACTTTGATACTACCAATACCTCTGCACTTTCATATCCATCATGTGACTCCTCTTGAGATACATTGTCTTGTCCTTTAAAAGAATAGGTTTCTCCCTTCTTCTTTCCTTTCTCAGGACAATCTTTCTTGAGATGCTTATCAGAGTTGCATACATAACACCTTCTTTTAGTCCTGGACTTTGATCTAGAGTTCGTCTTAGATTTAAAGTTCCTATGATCAGACCTGCCTCTAACTACCAATCCATCTACAGACTCATCTCTCTCATCTGTTCTTTTCTTGAGTTCTTTTGAGTTCAATGCAGCTAACACTTCTTCCATAGTTAGAGTCTCTCTTCCATACATCAATGTGTCAACAAAATGCTCAAATGATGATGGAAGATAAGTTAAGAAAATCACAGCCTGATCTTCTTCGTCCAGTTTTACATCAATGTTTTCTAGATCTAAAACTAGTTTGTTAAATTCGTCAACATGATCTTCAAGTGCCTTACCAGATGACATGTGAAAGGTATATAGCCTCTTTTTCAAGTAGAGTCTATTTGCTAGAGATTTAGTCATATACAAACCTTTAATTTTTGACCATATCCCGGCTGCAGTCGTCTCTTTTGAAACTTCCCTCAAGACACGATCACCCAGGCTCAATATCACAGCACTGTGAGCCTTATCCTTTGTATCTTGCCACTTTGCATCCAGTTCTGCCTTCTCCTTTTTAGTTGCATCGGCTCTTGGTTGTGGTGCAACCCCTGCTAGTGCTAAAACCACTCTTTGATGCACCAGTAGTGCCCTCATCTTGACCCTCCATAGTCCAAAGTCATTCTTCCCATCAAACTTCTCGATTTCAAATTTGGTAGACACCATCGTAGTGGGAGTCGATCTTCGATCAGACTACAATGAACGCACTCTTGCTTCCCCAATCGATTGTCAGTTTTGATTGACTTCACTGAATTGAGCCTTGAACCAAGCTCTGATACCAATTGTGAAAAACACACCAGTGAATCAAACATACAAAATTATGAACACGAACACAAGAGAAGTTGATCTTGAACACTTTCTACTACCGAATTTGTTTACCGATTATGAACAATTACAAAAGATCAAGAACAAGATGGAAAAACTACCAAGAAGAAGAAGATACTTGCGAGTTATAAACTGAATTGAGAAGTCTTTAATTCCCTCAACTCAGCCCTAACCTTTATTAACAACTAACAACAATCAAAAACAATCAAACTTTCACATTAAGTCCCTCAACTTTAAAACAAAGACTCAGCAGCCCTTGAAAATCAGCTCCATATTCTAACAAGGAGATTTAGCAATGATACTATCAGCTGTTTGTTTAACTATAGACCAACAAACTTAGAGGACTGTCAGTGAGCCTTTATAAAAAAGAAGCAACTCAAGGCTAAATTCTCTAACACGTTAGAAGCTAATGATGCGAACTTTCACAGAGAACAACAACATTTGAACCTCGGTTATAAAATAATGCATTAGACCTCTTTTGGTTCATCTCTAAAAAGAGCCACTTTAACAAGATTGGAGTACTTATACGATAATTATTAAGATGTTAGCAATCAACACAAATCTTCCTCCTTACATAATGATTGTCACCTCTAAGATAAGCATGCAAGATAACCTAAGTGGGTGAGGGTTTGAGCTTACTATAAAAGATGTCACACAATCAAAAGGTTGTACATTCTTTCTTATTTACTATAAAAGATGTAATTATACAAGGTATAAGGAAAATGTTTGCGTTCTTTTTATAAATGAAGTGTGAAAGTTGGACATGATCAATGCTGTTGAATAAGCAATAAGACTTGGAAGCATATCCACCACATTCATCATTTAAACACGTTCTAATTTGCATGTGATATATGTCAAGGTTGAAGCGTCAAAAGGGTGGGCCTAATTTCATCAATCACTGGTTTATTATTATATGATAATAATTCATAAAATGTATATATTAGTACTAGGTTAGTAAACCGTGTATTACACGGGTTGAATAAATAAAATATTAAATAATTAGTAATAAAATTTATGAATTATAAAACCATGTTTGACAATAAAATATGATTATAATTACATATGAATAGCTATTTTAAGTAAATAAACAATAATGTATTTTTATTAAACTTTTATTTTAAAAAAATATGGGTTTTAAATATTTTGTTTTAAGAAAAATGAATTTATTTCAAAATGTATTTTGTATTTTATAAAACTTTTGTTTTTAAAAAGTGTGTTTTTAATTAAAAAATAGGTATTAATTTATTAAATAATATAATTTTTAATTTGAAAATAATATGAGTAATATTATTAGTATTTAATATTATTAACAAATAATAATGAGAAATGAGAAATTTGGTATGCTAAAACATACAATTATGTCAATTCTTATTTTAGATTTTTTTGTTATATATAGATAGATATATAGATAAATAGATAGACTATAAACTCATTTATTAAATTGATTATAGTTAGTAATAAACATTAATAGTTACATTATGATATTTTAATATAACATATGATTAAAATTATATATACGTTTTAAGAAATAAAATAATTATATTATTTTTTAACTCTCTTATCTAAATAGTTTTATTTTTAAACATTCGTTTTAAGATTTTTTTATAAAACATTTATTGTTTATAAAAATCTTGTTTATTAAAAACTCAGATTTCTAATTATTCTAATTGTTTTAATAAAATTGCTTTTAAAAAATTTCATAGTTTTTATAATTTTTTTAAAAAAAGGACCAATTTATAATATTTTATTTCAAAAAGGTTTAATGTTTTAAAAAATTTCATATTATATAAAAAAATTTTAATAATTTATATTTTAATATAAGGATGTGATTTTTAATTTTCTTGATAAAATTTATTTTTAAAAACATAGCTTGATTTTAAAAAAATCTAGATGGGAAAGAGAAATGTATAAATTAATAAAATTGATTTTTATTAAGAGAAAGAAATTAGTTTCAGTGTTTAAATTACTATAATATTTTTTTCGAGCAAAATTGAAGTAATAATGTTTAAAATAATGACAAGTGTCAAAAATATAGATTAAGAGAATGACAAGTAGCAAAATAAACTTTATTTTATTAGATACTATAGATTTGTCGCAAGATTTTACTAGTCGATCTATTATTATAAGTATGTTAGCATCTCATATACTAAACATATTACATAAATAAGTATTGATATATTGCATATTTAAGATATAGCTTTTAATATAGATTTTGGAATCTTATATAGTGATTTTTTAAAAATGTTGTATAAAAATAATGAACTATAAGAAATTTTTATTCATAAAAATATTTTATGAACGCACCTAACTTATTTTAATATACCAAACATTTAAATTTTACTAATTATCAATTTAACGATGCATCAATGGTTGTACAATGAGCATTAAATGTTGTATATTTTTTTGGGTTTTTCCTTTCTTTTAAAATTTTATTTTAAACCCGATATTTTTACATCTTTTACAATTAACCCCTATAATTTTTTACTTTTAACTTTCGTCGCTTATGCTTTTCATCTTTTATAAAATTTTTATTTTACATTTCGGTCTAAATTTTGATAGTTAACACATCATAACGTGCGTTTGGAGTTCAACATTTTTATACATATTTTCCCGTTTAACAGCCGCGTCACAACGTGCGAGTCCAAGATTGACTTTAATATTGTTTTTAATGTTTTACGTTTTACTTGTTTGGTTCAACATTGTTTTTATGTCTATTCCGTTGGTTTTCATTTTTTTATTTTCATTGTTTTTTAATACAAGTTTTTTTAGTATTGGTGGTAGCTGAAGATAATATGACATTGGTGCTATTTGGTACTGTTTTACGCCCCCGGTCCCAACACGGGGACTTAATACTAGCTATAAACATAATTACAAAAATCATTATTATTTAATAGAAAAAAGAGATGAAAAGCAAAATAAATATATAAACAATAAAATAAATTTGTATATTTAATAAGAAAGATAAACAAGAAAAAAGCTAATAAATATGAATCAAGTGTCACCCTCTAATTATTTATTAGTAGTATCATTTGAATCCACGCTTCAAAAGAACACTAATTGTTTTTTCCCTCTTCACTCCATAAACCTAGCTTGTATGTGTCTCATTTTCTCTCTTGCATTATTCATACACACAAATAAACTTATATATAATTCAAACATTATTTATTATTTTGACAGGATATAATCACTAGTACAGAACTGATTTTAAAGGGCAGTAATTTTCGTTTGTTAGGGCGGTTTAAACCGCTCTCAAAAACCTCGCTCTAAAAAATAATTTATTTTGTAGGACGGTTTTTTTTGGGACGATTGGAGTGTTTTTTGGGGCGGCCAGGTGCATTTTATAGGGTAATTGCTTGGTATTTTATAACGCGGTGATGGTTTTAAAAGTTTTAAATAAAAATATTTAATTTATTAAATGAGCATTTTCAAGATATATTTTGCTAAATTTTCAGATACCTAGCATTATTTTATTGTCAAAATCATCATATAAATCTAAAATCACCATTCAAGCTATTTGTGTTAGGCTGAAAAAAATTACAGTCGTGAAAGTTAAGTCTCGAAACATTCTTCATGATAAATATTTCTTTCGGTTTCGTGAATCCAACACTGGTGAAGGCTGAGATTATCATTTGATATCTTCATGATGGTCCTTCATTAAAAATAGCAATAATCAGAATCATGAAAGGTGAGAACACAAATAAAAAAGGGTTAATGGATTTAAATACTTCCAACTATTGGGAATTGGCCGCTGCCAATCCCAAGTATCATTTTAGCGAATATAACTCCCAAGTAAACACTTCGGTGTCTGTATCACTCGCCGTTTGTCAAAACCCTGACAAATGAGCTGATTTATTTTGGTCATTGTGTCAAATAAATCAGTTCATTGTGTCAAATAAATCAGTTCATTGTGTCAAATAAATCAGTTCATTGTGTCATGTACGTTCATTGTGTCATATATTTTATATCATTTGTTAGGGTTTTGACAAACGGCGGGTGATACAGACACCGAAGTGTTTACTTGGGAGTTATATTCGCCAAAATGATACTTGGGGTTGGTAGCGGCCAATTCCCAATAGTTGAGAGTATTTAAATCCATTAACCCAATAAAAAATGAACAACAAATTTAAACAAAAATAAAGATAAATAGTATATTCAAACAACATAATTCAACACATAAAACCTTTAACAAGAAGGAATAAAAGGTGAAGATTAATTGCAATCACATTTACCTAATTCATTTTGGTGGTTTTGGATTTGTAAATGGCCCTAGACGAGCTTCATCTTCCTCTGTCGATTTACAAAAACAGAAGGATGAATACGGGACAACAACACGGGTAAGGACTCAAATCGTAAAAAAAAAAAATCTAACTTGTTTCGCTGCATCAGCCTCCACTAAAGTTTGCTCGGGTTTGCTATTAACACTTACACCGTCCATTGCCGTTGTCTGTGTTTCGAGCACAAATTGCGGATTGCAAATGGCTGCGCAGCAGGACTGATGCTTATATAGACTGTGACAATGTCGCCTTCAATTTAAACTTTAATTAGAAAATTTTCCCACTGCATATATTTGCTGGTTTGTACCCTTAAAAAGTTTTATTGGGACGGTTATATTTATTGAGGCGGTTTTGAGGTGTGCACCGCTCTATAAAATGGTGAGAAAATCGTCATATTAAATAAAATGTATTTTTTTGGGACGGTTTAGAGGCTAACCCCCTAAAAATTCGCCCTAAAAATTGAGCTGCAATTTTTTGGGACAGTTTAGAGGTTGACCTCCCTAAAAAATAAAGATGTAACTTTTTAAAGCGAATAAAGGGTGAGGCGTCCTAACAAATGAAATAGGACTGCCCCAAAAATTCTTTTATGTACTAGTGAATCAACAATATTTTGATATACTTCATAATGCTTTACAATACGTGTCATACATGTATCTGGAATATGGTTCGAGATAGAGTTTGCGTACGTACGTATCCTAGATGCATAAGATGATTTATGATAAAATTTACATTATACTATATATAATAGACAAAGTTTAGCTACAGTGAACTTCTACAAGTTTTGAAATTGGTCACCAAAGTTTTCACTAGCAAAATAACATTTTTTTAGTAAATAATACTTCATTTTTGTTTTGGACAATTGCTATTTTCTTAGTTGTGTCGGTGATGTGTTGGTAATTAACGGTTCTCTTCCAATTTCATTGATGATAAGCTGTCGGTGATGGCGTGATACTTATTTTTTTTGTAGTGTATCTTTGTTGATTGATTTTTTTGAACTTTTACTTAGCTTCGTTAGCCACATTAGTTCTAAATATTTTCACTTTAAACCATAATTTTGGTTTTTTAGCTTTGGCGATTAAAATTTAGAATGTTAGAGTTTGGCTACCCATAGTTTTTTTTACTTTGCCCACTAAAGTTTAAGAACTTAGAGTTTAATTAGCTACTAAACTATTAACAGTAAAGTTTTACTTTTTCGAGTTTAGCTACAGTGAACTTCTACAAGTTTTGAAATTGGTCACCAAAGTTTTCACTAGCAAAATAACATTTTTTTAGTAAATAATACTTCATTTTTGTTTTGGACAATTGCTATTTTCTTAGTTTTGTCGGTGATGTGTTGGTAATTAACGGTTCTCTTCCAGTTTCATTGATGATAAGCTGTCGGTGATGGCGTGATACTTATTTTTTTTGTAGTGTATCTTTGTTGATTGATTTTTTTGAACTTTTACTTAGCTTCGTTAGCCACATTAGTTCTAAATATTTTCACTTTAAACCATAATTTTGGTTTTTTAGCTTTGGCGATTATAATTTAGAATGTTAGAGTTTGGCTACCCATATTTTTTTTTACTTTGCCCACTAAATTTTAAGAACTTAGAGTTTAATTAGCTACTAAACTATTAATCGTAAAGTTTTACTTTTCCGAGTTTGGCCACTAATTTTTAGTATTTTTAGATTTTGCCACCAAACTTCGATTTTATGGATTTGACGAGCCGGACAAATGACGACCAAAGTAACACGGCGTTGCATGTGATAAAAATGATCGGACTCCCGTCGCGTGGCACGGGATGAAAAAACTAGTTGTGTTTATAAATACAATGAGAGTGCACGAGGCCTAATCTCTCGTATATATCCATAAAACTAGGCTAGAACTTGTTTAGTAGTTAATAATAAAGATTTAAATTTTATGGAAAAAGAAGCTGTAAACATACTTATTTATAAGGTAAATGAGGGTCATGGAATTATGACAAGTTATGTACTTATTTACTTATCTTTATAATAATACAAAAATAAACTTATCAAACACTTAGTCGACTTCTTGTGATGTTAACTTGTGATTTTCCCCCTTTATCTCGTATTAAATGATAACATAATTATATTTAATAATAATAATAAACTATACACTTATTTAAACTTGTATTCTAATAATATTTAATGGATGTTAATTTATTTTACCATTGAAAATATATAAATGTTTCTTCTATGTTAATTTTTTATGTAAAACTAAAAAGAAATTAATAACTATTTATATGATTTTCAAATTCTAGTCTTAATACTCCTAATTTTTCTTTTTCTTTTTTCATAGAATCAATTTAATTATTTAGGTAATCAATTGCAACGAGCATTGTTACTAAAAAGACATTAATAAGTATTAATATGGTTTTCAAATTTAAAGTTGTGTTTGCAAAAACAATTTACTACAGAACTAGCAGGGCCGGCTCTATAATGTAATCTGTGACGCATTGGGCTTGGGGCCCCCAAAAATAAGGGCCACATATTTAAAAAAAATTATGACGGGTTTTGATATTATATGAGTCAATAAAATTTGAAACGGAAATAACACTTGATAGTTGATTTCTAATATAAATTTGAACGACTTGATATGTTATTGAAAAAACATAGTTACACAATTCACAAAGCAAACGCCTTCCTCATCGATTAATCTGATCGACATTGGCTAAACTTTTTTTGCCTCTTTTTTGTTCAAAAAAATCAACTATCAAGGATTCAAAGTTGGTACACCAAATTCAATAAAATTTGATTAGGTTGCTTTTGTTTAGATTGCGTTTTTCAAAAAGACCTTATTTTTTACTTCTATTGTGGCCTCAGAAAACGTTAAACCGGCCCTGAGAACTAGCAAATAGTCTTGTTCGAACTTCTCATCATCTCACATAACAGGAATCTGTATCAAATTTTTTGTTTTTTTTTTCTTTTCTTGTAGAAATGACTCGAACCACCATCATGTGCGAAGATGCATCACAATCAACTAAAAATAAGCACTTGCTGAATTTGAGAGTTTTTTTTTTCGAACATAATGAAAGTATTGAGTATTTTTTAGATTTTAAGAGTAGAAAGCGTTTTAAGTTTTTGTGATTCAAATAAAACACCCACTATATATTTAGACTAACTTAAGGAGGGTAAATTTGTAACAAAAACACAAAAATAGGGTCAAAAGGGGCTCAAAGGTCTAAAAACAGTAACATTACCTTTCCTAACGGCTATAATGATTTCAAACCGGTTTGGAAACCAGTTTGTGAACGGATCCGGTTTGGAACTGGTTTGGTGGATCAGGGTTAGGAACTGATAGTAGAACCGGCAGTTTGGGCCCGTCCGGAATCGTGTTTTTGAGCTTTATCGGTTCGGGTTAAGAACTGGTTTGAAAGCTCAAACGAGTTTTTTTTTTTGCCCCTCTATGTACTATATACAACCAGCTTTTCAACAAAGTATAACTAACAAATTAGTGAACATGTCCCACCTTCACCAATAGATTTTCATTGAATCTTCCTGTTGATGAAAATAATTTGTTTTATAGTGTATGTTTTTCCATAGTCATCCATTTGGTAATTTAATAAACATCAAAATCTGAAGGTGACAGATTGATTTATATTTTACTCATATATAATATTATATATAATTGACCTGCTTTAGAAAGTATTAATTTGAATAAAAACCTGTTTTAAACCATTATTGATAAAACCTTTAGAAAACCTTCAACTTTTTCCCGGTACTTCATTCTCTTTTTAACTTTCACACAATTTCAATTTTGTCGTTATTAAGAAAAGAACACACTTCTATGGTGTATGCATGGGCACATAAACATTTAGCATCTTTGACTTTAAATTCATTATCATATAAATTTATACACTGATTGAATTTATAAATTTGCAAACACTGAAATCATATTTTTTTTCGTTTATCTTTTTTATTAAATAATTATATTAATTACTAATAATATTATTTAATTATTTTTAAATTAAAAATAGTTTTTTTAATAATTTAAGAAATATCTTTTTATTAATATTATTTCTAAATAAACAAATTTTTATAAAATAAAATATTTTTATAAAACATCAATTTTTTTAAATACAAAATATTGTAAATTTGGTGTTTTTCTAAAGTAAATTTTTTGTAAACCAAAAATAATTAAAATTTGAGTTATTATAAAAAAAAATTATAGAATTCCATTTTTTAAAACGGAATTTTTTGAAACAAAATGTTTAATTTTTTTGGAAGAAACAAAAAAATAAAAACAAAAGTATAAAAATTTGATATCATTGTTTTATTAGTTATAATCTTTACTTATACGTAATTTTAGTTATATATTATCTTATAATATCGTTTTATAATTAATAAATTTTTATTATATTTATATTTTATTTTTTCAACTCGTGTAATATACGGGTTTACTAAAGCTAGTTTTACATATATCAAATTCAATTTATTATTTTTCTAGACATGTGTTTTGGACAAGATGATAAGTTGATTTATCTACCATTGCTTAAAAAGAGTATAATCTTATCACTATGAATCAAACACGTCCACATTCCCCCTACTTTTAGTTCAATGCCTGGAGGATGAAGTCAAAAAGGATGGATCCCTTTTTCCTCAATCATTAATCTTTATTCAATAATTAGGGATGACTTTGTACGTAAAAGATAAATTGCTGTTTTTTGTCATTTCTAAAGAAATAACTTATATATACCTAAACATTTACATTGTAGTTTTGAATACGATCCCATCTGATGTAACTCAATAATTGATCATTAAGCTTGTTTAAATGAGTTATTTAACATATTCAAATCATCATTTATGTAGGTTACACACATATTCAATCATCGGTGAAAGTGGTAACCGATCAATAATATTCCATTAGAAAACATGACGTGTGTAAAGAATTTACCGACAAATTACCAACAACATTACTCGTGGGTCACCAACGAGAGTTTCTCCGGTGTTATGGTGGCATGAAGTCGAAACTGATTTCCTTTTTATCAACATTACTCGTTGCCTTGTTTTGATCTTTCCTTTTAATGACCTAAGCTTCCTAATATATCAAGTGTTAAAATATATACATGCTAAACTGAGTATTTTATGTGAATCTACACCTTTCGTTCTATCAGAGATTTTGAAGTCGAGTGTCTTTTTAAAAACAGTCACTCTATGCTCTAAAATTAAAGGCACTAATGTTTGTCTATACACCACTCCCCCTAAAGACCTCTTTTGTTATGAATGAGATTTACTAGATTTGGTCATGGTTATGATATGATTGGCTTTTGTGTATCCTAATTAGAAATACATGACGAATGAAACAGATTTATGTAATAATTGTGTTAGGAAGATAATGAAATTTTACAAGATGCTTGAGAAATTGGATGTTAAGCTGATCGTACCGAAATTTAGTTGTAGGGTCATCTCATTATGACAATATGTTTCGTGTAAATAACATATGTTTATTAGTTTATAAATTTTATGATACCATGTTCATGAATAATGTGCCACGTGTTAGATATTATGAAATGGTTGAATATTGGAAAACAAGTTTAATTTGGTTAAGTACCAAAATTGCTTTAGAATAGACGTGATAATTTGAAAGTTTGAGAATTATGCATTAAAAAGTTTAAGTTATTAATCAACACATATTACGTATATTCAAAGTGATTTGAACATTTTTGGAAACTCAAGAATTGTATTTGAAGATTTAGATTTGACATAATTCTTATGTACTCGATCAACGGTGAAACCATGCCTCGATCATGAGAATAAAAAATAACATGTTAATTTTATTTAGCTTAAGGTGCATTGAATATGCGTCTGTTTTTCTTATAGTTCCCAGTCAATTAATGACCGAACCATGTGTATATGTGTTGTTTCTAGACATTTTCAAACGTTAAAAAAAAAAAGACAAATGACTTTAGGCTTTTAGGAGTTTAAAATTTTGTTTATATTGACTTAGCTTTAGCTTTGTACGGTTCAAGTCTTTCTACCAAAAACTCATTCATAGCTTGCATAGTTGTAGTTCATCTACTCCGTCTAGTTGATTTAAGATGTAGTACAACTAGATCAATCCAGACTCTTTGAGCCATAACTCATTTAATTGTTCCTCAAAAAATTAAGGGTAAACATTGCAAGATAAAAAGTATTTTATTACCAACCTAATACCATACTAATTAAAACAAACAAATGGAATACTTTGTGATAAAACTACAAACATTTGTTTTCCAAAACCTCTTCAATTACCACATAAAGCAATGGATAGGTCTAAATTAACATTAGGCGTTGAGTACACCTCACTAATGTCACTCGTTGACGAACCATTACTAGTACTCCTTTGTGTCGAGGGATGATGCAATGAAAGCGTCAGTAGTAACTCATCCTCATCTCCATCTTCGTCTTCATTTTGAGTGCTTACTGAGCTTTCTAATTTTCGTCTCTTGTACCGTCTACATGTTGCATTACCTTGTAAAATCTGTGTAAAACATGTACAAATTGTAACTACATGTAGTTTTCAAGGACTAGGATAGTGCTACTTTTGTTTGTCAAATCAAGACTTTGACCAAAAAACTCACCCATGTGCATGAATCAGATAGGAACAAAATTTTTGGACACTTTCAAAAATTATACACACTAAAAGGTAGCATAAATCAATGAGTACCTAATTTCCAACCAAACACCTTTACAAACCTTTGAAAATTTTCACCTAAAAAATGTGTACCCGCAGCATATTTTCCACAACAAACAAAATCAACCTTACCTTATGCATAAGAAATAAAAGGTTGCAATTTAATTAGACACCAAAATGAGGCTGACTCTTAATAAATAGTCAAGATGTGACAAAATAGAAACAAGTGAAACACGTAATTTTAAATATAGGTAGAGAAAGGGTAAAATGAATTCCAATTCAATTCGACTTTTAAAATTTGTAAATATAAATCAAATAACCCAAAAACCGATAAACACCCATTCATACTCAAAACATTGTTTTCCTTTTATGGATATATTCTACAAAAATAGTGCATTAAATTCAAGTACGATGGATTTATCATATAATTTATAATCTAACTTTTGTAAGTAAAATAATTCATATTAATTTTTACTATTTCTACACCACCCCAAAGTCAAATACGCCACCCCTACGTTCAAACGGACAATTGACGTTTCTTCAAGTAGTCGTTTGAAAGGTAAGGGGCTATAACACAAACAAGACTAACGTGCAAACGACCATTCAAGGATTTTGAAATATAAGGGAGATATGACGTAAGCCCTAATATTAAAAAATGCAGTAGTTTAAAACAACCTCAAATAACCATTTGAACACAGTGTGGGGTTAGATCGAGGATGGTGTAGAAATAACATGCCCCTTTATACTTCCAACTTTAAACCCTAAACATGTTTGTTTTATAAAAATACTAAGATAATTACAAAAGATTCGTATTGTATATGTATGTTTTGACAACACAATGTTGAAAGTACAAATTTGTTGCTTAGAAGTAGTTTGGTTTTAGGGGGTGGGTTGTGTGTGTAAAAACAAAGCACAGGAAAAGAATAAATGTTCAAGCAACCAATTAACAGGTTTTTAGAGCAACAGCATATTCTCTGCTGTTGAAAGCAACATATGCATGCCAAGAAATCATCCACTTTGTTTACTGGAGTTTAAAGACTGCTATAAATACGTTCAATATTGTACAACTCCACAAGCATCACCGTACAACACACTAATGCCTTCACACTATATGTTGGAAGGATACAAGCTAGCTACCTGGTCACGTGGATATCAGGATTCTAGGGATGCGTTTTTTTTTTTTTTTTTTTTTTTTTCATATTAAGTGTACGTGTATGTGTAAACAAGCAAAAAAATCAAACTAATGATATAAAAAATGATATTATTGTTTAAACAAACATATAGATAAAATATATATATAGGGTGCTACTTTTATAACCAATATTATGTTAATAATATTATAACCCTTTTCACTTGTATTATTTATTATATAAGCTAATTAAACAAGTTTCATGTAAATTTTAATCCGTTGAAGATCTATTTTCAAAAAAAAAATTTATTTATATAGTGTTTTGTTCAAAATCATATGTAGCGAGCGAGAGAGAATACACCATTTTTTTCAGTTAATCCATTTCATTGAAGATTGTAGCGTTATTTACAAGTGTTTATGCAGTTATCAAGGTTTTCCACATAATATTTCATATATATATATATGTTTATAGAGAGAGAACCTTTACCAAGTGAGGATGAAGAGCATTTACATGGGTAAAAGAAGGATGCAAGAGAAAATGTGGGAAAGAATGAAGAGGATTTAGATTCCCTAGAGCTTCCTGTTGCTCTCTAATTTCTGATTCATTTCCCCACCATTCATGCTTTCCATTTCTTGTCTCCATTCTCCCTCTAAACACACATAAAGTTAAATATATACTAAACATGCAAATGTAAAGTAATTGCTTTATTTCGCTTTTGTATATGTTTATTCACACTCATAATACCAAACAAGTGATCGAGTATCACCGTTGCCAGAAAACGACACCATATTTACAACTTTCAAAATGCTAATTTCGACAAAACACCAATGTGAAGTTATCGCAATGGCGCATGAAATAGATGGTAAAATGATCATACAAATTTTAAAACATAAAGTTATGTTTATAGTTTTATAGTCTAGTGTCATTAGTAATTATCAGCTATAAATTAATGTGATATGGGTTTATATTCTTAGAAGTGTAAGGCTAAGTCTCATTAGGAGCAAAACGTTGTTAATTAATTAAAGATTATAGCTTCTTTATACACTACAAATGCATAATCATTATACACTTTATAATTTAAAGGGATACTATAATAAAATGATGAACAAACCTTTTAGAAGAGAGAGTGTAAAAGGGATGTGAATCTTGAAAGTTGGGCTTCAAGTGATGATCATGATCAAGACATTTATCATCATGATCTTCAAGAGACTGTCTTCTTCGTGATCCAATGCAATTGGGATCTTGATCACCTGATATAAGTTTTCATAAATGTTAATAATCATTATTAGTTGCTATAAGTGAGACCATTAGAGTCCCCACATTAGGCAATAAAGAGAAATAAGCAAAAAGGTGGTATGCGAGAAAAAGGGTGAATCTTTCTTATTTTAGAAAGTACGAATGTGTTTTCACTCGACTTGTAAGAACCCTAATTTGAAAACCACCAATTTAACAAGAGATTTTAGTAAAATCATAAGAAACTGGAAGGGAATGTTTGGAAGGTTTCATAAATTTTAGTGGGGACAAGGTTAAATTAATATTTCACTGAGTGCTTCTCTTTTTTGGTCAAAGAAATCACATTTTGGGTAGATAGATAATAAATGAAGGATTTATATGAACATTAAATTTTAAAGTAAAATGTTTTAACCTTTCAAAAATAAGATGATTGTTTTGATATAAAGTTGGTTTAGAGTATTCACAGCAGGCTCTCCATAAATCTGTGAGTGTGTTCTTTATATTATAGAGAATGATTATTAGTAGTTGTGAGTGGAGGATGGAGAACATGTTACTGTTCATCTCTATATTTGATAAAACACTATTCATCTCTATTAAGTTTTTAATATTTGTTGAAAGTGGTTGTGAGTATAGGAGAGAGAAAATATAATGATAAAAGTATTAAAAAATATTATTTTATTGAAAAGAAGAGAGAAAAAATAGTGATTTTTAATGTAATTACAGAGATGGAGATGAAGAATGAGTTGTGAATGCTCTTAAAGCAAGGCAGAACTAGGGGAGCTAGGTCCTAACACCCAAGTCACTACAATTTGTCGGTTTTTTACATATAAAAATTGTGTTTATTTTAGAAAGCATGACTTTGAATCTCAGTTATAACGGAGAAAAGGAGAACTCTATGATTACCTCTTACTAAAAAGCTCTAGTTCCGTCATTGGATTTAAAAATATAAAGATTAAAGAAACATAAATGTAGGGTATGATTGTTCAAATGATGTTTTTGAGATGAGGAATTGGAATATATACAAGCATATATACCTTGTTTATTTACATCACTCTTCATGCCTCTATACATCTGTCAAAGGTTTCATTGATACAGAAACAAAATCATGATTACATCAAAAGATAGTTCATAGTTTATTTCAAATAAAAAGATTAAAAAAACAAAAACAAAAAAAAGTAGAAGAATTAATGATGAAAAATATAACCTGAAGATGACTTTTAACATGGGAAATGGTGATTCCTCTTACATCCATCATCTGAAGAACAAGCTTTGGTGTAGCTTCTATAAACAAACACACACAAGACAATCATATATATCATCATCATAAACATCGATCAATCATGATCAACGACGCGATAATCCCACGTTAAATCATAATAAACTTACAAGAAAATTGGTTACAAAAACTTACTTTCAGGACCTCCAAGCCTATCAATTGCATGAACAAAAGAGCGATGAAGATCAGGAGTCCATCTAAGTCTTGGAACCTTTGATCTTATGTATTGTCTTACTGCACCATTCCTACCACAGCTTCCCATCTGTTTTCTAAATCAAAAGGGCTTCTTATAAATAATTATAATTACTTCAGTTTAAAGGTTTTCAACACATGGATGTTCTACAAAACTCTTGCTTATTCTCCTAAACAACTGTGTGACTATAGAGGTAGATATAGAGAGAAAAAGTGAGGATTGAAGTACTAAATTGATCTAGGGTCCAGTCAGCTGTCATACCCATTTTATATATATACACACACACATAACCATAAGAAGGTTGAAAAAGAAATATTCAAAGTTGAGATATTTTTTAATGTTTAAAGGTTGGTGTAAATATTATCATTCTATTCACACTTATAAAACATCTTGTAGTATTTGTAAGTGTGAAACATACAAAATGTCTCGTTTATAATTATATATAAAGGTAAGTATATATAATTGCTAATAATTGAACATTTTGTACACGTAAAACTACATCAGGTGTGAACATAAAGAAAAGATTTGTCTTTATATATAATGTAGTATAAAAGTTTAGTATTTATGTGTATACATCTCTATTATTAAGTATTAAGGTATACCCTTCTGTTATGTTTTTTTTAAGTCCTTTCAACATCGCATCATTATCATTCTTTATTTTTCTTTTTAATTATCTTTTAGGCCATGTAAATAGATATTTTTCTTGTTTAATCAAGCCTTTTTAAATTGTTAATACAAATAATATTTATAAATTTTAAACCAATTACTTATGTATGTAATAAAAATTATGATTAATTAAAATTTTAAGACTACTTTTCCTTAGTAAAACTTTTATCATTCTGTTCACACTTAATAGTCATGATAGCTCTTGCTAGATAATCATAGGGTTTATCATATCATATTAGGTTAGCGAGTTGTAGTGAGTAATACCAGATAATATTAGGCAATAATAGATTAATATGCACTTCTATATAAACAATATTGGGCTTTGATAGTTATTATAGCTTTTGTTGGTTCATGATAGACTTTATCATGTCATATTAGGTCATAAAAAGTTAGATCTGGTTGTGGTAGTCATGCTAGAAAATACTGTGCAATAGTAGAACATACATGTTCTAGTGTACCAGGGGATTAATAGTCATGATACTCTTAATGGACCATGATGGTTGTTAGTTAAGATCAACTAAGGTTAATATTCGTTAATGAATTGAAGTTCACTTAAGCCCATCATGATCAATTGGGAACAACTATGATTACTAAGGCCTATTAAGACATGTATGATCTAATATTTCTCACTATGATCTATTTGATTCATTACAATTTGGTTAAACTCTTTAATATGTCATGTAACCTAATAAAGCTCACCATTATCTATCAAGAGCTATCAAGACTCTTTAAGAAGTAATAGGCCTTTAGAACATATATGATCTATTATTATCCACTATTTAGATAGTTTAAACATTGTAAACAATGCCATTTTATCTTATTTGAAATAAATTTTATTGTCTTTTGCATTAATGATTTCTCTATATATTATTAGCACTTTTAAGTTCATGAATAATTAATCATTGTAAATTGGAGCTATAGTAATGATTTGAATTAAAACTATTGTGAATACGTTAGTTTTTTTTATAGCGATTAAAATTAGCAAGGTATTCCAATCTAAATTCACACACGTGCACGCCTTGTGCGCGCGCATACGTGTAGGCAGTAAATATGTGAAGTGACCAACTTTAAAACTACTTCATAAATCGTGTTCATAAGCTTCTATAGAAACTGATATTGTCTTTGTATCCTCCAACCTAAAATACGTACTAGAACTTGTTTATACAAACAGTTGTTCTTTAGTCATAAGGACCATTATTGGGAATGATAAGTAAGTGAGAATTGTATGTAGTCTAAGATAAAATCTATACCTTTATTGCCGTAAGAGGCTAACATCTCTACGCATTTCATTCATTCAAACTGATCTAAATGTATGAATGCACTCAAAGGAGGCTTAAATAGATCACTTAGGCTCTTGAGAAAAAGAATTATAAAACACTATATGAGAATAATTCCAATTCATGTACCATGACTATCATATTAGTAAAGTAAGAGTATTTAGTCTGGTTGGTGAAAGTAAATAACCATTAAAAATATCTTATTTCATTAGGGGCAATGATATTTTGTTGCATGATCACATTGCTAGTGTTGACATGATATGATTAAGACAGTTGAACCTAGCTAGATGCCCAAATAACAAGATATGACAATAACGTCAATTATGTATGATCATAAAAGATCACACAACGAACAACCTTAACCAATCAATATGTTTAAAAGAGTTTAAACATATTAATGCGAATCAGTATTGTACATATTATTATATATAGAAATAATTATCATAACAGTTTCATAATATCAATTGTTAATATTTAGATAAAAAATAATACAATTATATATATTGAAGGTAAAAAAAATACTTATATAGAGTAAGTGTTTATTTGTTTAATATGTTAGTTTAGATAATTATTAAAATATAAATTTATAATAAATATATAATTATGTAATAAGATCAGGTATATGTGTTTATTAATCTAATAAGATTTTGATTATTACTATTGAACTTAATATAATAAATATGTATTTAATGTATATCCTTGTAACCAAGTTAATCCTAAAATCTATGGTTTATATATATTAGGCTCTAAGTTTGGGATTATAAATAACAGGTTAATGGTCCTATGTTATTTGTACCAACGTGCATCATCAACTAGCTTGCATTTGAGTCGAGAGCGATAATTTATTGATCTTCTCAAGTGCACTGGTCTTATCTAGTCTCCCGGGATCGATGAAAATAATATCAAATCTTAGGTGTTGTTTTTGCTAATCCCTCTTTAATTATCCTAAAGGAGAGACAATGCTATAAATATATATCTAACTAGATTTAACAAACCCATGTATTACACGAGTTTTATAAATAAAATATTAAATATAATAAAATTTTATTAATTATAAACCTCCACTTTAAGATAAAATATGATTGAAAATATGTATGAGTAAAAATTTAAGATAGAAAACAATGATATCAATTATTGAAACTTTTTTTTTTTAACTTTTTTTTTCAAAAAAAATTGAATATTTATTTTTAAAAACAAATCGTATTAATAATGTCATACTTAAAAATTTTATTATTATAACTCTAAATTATATTATCTTTCATTTATAGTAAATTTACTTTTTAAAAACACCACTTTTAAAATATTTCATATTTTAAAAAAAAGTTTGATGTCTTAGAAATTTTTTTTATTTTACACAAATTTATTTCTTTTGAAATAATATTAATAAAAAGATTTATTTCTTAATTTATAATAAACTCATTTTAATATAAAAAGAATTAAATAATATTATTAGTAATTAAGGTAATTAATTAATAGAAGAGAGAAGCGGAAAAATTTTGATGAGGATGAATGTAGTGTTGTTATGTGTCCTCTATAGTTACTCTTTTGTTAGAGTAGTAAGATACTTATTTTTTCTATAATGCTTATATTTTCAGTCAGATTCTTAATTCATGCAAATTCCAGCATATCATCACAAGATTATAGTCTAGTTTGTTTTACTTTATCTTTATGGTACTGCTTCTCGTGGATTAGTGATTCAATAGTCGCTTGATTTTTCACTTCATGCTTATTCAAGATCTTATTAGTTGTAGTTATCATAAGCAGCACACCATTTCTAGATACAACGCTAAGTTTTAGTGTCTTGCCTTAACATTGCTCTCTCATGTGTGAGCTTCAATTGCGTCAAACAAGCCATATGTTTTGTTTTATATAGTTTAGCTAATTGCCAACTTGCTTACCGAACGGCTTTCTACTTTTCGGCCAATTGTCCCAAGCTTTGCAATAACTCTATCGCTTAGCTTGAGTAACATGTGATAACAATATAGTTGTTAATTCGTCAGTTGAAGTTAAAGTCAATGTTTTTATAAGTAGTTAATAGTTGTTGGTTGGTCAGTTGATTTTTCTGTTTGGCTTTCTTTCAATATAATTCAGTATAATAGTTGTTGGTTGGTCAGTTGATTTTAATAGTAGTTAATATTGTACTTCATAATTCAGTATAATACATGTTGAGATCACAAACTTTTCTTTCAAGTGTTACTTTATATTCTTTCGAATATTAGTCTCACATAACTAACACCTATACTTTGTCTTTTATAAATAAAGTTTTTTAATAAAAAAATTAATCATATATGGTGTATATCATATCCCATTATCTATCTATATCTGATATACATATATGTATGGTGGTGTATATGTATGTGTGTGAAGTATGATATCTATCTATATGTATATGCATACATATGTATGAATGTATGTATATGCTGACATCCACACATCTTAACAAACAATATTTGATGTTTGACTCTTTGCTCTCTGTCACTTTTCATTTTAGTGGCTAAGGTAATAGGGCTACCCCTCGGTCATGATAACAAGATCCCATGACTTTATATTTTATTTTATTTCTTCTAAATAAAACAAAACTTAATGATTCACTGTTATTGATTATACTTTTCACTTCTGTCATTTATTTGGTACAGAAAATATCGTTCTCAATTTTGGATTTTCTTAGACATTAAATTATCGTTCCCATTTTGAAATGTTTGCTTTTAAAATATAATGACTATAGGAAGATAAGTCGGTTTGGACCTCAGAAGTTGTTACAGATAATATGGTGTGTTTCTATTTGCATTTTCACATATGGTTTATGCAATTATGCCCCACTCTTTTGAAATATGTTATGGTTTATTTGTGATATGAATTAGACTGCTATATACATTAAAAAAAAATGAGATAAAAGAGGATCTAACTAAAAAGCGTATAACTTTTAATAATTTTAAAGTTACAAGGCTTATAAAGTATAATAAAAATGTATTAGGAGCCTAGGAGGCGTGTAACATTACTAAAATAACAGTTCATTTCAACACGACTTTAGATTTTATGATGTTACTTCTTTCAATTCCCATGTTTTATACAATAAAAAATATGTTGTTACATAATTAACTAAAAAGAAGTGTTATGAGACACATTAACAGGTTCGCGGCACCCCGGCCTCAGATATTTACAAAGCCAATGCGGCTCACGGGGTCATCCAGAGGCAAGAGATGAGATTCGAACTATAAAATCTGCTCCAACATCGCTTTACTCTCATACCCTAATTTGTGCTCGCAATCAACGCCGTGGACTGGCCACCTCAAAGTGCATTAGTATGAAAGATCAAACCCGGGTCCTTAGCTAGTAAATAGGTATACACACCTTGAGGTGGTGGTTACGTAATGAACTGATTTGAACTTAAAAATGAAGAAAGCATGTATTTAACAAATAGATATTTAAAATTAGTTAATCAAGATGTTTTTGAGTTGTGTCAAATCAAATTTGGAATAGTGGAATTTATAAAATGATTGCAGTTGTCATAAAAGTGAAACATGCTAATACACATAGAGACAAAGAGGGATATGATGAACATTCAAGAGAATGTCTTAAATGACAATACTGTCTGTCATTGCCATTTATCTATCATAAAGGCAACTGTTCGCAGGCAGTCCAATTTGAAGCTTCAAATAAGGCTTCTCTGTATATTCTGTCATTCTGTGGTTAAATACTTAGCCCTGAATAATATTAATATTTTTTATTGATTCATTTTAAAAAGATTCAGATCGATACTCTTGATATTTATTTTATTTTTATACCAAGTATAGATATTTCATAAAAGAAATTAGGGAAATCAGGATGGTATTTGTTGACACTCTTTATTCCATGAAACTTTGTATAAAATCCACTGTACGTGAATTTACCCTCACGTGTCATCTTTTCATCATTTATTATTGATTAATGTACGCTAAAATTCAATTCAAATGTTAATCTGACTCATCTGTTCATTTTTCTATTTAATTTACGAAGTTTGAGAAATTTTGAAATGAATTTCATGACTCGTCTAAACATATAATAGAGAAAGAGAGAGATCTTTGAAATGTATTAGTTGTTTTTTTATATATAACAATGATCCAAACATATTGTGTTTAATTAAATTGTAAGTAGATATCATTAGTGTTCATGACACCTGAGAAAAGGATGGAGGATTGGAGGGCATGACAAGTTTAGTGTTCCAATTTATCATGCTCTTGAACAACCTCTTATGGTTCCGTGAGTCTAAATCGCTCATATGTGTTTGAATTGGGATTACAAATTCCATTAATTTATCAAACCTGAGAGCATGCCTTGTGATGCCTTGTATCTATGAGCCTAAGCCATCGATGTGTCTACGTCTTTGATGCTGTAATGACGTGTATGCAAAACTTCCTCACGTAGGGCATGCTCATGTATCAGAGTATGAAGATCAACATGTAAGAACAAATATAAACACAATTATTGCATACGTTAATTTTCTAAATGTTTTATACAAATAAATAATCATAGCCATAAGTTTCATGATATGCGAGTATGCGTAGAAGATAAACAGTAGATGTGTATGGTTATTTACTTTAAAATCTGACATGATCCATTTATTCAGTACCAATATAATTTTGATCATCTTCTATATTTTTTATGTTCAGAAATATCTTAGGTGTATAATCATACTTCTAAACCATGTTTATTAAATTTGACTAGATTGGATTTACCTGATGAAGTACAACCATGTATTTGTGTAACCATAGAGTCATTGTCGTCCTTGTGACCGTGAGAAGAATAGTTAGACACAGACTTTGAGTGCCCTAATGGTTTATCAAGTTGATACTTTTAACTATGTCGATGTCATGTCGAGATCTTCACACTCAATGCACTCACAACCTGTACTTGACTATATACTTTCCAAGCTAACGGAGACGACCATGACTCTATGGAATACGTTCCTAACAACTATATGATGTCATATTCAAAGAAGACAAATCTATCAAAGAAGTCAGATCCATCCAAGGAGTCAGCCGATCATTTACACCTAAAACTCCCACGAGATCACACTCTTCCTACGAGGTTTCACCCATTAGGCGTGACCCTTGCATCATTTAAACACCATGAAAAATGGTACGATCCAACTTTAGATTCACTTTCCATATGCGTAGAGATTTCCTACTATAGCAAAAACCAAAGGTTACATCCTACAAATACAGCAAGACATAGCATATGCTATTGATTTATACCAAGAGAATGCATTACATGTTCATGCTATTAACAAAGTTGCATACTCATCTTTTGACTACCATGTTGCCTACTTACAACAGTAGCAGATAAGTGATCAATTATGCAGAAAGATAACCAAGATGAGTCACCAAATCCAAGATTCAAGTTACGCAAAAGCATACACTAGCTGCTCGATATGAGAACACAGTAGTAAGGCATTGTCGAGGTATTCTGATGAACAAGTTCCACGGAGCCCTCTAGGGATAGACTATATTTCACTTTCCATGTCATCATTATTATGATGTACCAACACAAAGTGATTATACTTTTATCGAATTTTACCTGACCATCCAAACCATTATGATGCAACTTAACACTAATGTGAATGAAGGTGGTAACAGAGGTAGCGATGATAATGTTCCCAAGAGTCGGTAATAATGACATGTGAAGATGTACATAAAATTAAGGGTGCAAGAAAGAGGTTTCATGGGAAAAAAAAAAAAAAGAAGTTGAAGCCCTAAGGTAGCTTGAGAAATATGAAAAATGATTAATATAAGTAATTCTGCTAAGAAGAGAAGGTGATTAATACAGCTCGCTCGTTCATGGGCGTGGCTCTATCATGGTAGGACATGGCATTGCAAACCAAAGAAAGAGATGGGTTAAATCGCATGACATGGGAAGAGTTTAGAGGTTTGATTATCGAAAAGTATTCTCCTAATAATGAGGTGGAAAAGATAAAGGCATGGATTCTATCCTTAGAGATGGTTGGACCTGCTAATAATGAGGTGGAAAAGATAAAGGCATGGAGTACAAATCTAGTTACCCTCATATTCTTGGCTTGTTTAAATCAGCTATGCCAACTACCTTTCAAGATGATATTCTGCTTATGAAAACTCTAATCGATAACGAATCAATCAACATCTTAACTTAAAGTGGAAGAAAAGAGAATGTTGAATGATTTCAAGTTTGGAATTAGGATAGGTGGTGAAGCTAATTAGAGGTATAATCCTTTATGTAACAAGCATAAGTTTTATCATTACGAAGGATGTAGAGTGAAGACATTATGATTTTTTTTGGGCCTATCCGTTAACCAAACCAAACCAAATTAAAAACATGATTAACGAAACCAAATTCAACTAACTAAATTGAATTCACAACTCAAATTCCATTGCATTCGGATAACCCAAAAAAAAAGATTTTAAGGAACCGATAACCTAACAGAAAACCAAATTCACAATTCAAATACAATTAGGAAGCGTAAAAAAACCAAATTCACAATTCAATTACGATTAGGAAGCGTAACAAAACCAAAATCACAATTCAATTTGGTTTTTTAAGGTACAAATACGCAAGAGTTTTCAGGTTCTTTCAATTTTTGAACAACCCTAGATTATTGGCATGAAGGCTTCAACCAAAAAGAACCACCAAACCTAGAGCAAAGGGCAGCTAGCCTTGGTTTCTTTCTAATGGGGAAGATTGGCAAGCTTCTATATTTGCATTAGCTTGATTAGGAAGCAATAAACCCTAATCCTAGTATTTTAAATTGACGTTGTAGTACGTAGTCTCTCGTCCACCTCATAAATAAAATTATACCGCTAGTGGACATAGGTCACACTATCTAAACCACTTTAAATTCTTGTGTCCTGTTTTCTTTTGTTTGTGTGATAATTTTCAATATAGAATAGATGTAAAGTAGACAATGTGTGTGCTCACAAGTGAAAACTTTTGATAAAATTATAGACGTAATTTTAGACAAAATTCATAAAAAATGCCCTGCACTTGTATAAAAACTGTTAAAGTTAAAAATAATTAACTTAATGTCTTACCTAGAGAACTTTTTGTATCTATAAACTTAACTTATTCTAAAAGGAATTTTTTACTAAAAAACAATTTATTTAAATTAAAAACAAAATATTGCATCTGAAATGACTAATATCCCTTTGACTGTTAAACTTCTTTGAAAAAAGATTGTGCTTAGAAGAAAAGAGTCCATGATAATGGCAGAGATTGTAAGATTGGACGGAAACAAAGGGTGCTACTAAACGCCTCCTCTCACATACTTTATGGACCCTTCCTAATTGAAAAAGTAATCTCTCTCTCAAAGTACACACTCCCTAATAGAATGATGAATACAAGTGCAGCGAGATGGAATAATGGTTTAAACAGAAGCCTTCTTCCAAAGCTCTGCACCATTTACTGTTTTCCAAATTTACCGCTCGTTTGTAATTTCAAGTAACTAGAGTAAAGAGAGAGTACCTCCTTTATTAACAATGATGAAAATATTTAAACATTCTGGAAACATAAAACAGATCAACTGGAAGTCCATCAAAGTTGCAATTTTAAAGCCCCCTGTCAACATTATGAGATTGTTTTAGTGTTTACAACAATAAATACAACTTTCACGTCATGTTTGTCGCATATCTACCACAAAATCACGAGAATAACATTCTTTTTTTAAAATTTATACGCTACTGTCCATATCAAACATAAGTTCATAACCATGAAATCCGTTAGCAGCATCGGTGTATCCACTTTATATTTTGTATCATCATAGATGTCATGAAATGTACAAACCTTACCTACTCTTTAAGAAAAAGAAGTGTCCACACAAAAATAAAGTGGAAATGTGAAAAATAAAACCAAATGTGTGAAAAAAATTTAGTTTCTTCATAAAAATTTCACAATATGATGAAAAAAATAAAAAGTTGATAGGTATGTACAATTAAAGGCATTTTATGATGATACACAAACATAAAGTAGATATGCAGAATAATCAAGTCTAAGTCATGGCTATACAGGTAAAGGTTAGTGAGGAATATACATTCCAAGATGAGAAAAATGATATGGTCTTTGAAATTCAAAGAGGATGGAGAACATATTTGTTATCAAACCAGAGAGCAAACTTAAAATAAATAAAAAAAAACAAAAAAAAAAACAAAACAAAACAAAACAAAAGGCAATCTGAAAAAGATGGAAGAACAGCACTCAGCCATTCTATATCCTAGGTTGTGTGTAAGGCATGTTTTGATTTCCTAGTTTAATATTGTTGCAGGTTCCAATATATGTAACTGTAAACCTTGCAACCCAACAATGTCCGGTTCTTATTACATAATCAAACCTAGTGTTTCTCAAATTCAAATATTCAATTGACATATTTCACTCACTAATGATCTCCAGAATCTTTGTAAGCTAATGTTTTTAAGCAGTTGAATGTAGACTATTTTTTGCAAAATCATCCTCGGGACTATTCACATATAAAGTAACCTATTTTTTGCAAAATTTATCATGAAGCTGGTAGCATAAAAATGAGGACTTAACACGCTAAAAGGCAAGCGAGAGATAGCAACTAGGCTCTTAATAACTAATCCAGAAACATCTTAAGGAATCAAAGCACTGTGTTGCATGATGATACATTACAAAGATCCCAGGTGTTAATTACATGAGAACATTAAGATTTACAGAGAGCGCCACAAAGCACGGTGAAACGCTAGGCCGTGCATAGATCATGCCATACGGCTGGGCCTAAACTATATTGAATTGGTCCCCAAAGAAAGAGTGAATGCTGAACCATCAAAACACAGAAGGCCTCAAACTAACAGTTAATCACTTATATGGGTTGAAGAATGTCTAAACAGACAGATGGTGGTTCATTTCTAGGTTGTCAAAGTCCAAAGGCACAAAGAGCTCGCATGTCGACTAGGCACAAAAAAGCACATGCTTAGAAAGATGCGCAAAAAAAAATACAGTAAACATAGAAAAGTCTTACTACTCCCTGATTAAAATTAAGAAACCTAATATAATTAGCAATTCATATCATCCAACCTAAGTAGTCAAAGATGTAAGGCACACTCGAGGAATAAAGGGCAAAGGGCTCGTAGATTGCCTAGCCTGAGACCAAAAGAAAGGAGCACGACTATAAGAAAAAGTTAAAAATATATCTTACTTTCATAAACACCAATTTGAGTGATCTACTGCTAATTGAACCGATATCAGTCCCTTACAGGCTATCCAAACACTATTTAACCATACAATGCATCCAATCCTAATCTACAGAAGTCTTGCTCCCATCACCAAATGATCATACACTATTACTAATCAATACCAAAACATCACTGTGATAACTAACCTCTATCCAATTTCAAGATAAAATGAACGCAAAGATGATTAAAAAAAAAAACCTAGATCCCAGTCCAATCACACACGAAATCCCAATTTATTCAAATAAAATGCGACATTTAATCAACTTCATTCAGGTTCCAAAAACCCTAGATCCCAAATCAAACCAAATTCCAAATCCACATAACATCAGACACCACCAAATAACCAAACTCAATCAACAACTCCAAAACAACAAACCTCTATCGCCGATTCGATGCGATCAGAGCAAATCAAGCGTTGGCCGTTTTGGGGATAAGAGGAATAGAGCTCCCCTGCTCCTGCTTCTTAGACTCCTTGAGTTTCTGCATCTGGAGCATCCTCTCCATCACAAGCTCGTACTCGCACTTCTCGTAGGAGTGACGCTCGTTCTCGCACTTCCACGGGAGATAAAACTCCGATTGACGGCACTTGTTGAGTGGAATGAGGAGGTGTGCGCACTGATCTCTGTATGCGAGTGGCACCTTTGCTTCCACCATCTCCTGTTGAGTTGCTATCATGGGTTTTGATGCTCCTTCCACCTCCATTGGAGATTGCTTCGTCGATGAGCTGCACACAGTTTAGGGTTACAATGGGGTGCAGGGTGAAAAATGTACATAACCTCCCGAATTAGTTCATAATAAAAGTAACCTGTTACTGATTTTTAATAATTCTAACTTTCATTAATTATTCGAGATTAATCTCAACTTAAAAAATATTTATAGACACTTTTAATTTAGAGTTTGTTTTTTTTCAAAGATCCCTAACTAACTGAGAGTTAACATCATTAGTTTTTCGATTACATGTACTGTTTTTATGGCCAAAACACTAAGCAGAAAGTTGAAATCAACCATCTGGTCCTTCAATCTAAACTTCCGCACCCTAAAACCCGTCAATTTTCACCTTCTGATCTGAACCACTTAACTCATTCGAGGTAGATTTCAGGTGACGTTGGAGGCTAGACACCAAAAAACAGACTTGATGGATGCTGGGCGGCGGCATAGTTGAAAAATGGCTGGCCCATTTTATCAAAAAAACTAACGACTGTTAACTCTCAGTTAGTAAGAGATCTTTGAAGGAAAATAAAATCAAAGTTGGGAGTGTCTGCAAATATTTTCTGAGTTGTGATTAATCTCGGCCAATAAATAAAACTTGAGATTATTAAAATCCAATAACGTTTTTTTAAATAAGCATGTATGTGTAACTTTTTTTTTATTAAATAGTAGAGGTTATTAGTAGAAAAATCATTTAAAGTGTATAATTGATTATTGTATACTTGGCAGCAATCTCGTGTATTGCCTGCGTTAAATAAAAAAAGTACTAGATATTTATTAATGAAGAGTTAGGATCTGTAAAACGTTAAGTAAAAGATATGATTGAAATCACATATGAGTAAATACTTTGGTTAGCTGAAATTTTTTTTGTTATTTTTAAAAATTTCGTTTTAAAAAATTATTATTTTTATCAATATCTCATTATTTAGAAACTCCGGGTTTGTGTTTGTAAAAAAAGTTTTTATGTAAAACTTTTAAATTTTAAAAAGATTGATTTCAAAATATTTTATAATTTAAAAAGGTTTTGTTGTTTCAGAAAAAAATCATAGTTTTAGATAATTTTGATTTTAAAAAATGTATTTTTTAATTCAAATACTTAGTTTTTATTTAATGAAAAAATGTCGTTTAAAAGTTATCTATTCAAAAAGGATTTGGATTTATAATATATAGAGGAAAAGAGAAAAATTTTAGAAACTAATTATTTAATTTTTTTAAATAAAATAAATAGTTTAGACGGGAAAATAATGAAAAATGGCTATGAGAATGCTCGTGGATACCTTCATGGATCTCCCACAAGCGTGGACCAAACCATAGGGGGTGTAGTGTTTGTGGATCCACGTCGCCAACTAATCTCCACGACCATTCTCCAAATGGGATACCTTATGGTCTGAGAAGTTTACACACTTTGATTTTTGATGTTGTTTAGTTAAAAATAATTAATTTTAATGTTGTTTTTTACTTGTATGTTTTACCTGAAAAAGAAAGAAAGAGAGAAACACTTGATAAATGAATCAATGGTTGTAAGAGTAAGTATAGTTTTTTCTCTAACAAGACAACGAGTATACTCATGTACCTTAGGTGTTGAGTAGCAAGAATTTGTCAAGTACAAGAGCACATACAAAATACAGTATTATGAGTAGATATGGAGTGGACCATCAAAACATGTGCGATAAGTGACTCGTTATCATCAATGTATATTAACAATAGTTTATTAACATCACATTCCCTATTAAACAAATTAACTTTCCACCTTACCTTTTCAACACCCTCATACAACTTCGGGGTATAACAACAAAAATATCAACCATTTGCTACACGTTAACATTACACAATATGTGTTGTTTAATTTGGTTCAACCAATGCCTCTAATATCCTTAGGCTCAAACTTTGATGTGAGGCATTCAAATTATCATGAGAAAACAGTCAGAAATAATGGTTTAATGATATTATTGATAAGAGCTGTTTGACAAGTTAAAAACTTTTAAAATAATTTTAAGATAAATAAGATATCAATGTTTAAAATAATATTTTTAAAATGAAAGAGCCATAGGAAAATTTGATGGAAACTTATGATGGTAATTTTCATAAGGTTATACGAGTGGGGTCTTCCTTTGACACTACTTTCGTAGTAACAAGAATTGGGAGCCTAAAGGGTTTGAAACACCCTTACTTGTACATAGAGGTGTTCAAACCGGGTTTTTTTTACCCAAACCGGTTCGGGTTCAAAACCAAATTGGGTTTTTTGTGGTAGGGTCAAACCGGTTTTTCTTTAAACCGGTTCGGGTTACAAACCGGTTTGGCTCACCGAATACTTGAACCTGTCAAACCGATTCGGACCGGTTTGAAACCGGTTTTTTTACTCAAACCAGTTTTTCTTACCGGTTTTGAGTTCAGGGCTACCAAACCGGTATGGAAACCGGCGGTTCAGGTCGATTCGGGACCGGTTTGGGCCAAACTGGTTTTTCTTTGAAACCGGTTCCGGTTTTTTTGGCTGAACCGGTTCTCGAACTGGTTTTTTTGTCCATGCCTACTTGTACACATAATGAATATGACTGTGACTATGAATCTAATGACGTTTTGATGACAGTTCAAGTGTTATTGATGAAAATGCGAAGTTAGGTGGTATTAGATGTGAAAAGAAAATTGTTAAAAAAACTATCACCGATGACAATTTACGCTAACGGGTCTAGTTGTCGTTAATACCTGGGCTCCTGATGAAAGCAATTAGCTAGTCAAGTAATACATGAAACACTTACTCAAAAACAGAAATTATTGTATTTTGTGAAAACGTTAAATATGAAATTTTTAGTGTTTGAAATGATTATATAAATGTAGACCCAGGTAAATTAAAGAATTCACTAAACCCTAAAGGACTGTGTTGATGTGACTGACCCGGCTTCTGACCACTGACTGGCTGACTCGGTCAGCCAGTCAGCGCGTTTGATGTTACCTACCTCCCGACTGACCCGGTCCCATACTTCTGACCGAGACATTTTTGGAGGTTTCACTGACCAAATCTCCCCAACCATTCCTCCCCTCCACCCTCTCCTCTTCACCAGCTGCCCTCTCTGCGCCGTGCTCCTCCCTCTGTCGCCCTCCCTCCGCCGCGCTCCTCCCTCCGCCGATGTAAGGTTCTTTTTTTTACTGAAAAGGGTAATTTCAGTTTGATGCATGTATTGTTCAGCACTACGTACTGTTGCTGTATGATCTATTGATCTGCAAGAAGAGATTAAGGAGTTTGTTAGGGTTCTTGAAGTGGGGGTTAATGGGGGTTGAGTGAAGGAGAATATCAATGACATTTTGGTGATGAGTTTGGCCTTTTCTGCAACAATGCATTTTAACAAAAAAGAAAACCAAGTGGGGGTGAGGGTTGGGTTCAAATTTGGAGTTAGGGTTAAAAAATGAAAAGTACTTTAAACAAACAAATATATTCAGCAAGGAATCGAGCAGTTTCTCTAGTCTAGCTATTTTTATTAATTACACAAAAGTTAAAATACAATGGTAATATGATTATTTTTATCATTCATCAGAGTCAGTCAGATATTATTTCAAACAGTCAAGTTTTAGTTAGATGCAGACTCAGTCAGAACTTCTAACTGGGTCAGATTCTGACTCAGTCAGATCTTACTGAATCAACGTTAATCAAACAGCACTTGTATTATCTAAAAACTACAATAATATTTACATTGCATAATATCCATGGTAATTAACAGTCTGCCACCAGAGCTATCCTCAATCAACCACTACTGCAACTCTCAAATCGGAAGTACTCCGGTCATGCTCCGCCGTTGAAACAGCCAACACGGCCGCCGGCGCCACCGCGTGAGCTCATAACCTCTGGTTCATCTCCTCCTACATCTATATGGAGCTCCCATTGACCGCCATCAACATCTCACGGAGGTTATCTTCATCATCACTCTGCCCTAATCATTCATTCGATGCCTATTACAATTTCACTCACCAGCTCACTCTGAGAAGATTAAAGCTTCGTGGCGAATCAAAACGCTCGCGTTTAATCGAATCGAGTTTCGATAAACATCCTTCTTCGTATACAACAAATTTGAAACGGAATGGGAGTGTGGATCTACGGGATGAAACGGAGATTGTGGAGGTAATTGGCATTGGAAGTCGGAAGGATGCGGTTCTTGACTTCTGTTTGCTTTCGCCGTCGCTTTCGCCACGATTACGGTTCTGGTACGTCGATTTGCGGTAGCTTTTTTTTTTTTTTTTTTTTTATTAAAACGCTGATGCACCATGCCTGTGTAGTGTGTATTGCTTTACTAGTTTGTTTTGTATTGATAGAATTGTGAGGTACAAATGTATGTTAGATGTGGATTTTAGACTCATATGCTTAATTGTGATTGTAAATGGTGAATTAAAGAAGCAATTGAGTCATGTATGATGATGAAATCATGTTCTTTTGGTCGCTTCAGCCATTTCGTAAAGGGATAGAGCTGTAAGTTAACATTGAAGGGCTAGAGCTGTAAGTTAACATTGAAAACTTAAAAATATATGAAGTTGGTTCTGTGAAGGCACCTGAAATGAAGGACATAGAAGTATTTTATAATAGTTATAGAAAATTTGAGTCTTACCTCCACTGGTTTCTGGTATAAACCTAGGCCACCTGTCCAACGCAAGCTGTGATTTACATGTTAGCATGGTATTGGCGGTCCTGTGAGTTTGTTGGTAATGAGTTCTCATAGACAACAAAAAAGAAATTAGAGTTCATGGTGACATCAACTTAACTGACTTCACCTTTAACAGCTTGTTTTGTTGCATGGTGATACTTTTGTAGAGTATAATGTTAGCTAATCTCTACCATTGTCAATCACTCATTCCTGCTTTCTTTTCCATGATAATAACATGCCCATGGTATTTAAGGATGATACTGGACATCTCTGCAAGAAAGAGGGGAAATCATAACCAAGATAAAATAGAATATAAGGTAATTTGTATATGCTTACATTGTATATCTAATTCTTTCTTATGGCAGGAATTTTATCGTGGAAGAAACATCTAATGTGAAGTTACAACAACGGTTACTTGGGGACGGTAAGCACTTGCTAACTAATATACAGTTATATAGAAATTAAGCGCCAACTTATTTGTCTTCTGGTCAGGTTTGAGATATATGTGACTTTCCCACATTTTGTCTTCAAAATTGTATATAAGTTGTAACCAACATCATACAACCCACTAGAATGCAAGTATAATGTAGAAAATCTAAGTATTTGGTTGGAAAGTTGTTTACCCTGGAGATATACATTCACCGCTTGGTCTAGTTCATCACAAGCACATCATGAAAGGAGCCATCACATTCAGTAGTGCGTTTGGGCACCAAGAATTATGGATTGGCTCCAAAAAAGATGAGAATTAGAGCTCTGAAGTGGATTTTTTAAAATTATTTTAGGCTTTGTAATGATTGATTGAGAAGATGAATAAGAAGGGTAGAGAGAGATGGAGGGCAGAGAGTTCATGGTTTGTTTTTTTAGGAAAGATCTATGCCTATTAATTTTGAAGATGAAAAACAAAGGAATGAGGGGTTAGGATCCATTTGTTACTTTATTTTATTTTTAGGCCACTTTATTTGAATCGAATGCATAAATTGTTCCAATATTTGTTAAGAAAGAAAACGAGTATGAAGGAGACGACTTGATAGTGAGAAAGATAAAACTACCCTGCAAACTAGGTCATGTGTGTGGCATATTATCAACTCAACTGTGTTTTCTAAACAAATAACTGAGAAATTGTTATCTGTGCATTGAACGGAAGGTTAAGATCCTTATAAAATTATAAGTTTGATCATTGACAGCCTTAGTCTTATTTGGAAATTCTAATCTTTTTTGTCCTGTAGTGAAATTAATACCTACATGAATTTTATTAGTTAATTATGTTTGATGTTTTATTTCACAGATATGAGCACAACAGTTGTAAAAGAGCGGAGGTCCATGGAGTCATGTTCAAAAGCGGTTATACTTGTTTGTACATTCCTTAACTCTTACCTACATGAAACTGTTTTAGAATAAGTCTAGACTTTAGATAAATGTTTGTCACATTTTTACTAAATATATAATGAATTTAAAGAAACATTCCATTGCTTCGTTAATGCTCATGTTCTTGTATCTATGTATGTCATTTTTTTCTTTCCTCTAGGTGGCTGGGGCATCTTATGGATCAGATCTTACCACGGTGCATGATATACTAGAAGCAATAAAGCTTGCAAATGGCTTTATTGTAACCATCGTGCTGAAGCCTTTTAGATTTGAAGGACAAAGGCGCCAAAATGAGGTTTAAATTTTCTTTTTTTCTTGGTGAAGTGTTTAGAATACACAAAATAATCATGAAACGTTTAGGGATGCCTGGTTTGCCCTCTGCTTTTGCCATCATCTTATGACTTTATGTAATACATGCTTTATTTGTAGGTGAAAGATTTACTCTGTAAACTTGAGGGGCTTACAGATTTCTGTATCAGTGAGTAATGTCTTTTATGTGTCATCATTTCATTGTTTTTGGGCACATAAAGAAGACTTCTCTAGTTTGCTTATGAAGCCCTTAATATAATTCGATACCATAATTGCAAATTTGCAAGAACCTATCTAGTCAATTAAAATACATGTGATGTATTTTTTTTCCTGCACTGCAGTGGTTGATGCTGATGCACTTCTAGAAAAAGACCTAGTAACTTTTGATGAGGCCTTACAGATTGCAAATAATGCTGTGTTGATGTCATTAAATGCAGTCTCCATTTTGACCTCTGTAAGTGGTCAGCACACTTCGTATTTCCATATGCATCTTGGCCTTCTAACTCTTTGGTTCTATCACTGCTAGGAATCCAACAACAAATTTCTGGATATTCCACATGGGACTATGAAAGTACTTGGAGTCACAGACCTCAAAAAGGTATGGCTTCGACTGATAAACAAGAACTTGTCGAACTTTACACCTTTCTGAACATCAGGCTTATTGCTGTTCCATTTAATCCCATAAAAATGCAAGCAAGTATGGTTAAATTTCTGTTTTGTGTAACCCGCTTTGTTTCCAAAATAAGAAAACCCTTGAACTTTCAAAAAGTTTAACAAACGGTTTCTCATTGTGCCATGTTAAAAGAAAGCCAATATGGTTTTTGCCGAAAGTTCGAAGAGCTCTTATTGAAATATTTATAGCTGAAAGTTATCATAGTTTTTTTTGGAAAAATCAAGGGGTTTAATCAGAACTTTTGAAATTTTAAGGTTTTTTTGTGCAAGAGATAGATGGTTACCTGAAATGGAAATTGGACTGAAGTTAGTTACCAGTTTATGCAGTTAACCCTTACTTTTTTCCGTTGAATTTTATTGCGGCAACACTTTTTGTTTTTTTTTTTTTTTTTTTTCCCCCTCTTTGAACAAATGTTTTTTGTTGGACACTAATGAATTCATTGTTTTCAGATTTTAGGAAGCTATAAGGAGGCAAAAATCGGATATGGGGTCGGTCGTGACATTGAAACATCGATTGTTCAAGCCATATATGATTGCCCTTTCCTTGGCTCAGGTGTAAAGGTCTGTTGGCTATAAGTACATTGTTTTTCCCTTGTTTTGGTACGTTTTTTTTAATGTTTCTGCCGTTCCTTATTTTACTTTGTGAGATTTCAGGACTTAAATGGAACTATTGTATTCATCCTCACAAGTCCAGCTGTCATTGACAGCAAGGACATGCATGGCATTTTGGGTACATTTCGCCAAGTTGCAGAATGGGAGGGGGAAATTGTAACTTCAATAGTTCATGAACCAGATATGAGTCCTGGCTCAATCTCTACAACCATATTTACTATCGGGTAACATTTATTTATATCATAGCTAAAATGCCTAATTCATGGTTTTTTAGTTTTATTTGATACGTGTCTAATTCTCTTCTCAGTTGTATAAGGCGTGAATCTTCTAAAAAAGATGGCATATTTTCTAGACTGGTCCAACGTTTTCCTTTCATTTTTAACATGTTGAGGCCACATTCACAGCTGGATACCACTCAAGAAAGTAGTTCATTGGATAGTACATTTACTTCTCAGGAAAAATATCTGGGTAAATATGAAATCCCAAATGTAAGTTCCATGAATGGCCCTGTTGATGGTTTACACAATTGGTCTTCAGAACTTCAGTCAATATTGAACAATGCTACTGATGCAAAATCTTTATCAAGGTTTGCCATATTTTCATGCCATCTAAAATTTTTTGCATTTTCCTCTTCAATGATTGTAAACTTTGATTTTTTCACTTTTAGGGACAATGGTGTTACTGAACAAAGTAATACTGAATTTCCACAAGCCACCTTTTACAAGGAATCAGCTGAAGGTAGAATTTCATTTTTAACTATGTTTTGATAGTGGAAGTGGCAAGACAGGTGGGTTGGCCTTTGGTAATGGTTCATGTTTAGTATGGGTTCTAAACGAGTCAAGATGGGTTGACCCACAAACATTTTTAGTTCTTTCTGAAAAATTATATCTAAGTAATCCAGTTATTAGATTACGATGACAACTTTGGTGTGCTGTCTGACCCATTTGACCTTTTGATAAGAACCTTCTTGTTTACATTGACATGGGCACTTCAGTGGGTTAGTTTGACCCATTAAGTGGGGAAGTGGAAGCGGTTACATAACTGATAGTAGTATTAATGCAGTATTTTATTAGTGGTTAAGTGGAGAAGTGGAAGTGGAAGTGATTACATAACTGAAAGTAATAGTATTAATAGTTGTTTTTGTTCAGTAATTAGGTGTTAAGTAATTTGGTTTTTCTTTGCTTTGTAATTTGGAGACTGGTCCATCTCGAAGAGGACTGCAGTGTTCTTGTTTAAGTTCAATCAAGTCGACTAGGTTTCTATCATTTGGTTCCATTGCCGGGAAATCGAATGGCACCTGCAACCCGAAATTTGGCAAATCAATTAGCAACCATTGCAGCAAAATTAGATGCTATTCTTGCATCTTTGAGGGAAGATATTGAAGAAATCAAAGTTCAAGTGCACATAGAAGGTCGATCTACAGCAAAACAGCCACCATCGGAGCTACTGACTACGCCACCAACGTCGCCCAAATCATTGAATCCACCACCGGGACTACCAACCACCCCACCATTGCCGCCAAAATTACCGACTCCACCATCGCTGCCGCCAAAACTACCGGGACTGCCACTGCCAAAGCAACCATCTTCCATCACTGAAACTACCGACACAACAACCACCACCACCGAAACTACCCATTTTGACTACATCAATAACCATCTTGACACACAAAAAGACATCCTAGCCTCCAGGCCCTCCACCCTTGCAGAAGAAAGCTTATTCTCTATTTTTCCACCAAAAATCAAAAAACTTGGTTGGGAATTGTGTCGTTACATCTACAAGCATCATAAAGATGATATATTGGAGTGCTTTGAAAATAAGGGGATGTATCAACAGGAGAAGGAATCAAAAGAGCCCCATAGAAAGATGATGTATGTGGATGTAAATGACAAAGATAGTTTGCTACAACATGAGAAGGGACATATGGATGTATCATCGTCATCAAAAGCTATGAATATTGGAAAACATAAAAGAATGGATAATGGGAAGGAGTTTCATCATGTTGGGAAGGAGTTTCATCATGTGAGGAATAAGGATGTAAAAGCTGATTTGAATGACAGGGACTTAGCCGGCCAATTTCCTTCCTCTCGACTTGAGGACAAGTCGATTTTCCGGGCCGGAAGTATTGATAAGAACCTTCTTGTTTACATTGACATGGGCACTTCAGTGGGTTAGTTTGACCCATTAAGTGGGGAAGTGGAAGCGGTTACATAACTGATAGTAGTATTAATGCAGTATTTTATTAGTGGTTAAGTGGAGAAGTGGAAGTGGAAGTGATTACATAACTGAAAGTAATAGTATTAATAGTTGTTTTTGTTCAGTAATTAGGTGTTAAGTAATTTGGTTTTTCTTTGCTTTGTAATTTGGAGACTGGTCCATCTCGAAGAGGACTGCAGTGTTCTTGTTTAAGTTCAATCAAGTCGACTAGGTTTCTATCACCTTTTCACGTTTAGGTAAAATTTTGATTTGGCCTATATGACTAGTTAAGAAATAAAACGCACCCAATTTACTTATCTACAAGTAATAAGATGAAATCGGTGCCTCTAGTTTACAACATGCATTGTGTCTGTCATCAAAGGACAATGTAGGTCAAACTAATAACAAACTTACCTACATATTCTAGGATCACAAACTCTTCAGAGGGAACGTTTGATTAACAGAAGACCAGGGTATCTTACTACTGAGGAAGCACCCAGTGAGACGAATGATAGCCTAATGATTAACCTGAACACCTTTAAACTTCCTGTTGGTGTAAAGCCATCAGGAGATCCAAAAGACGGGTTTAATGGCCCACGGGTCATGCACCCAGAGGCAAAAAGTGAACTTGAAATGAAGGATGAGAATCAGTTTTCTATTAGTTTGACATTGGATGACTCAACTGATACCAACTTGCAAGTACCAATGGATTTTAGCAGCAAAAATGGAGTGTATCCAGATGTTTCTAGAAAGAATGGAACACTTTCTGCCCGTGCAGCTTCTATGCTGGTGAGTAGAATCCTTTTTCATGTAGAATTGTTTTTTTTTTTTACAAAAAAATGGAACATCTCTTCTTGTATAATTTTATGTTGAAGAGCTCCTTTTCACTAATTTTAGTCAACTTAGTATATTGGCCTTTGGCAGGCAACTTATATTAGGCCAGAAAAAACATCAATGTTTCAAAAATTTTGATGGAGGCAACCAATACTCACGTTTTTTTAGTTAATCTGGTTTGGTAATCCTTCAAAATGGTGACGTGACGGTTGACATGTCGGTAACTTTTGATCATATTGATTTTTATTGACATGGCTTCTGAAAACCAAATATCTTTAAATCTTTAATTACCTTGGAAAAGGATAAAAAACTTTGATGGTCATTTCTGTCCTGAAATAAGTTGGTAACCAAAGCAGAGGTCAAGAGGAAAGCTGGATCCCTTCTTATGCAATTAGCCCTTTTGATAACCTTGAAACAGTACTAAACTTTCTTACAAGTTGAATCTGTGATAGATGGATCGCATTGATGTTTTGACAGCCTTGAACAGTATTAAAGTTTTAATGTTTATTCTAACGTAGGAATCTGAACGCGAGTCACAGAAAAAATGGAATCCTGTGGTGGAAATAAACTACCGTGGAGGAATATACGTGGGGCGGTGCCAGGGTGGTCTTCCTGAAGGAAAGGTGCTTATTTAGCTCATATATCTGTAACATATATATTTCATTTTGTATGGAGATGATTAAGAAGTATGTTTCACAGGGTCGTTTGTCAATGAGTGATGGAAGCATGTATGATGGGTTATGGCGTTATGGTAAAAGATCGGGATTGGGTACATTCTGCTTCAGCAATGGAGATGTTTTCCGCGGGTCATGGAGGGATGATGTCATGCATGGGAAGGTAAGAATATCATTATAGGTTTTAGGCTTGTGTTTTCACAAATTTCAGTTAATATTTTTTCATTATTCTGTAGGGATGGTTTTACTTTCACACGGGAGATAGGTGGTTTGTAAATTTTTGGAAGGGAAAGGCAAACGGAGAAGGGCGTTTTTATTCAAAAAACGGTGATATCTTTTTTGGCCAATTTAAAAATGGATGGCGAGACGGGCATTTTCTATATATTGATGTTAGCGGATCAAGGTTCGATTCATTCCTTCACTTTGCTTTTTTATAAGCCATGCATTTTCACTCCTAACTTAAAAGTTGTAATAAATTCCAACTCGTATCCAATTTCTCCATGTGGCTGACCGAAGACATCCTATTCTCTTTGGAAAAATGCAAATTTGTGGACAAGATCTACCTGTTTTGACGTGTTAGTACCTAGGGATGTTTGTAAACCGTTGAAACTGATCAAACCTCCAAAATGAAGCGAGTCGGTTGGTTTGGCCAGTTTAAGATCTATACGGTTCTGCTATGGTGGTTTAACTGTCAAGACTGACGGTTTGGAACTTGTAACCTTACATATTTTATTAAGTTGCTTATATTATTGGAATATGCAGTATATCTATTAAATTCAATAACCAACACATTTAAATTTTAATAAAACCAACAATCCTGAAAAGATAAATCTTTTCAACCCACCAAGCTGCCAAAACCTGCTGGTTCAGCGACCTGCTCAATTCAGCCTTTTCCTGAAACTGTACTTGGCAGTTGGCCCAAAATTTTCATCAAAACTGGTCCGTGAACTAGCCAACCGCCTGTTTTGCCAAGTCTAAGTTAGTGTGATCTTAAAAGAAATACATAAGTTTTAAGATTGACAATAAACAAATTTATGCTTTATATTTACATATGTTATTTCATGATTTCCAGGTATGTTGAGATTTGGGATGAAGGTGTCCTAGTAAGCCGTAAGCAGCTGGAGTCTAATGATGGTGATGGTTAAAACTTTTTTATTTTATTTTATTTTTTTTCATTTTTCTTAATTACTTTGGTTGTAGATTACATTGGAATTTTGACTTCTTTGCATCAGTGCATGTATATAAGTTTGTATCTATAAATTAAACACTGATCCCTGATATGTAACCAACAGCAGTTTTATACGTGGCCCGCCACTCGACCCGACCCAGCCTCGCCACCAAGCTCTTGACTTGATCCGCCACTTGCTAGCTCACCAAGCTGACTCAATCAATCACTCGCTAGCTACTCATGACCAACTTACTATCACGCTTTGAGTTCTGAGCAAAATAGTCTTGGTAGTGATGGAGACAGCTAAAGAACTAGAAGCAATGAACTATGTAGTGTTACTGTGTTAGTATCATCTCCCTGACTCGGTATTTACCAAAGTTATTATGATCACTAACCATCCTAGCAGTACCAAACCTAATTGGTGTTAAATACGACCCCTAACACATGTCAAACTATACGCGTATCACTCAGACAAGGTGGTTTGACCAAAAGTACTATGCATAGTTGACTCTCAATTGTAGTTGTCAATTCTTATCATAGAGCTAATTATGAAACATACGTACTTGTTAAAGGTTCTTCCAATCCTCTGTTTCCATATCCTGTCAATCCTCAAGTAACGCAACTTTTTACGCGTACAAAACCTTTGTTAAATGTCTGCGAGCTCCTTCTTCTTTCGTGAAAGCATACGAGTCGTTATGAAAAGTTGGAACAAAATATAGCAAGTAAAATTTTAAATTTAAGGATTAATGCACATATATTTTATGACACTCTGTCAATGAGACGACATCAAAAGGAAACCCAACACTCGGGTAATCATAGGTCTTAACAGTTCTTTGCTTCTTACGGTTGTGACTGGACAAGCATGTTTATCTTTATGCACAAAGAACATCGTGATCAAATATTGATCGATGATCCAACATGAAACTATGACGTTACAAGCTAAGTAATTTATCTAATAAATGATAAAGTGAGGCCGAACCCCCGGAATCCAGAACCATAACAAACGCAAGAGATCTAAGAAAAGTTTCATAACTTGGAACATTTTCATCTTGGGGTCATAATTAGGCGTGACGGGTGTATACACATACTACAAAAAGGATCCATAAACAGAAAGGCAACATCTGCAGGCACCAAACATAGATCGTAGCAGCAGTCAAACCACTTTTAAACTTCACTACCAAGTAACAGAAATCATGGAATTCGCCAAACCGGATTCACCAAATGTTAGCTTGCTGTCATAATCCAAGTCTTTCACAGCCCCCGGAATGGCATGAGTCAATCGGAATGGCTTCTCATCACCGCAGTTTGCAGCACAGAATGACCACAGCAACTGAAAACACGCGATCAAATCAAAATTTTAAATAAAAAAGAAACGGGTCAAAAGCCACCAAAGTGTACTTTTAATTCATGCAATCTACTACACTACTTTAGTTAGTGATTAGACTACTATTGTAATAATACTTTTGTTTGTAACTGCATTGAACACACAGACTACTTTATTTAAGGTTTTGGCATGTGCATGACCTTAACAGAAGTTATATTTTACCTGAATTGGATCAGAGTGTAAGAAATTCCTTTGAACCCTTCGTCCGTCTGGAAGACGGACCCCAACCCTACAAAGCAAGCTTCCATCACCTTTGGGTTCTTCAGGCAATGGTGGATAACTATGTTTTTCTTTTGATGGGACCTCTTTAATGGCGCTCGAATCTTTTAAACTCCCTTCACTGCTACCTTCCATTGTTTCCATTGATAACGCGCATGCCAGTTTCATTTCATCATCATCTTCATTTGTTTCATCTGCAAGCACAAGATCTTGTAAATTAAGTACTAAAAGTTGTCAAAATAAGTAAATATAAAGAATCAAACATAATTTTTGGACCGTGAATTTTGGGAGGCAAAGAGTCAGAAGTCTCTCTTGGACGTTTGTGAGACAAGTTGAGATGATGATCCTTTGGGCTAGCATCCAAAAATTGTAGTAGATCCTATAATCAAGAAAATGTTAAGATATTGTGTGTAATTAACAAGTGAATAATAAATGATGTACCTCTAATAAACTTTCTGGTTGGATCATTCCACGCCAAAAGCGCATTTTTTGGCCGGTGATAGGATCAATTACAAGAGTAACAGGAACCGAATCCAATTTGTAGTATGTAATAATCTTGCTGCCCTCTTCAATGTCATCACATACCTATATGTAAGTATGCAACACAGTTAAAAATTAATGTAATGATACGTGACACAATAATTAATCATAAAGAGTTACAACTTTGTAGAAGTACTTTGGTCAACCCGATCCAACCTGTTAATTCATTTTGACCAAAACCCATTTTGACCATTTAGGCCGTTACCCATACACTGATTTCTCCGCTTCTACATACTACAATTCAAATTTCAGATACAAGATATGCGTTAGGAAGATACGAACCTGCCAGAAGATGAAATTAGAGCTGATTGTTTGAGCAACAGCTTCATTGGCCCAAGTATCACGGTTAAGCTGCATAATAGTTATTTACAAGCAACATTTAGTGACAAGCTCCAAGTATGTTATATGTTGCATATGTTGTTGAAAGAGTAAGCACAATACATACCGTATGTGAGCTAAATTCCCTGGTAGATTGCACGTTCACTATGAGCCATCTGTTGTGCCTGTTGGCAGCTTCTTTTGCCTGACAATGTAGCAAATCAAGTATAAACTTATCATACAAAAGAAAATATATTTGCCAGTAAAAAACCCATTTACACCTTGATAAAACATAATAATTACTGTTATATTAATATCCAAGCTCATTATTCTCCATATGAACAATATATCTGATGCTATGTGACAAAGAGGATGTTTGGATGTGCATTTTGAGTGATTGCGTGATGTCAAACAATCATAATCCAAAAAATTGACCGTAGAAGTGGTAATAATATGATCATCATATGTTTTGAGTGTTAAGCAAATCCTTTTATGAAGTTAGATGTAATAATGAAATCATAAGAACATTACAAGGGAAAAAGATACGCTGAGAAGTTTCAACATATAGAAAAGTCTTCATTTTTATGCTTCTTTTATCAAAAAGCTCATTAAGTTTTACATAAAATAAAAAAGAAACAGAGATTACAAGAATCTTGAAGCTTAATTAAATGTTACCTTCTCAAATGGACCCTGGAACATCAAAGCAAAAGGAGGACGGTACAAGGAAGCAAGATTTTCTCTAGATGGTTGTGCTGCTGATGTGGAGCCTTGGCCTGCTCCCCAGACTCCAGGTCGTTTTAGTTCATCATCAAAATTGCGAAAGGGAACTGTTGCCCGAGGTTCATGGGGAGAAACCCCCGGTCGTAATCCTCTAAAGATGTTACAAAAAGGAAGATGTAGAATGAAATACGGGCATCACTAATAATATAATGTAATAAACAAGCTCTACAATAAATCAATAATAGCATGATCCGCTAACTCACTATACATAGGGTATTGATGAGAAAATCATTAACTCATGCATATATTAGAGAAGCAACTAGCAATGATAAAAACAAAACGATAAAGAATCCTAGTGTGGTTTCATAAATTATTTTATTGATTGGCATTATATATAAACATAGAAAATTTTCAAATTTCAAGGTCTTGCTACCAAAATCATATTCTAGTATAGAACTTCAAAAGCCTCACAAAAGGATTACAAAACCAAATAATGCTTCTTCAGTTTGGCAAAAAAATAGTTACAAAAATCAAGTGAATTACCATTTTCTTCATCAGGTTTTCTTTGTCTGAAAAATAAACTATAAATGGAATTTGTAGTGATTAGTAAATCACCCAAACCTTTGTGATAGGGAGACACCAGCCCAGACCCACGATTCAAGGCCCATGATGCAGATTACTAAATGGGTTATTTTGGCCCAGCTGGAGTATCCAAATACTTGACTGCAAAAAGTGTTTGCCCCATGTTTTTATTTCACAGCATGTTTATTTCAGTCATTTCTTTTCTTTTAATTGTTTAGTTAATTTGAATTTGTCAAGATAGTTGTTTTGTGATTCCACAAGTGTAGGAGACGTGGGGTAGTAGTGGAGTGGTAGTTTCTTTTCTTTCATCGATATGTACTGGAAAATTGGAAAATGAAGGCGGTCGAAATTTTCCTCAAAATTATTCTCCACACTTGGAGGACTTTATTGTTCCTTGCTATTCTAATTTATTGGCAGAAAATTAGAAGGTGATCTTGGACGTCTAAGTCAGATTCTCGTGGTGCGTCTGTATCGGGAATTGTGAGTTAGAATTCTGCTCAACGATTCTCGCGAGTGGTGTGACTATATCTCGTAAAGGACCGCTGAATAATTGATTCCCGTCGGGTGTTGTGATCCAGTGTTTTAAGCTCATTGCCATCATTTGGTATCAGAGCTATGGATACCCGAAGCTCAACTGAGTTGAAGAAGATCTTAGAGACGATGGAAAACGATAAGCGGGAAATGGCCCAACAGATGAAGATTATGCAGGAACAGATTCAGGAGTTGATTATTTCTCAGAATCAAGGAGAGGATTCGAATTCAAATGGGTCGGTTACTAAAGGAGGGCAAAGCGGATGGCACCCATATGACATCAAGGTCGATATTCCCGAGTATGACGGGAAGCTAGATCCTGATGAATTTGTGGAATGGCTACGCACTGTCGAGCGGGTTTTTGATTACAAGAACACCACAGAGGATAACAAGGTGAAGATCGTTGCTCTCAAACTTCGAAAGTATGCATCAACTTGGTGGTCAAATACTTGCTTAAAACGAGAACATGCAGGGAAGGATAAAATACGGACTTGGCCAAAGATGAAGGCAAAGATGAAGCAGAAGTTCTTGCCAACTTACTATATGCAAAACAGTTTTTCTCAATTGCACGCGCTGAAACAAGGGTCCGGCACCGCAGAAGAGTATTCTCGAGAGTTTGAGTACTTGTTGATGAAGTGTGACGTACCGGAGGATGACCCACAAACTCTTGTTCGTTTTCTGGGAGGTCTGGAACCAAGAGTGGCTAATGTTGTTGAGTTACATTCCTATCAAACCCTATCTGAGTTAACTCTGTTGTCTCATAAAATGGACTCCCAACAGCGGGTCAAGGGTAAACTTGAGCCCAATCGTTCCACCTTTAAGCCCTCCACTTATTCCCAGCCCACAACTACAACTAAACCAACCCCGATTACCAAACCCAAACCCTCCACAGTCTCCGATTCCAATTCCGATCCCCCCAAAGCTCCTCGCCGTTGTTTCCGATGCCAAGGTCTAGGGCACATCGGGTCTGAGTGCCCAAACAAACGCCTTATTTCGTTGGCCGATTTTGAATCAGCAGGCGGGTTTGAGTACGAATCTGATTTCACAACGACACCCTCTGAAGGTGAAGTAGAGGTAACCGGACCAGATGAGGGCCAGTGTCTAGTTGTTCGCAGGGCTCTTAGTACTACCTTGGCACCGGAAAGTAACCCTCAAAGTGAATCAATCTTTCATACCCGCTGTACTATTGCGCAGAAGGTGTGCTCTGTGATAATTGACGGGGGCAGTTGCACCAACGTGGCCTCTCAGACTTTGGTTACTAAACTGAACCTCACCACCCAGCCCCATCCAGACCCTTATGTCATTCAGTGGCTTAACCAGGGAAAAGGTATTCGCGTCTCCCATCGTGTTTTATTGTCCTTAAGTATTGGCAAGTCATATGCTGATGAATTATGGTGTGATGTAATACCCATGGACGCGTGCCACGTGTTACTCGGACGCCCCTGGCAATTTGATAAGAGAGCAATTCATGATGGGTACCTCAATACTTATTCTTTCACCCATAACAACCGTAAGATTGTGCTTACACCAATTACCCCGTAAACAGCCTCCCCATTGCCTACAGCCACCCTGAGTGCCCTCTTACAATCTGAACACCATGAATACCAAGCAATTAAGGAGTTTGTTTTGCTGGGGCTGGATACCGATGGCACTCAATCCCACCTAGCTTTACCTCCCCTTATGCAGGCTTTGTTACAGTCCTATTCTCAAGTTTTCCCCAATGAAATCCCTTCAGGCCTTCCCCCAAAACGTTCCATTCAGCATAAAATTGATTTTATTCCAGGAGCTTCCCTACCTAATAAACCTGCCTATCGACCCAACCCACAGGAGACAACTGAAATTCGAAACCAGGTTGATAAGCTACTCGAAAAGGGACTCATTCGTGAATCTCTTAGCCCATGTGCTGTTTCCACCCTTCTGGTACCTAAGAAAAATGGGGAATGGCGGATGTGCATGGATAGCCGGTCAATCAACAAGATTACTATCAAGTACCGGTTCCCCATACCGAGGCTAAATGACTTGCTGGATGAACTTCATGGTTCCATGGTGTTCTCGAAAGTTGATTTACGAAGTGGGTATCATCAAATTCGAATTTATGAGGGAGATGAATGGAAGACAGCCTTCAAGACAAAGGAAGGGCTGTATGAATGGCTTGTTATGCCTTTCAGCTTATCGAATGCACCAAGTACTTTCATGAGGCTGATGAATCATGTACTGAAACCATTTTTGGGACGCTTTGTAGTGGTATATTTTGATGATATACTAGTGTACAGCTGAACCAATGATGACCACCAGTCCCACCTGTCACAATTGTTCAAAGTCCTCGACCAGGAGAAACTCTATGGGAACTTGGATAAGTGTGAGTTTTTTACTAATCAAGTAACTTTTCTGGGCTATCTTGTCTCTGAACAGGGTATACAAGTGGATGAGAAGAAGATTCGAGCCATTCGAGATTGGCCCACGCCCCAATCCGTTCAACAAGTTCGAAAATTCCATGGTCTTGCTTCTTTCTACCGGCGTTTTATCAAGAATTTCAGCACTCTGGTCGCACCCCTGACGGAAGTCACGAAATCAAAGGTTTTCTGCTGGACGCCACAAGCTTAGGTCGCTTTTGATGAACTCAAAGTACAATTGTCTTCAACTCCAGTTCTGGCGCTGCCCTGTTTTGAAGAGGTGTTCGAAGTGGAGTGTGATGCATCCGGGGTGGGCATTGGGGCTGTTCTAACTCAACTAAACCGCCCGATTGCCTATTTTAGTGAAAAACTAAACGATGCCAAACGTCGGTATTCGACCTACGATAAGGAGTTTTATGCTATAATCCGGGCTTTGGAGCATTGGCAACATTATTTGGTCTTCAAAGAATTCATTCTGCACTCCGATCACGAAGCATTAAAGTATATACAAGGCCAGCATAAACTACAGCCACGACACGCAAAATGGGTCGAGTTTCTTCAAGCTTTTACTTTCACCATCAAGCATAAGTCAGGCAAGTTTAATAAAGGAGCTGATGCCCTCTCGCGTAAGTTCTCTTTACTTAATTCACTGCAACCCCGTGTTCTTGGGTTTGATCTCTTACCAGAGGAGTATTCCACGGATCCTGATTTCGGGGATGTATATACCAGCTGCAAAATTCATGCCCAAGGGGAGTTTCATATAGTCAAAGGATTTCTATTTAAAAGACAACAATTGTGCATTCCTCGCCACAGCATCCGTTTGCTTATCATACAGGAAGCTCATGAGGGGGGCTTAGCTGGCCACTTGGGGGCTGATAAAACACTACACATTCTGCGGAGTCATTTTTTCTGGCCCAAGATGAGTCGAGATGTTGAACACTTCATCAAACGGTGTTTAACATGTCATCAAGCAAAGGGGCACTCTTCTCCTCATGGTTTATACATGCCTCTACCGGTTCCTAATGCTCCATGGGAGGATGTTAGCCTCGATTTTATAACCGGGTTACCTCGAACTCAACAGCATAAGGATTCCATCATGGTTGTGGTGGATCGGTTTTCTAAAATGGCTCATTTCATTGCCTGCCATACCACATATGATGCTGTTCAGATTGCTACTCTTTATTTTAAAGAGATAGTTCGTCTCCATGGGGTTCCAAAGACTATGATCAGTGACCGGGATGTTAAGTTTTTAAGCCATTTTTGGTTGACTCTATGGCGTAAAATGGGTACTAAACTCAAGTTCAGTACATCCAGCCATCCTCAAACTGATGGTCAGACTGAAGTCACTAATCGCACACTTGGTAACTTGCTTCGAGCTCTCATTTCATCTAACATGAAGCAGTGGGAGGTATTGTTACCCAGGGCCGAATTCGCTTACAACCGTGCACCAAGTAAAACTACCGGCATCAGTCCTTTCATGGCTGTATATGGTGCTAATCCTTCGACCCCGCTCGATCTTGCGGTTCTGGACACCTCCACCAAGTTCAGTCAAGAAGCTAGTGATTTGGCAGCTGATATCAAGTCGATTCATCAGCGCATTCATGACAAAATCTCCAAAACTAATGAACTCGTTAAGTATCGACGTGATAAAGGCAGGAAGCACGTTCTTTTTAAACCGGGTGATCTTGTGTGGCTGCATTTTAGAAAGGAGCATTTTCCCGCTAAACGTCGCTCTAAGTTGTGCCCTCGCTCCGATGGTCCATTTAAAGTCCTTGAAAAGGTGAACGATAATGCGTACAAAATTGAATTACCAGGTGACTCGAATGTTTCTAGCACTTTTAATGTGGCAGATCTGCAGCCTTTTTGCGACCCTGAAGAACCCTTACCAAGTTTGAGGTCAAACTTTTTCGAACCCGGAGAGGATGATAGGGAGACACCAGCCCAGACCCACGATTCAAGGCCCATGATGCAGATTACTAAATGGGTTATTTTGGCCCAGCTGGAGTATCCAAATACTTGACTGCAAAAAGTGTTTGCCCCACGTTTTTATTTCACAGCATGTTTATTTCAATCATTTCTTTTCTTTTAGTTGTTTAGTTAATTTGAATTTGTCAAGATAGTTGTTTTGTGATTCCACAAGTGGAGGAGACGTGGGGTAGTAATGGAGTGGTAGTTTCTTTTCTTTCATCGATATATATTGGAAAATTGGAAAATGAAGGCAGTCGAAATTTTCCTCAAAATTATTCTCCACACTTGGAGGACTTTATTGTTCCTTGCTATTCTAATTTATTGGCAGAAAATTAGAAGGTGATCTTGGACGTCTAAGTCAGATTCTCGTGGTGCGTCTGTATCGGGAATTGTGAGTTAGAATTCTGCTCAACGATTCTCGCGAGTGGTGTGACTATATCTCGTAAAGGACCGTTGTATAATTGATTCCCGTCGGGTGTTGTGATCCAGTGTTTTAAGCTCATTGCCATCACTTTGGTAGTAGAAACATTTTTTTAAATCACCAAATGCTTCCTCACCATATATGTCATCAAATTGATGGTAATAATTTCATTTGGTAAACATTCTTAACGAGTCCCACAAGTAATTACCTTTCCATTAAAGAATTAGTCTAGGGAAAAAAATGCAACATTATAATAGGGACAAATCGACAATCTAAAGTAAGTAAATCGTTTTACAGCTACCAAGGAAGCTAAATCAAGATGACCTGGATGTAATATTTGCAATTTCATGGAACTGCTAATGACAAAAAAGAAAAAAAAAAAAAGAACAAAACAGTAACCAAAAGTGAAAATGAGCAAAGCAGGACACCTGTAAAGCACGGGCGTGTCATAAAGGACCTCTCTTTTAACCGGTAGAGGTGCACGAACCTCACTTCCATCATTCTCTACAATATTTTCGGTTCTTGGGTGATTCTCCGCCGCTCTGAAGTAAGAATATGACCCAAGTTAAGGAGATACCCAACTAAATGCATATTATATTGCACACTCATGTAATGTTATAACAAGTTTTATACTTGCTTACCCTAAATTTTGATCAGACATTAACGCCTCATTTTCTAGCGGTGGAATGTATGGAGATGATGAAGCACCACCAGACTCTCTTTCTACATAGAAAAGTTGAATAGCTTCTTCGAGCTTCCATCCTGTTGCCTGAATATAAGCAACACCATCATCAATACCAAAAACTGTAACTTCGTAGATGATAATATACATGCTCATACAATCACTTTAGAACATAATGTGAATAAAATTCTTAGGGGAGGTCTCAATACGATAAATAAACGTAGAGACTTAAATAGCAGTTGAACTTACCTTCTTTGTTAAGTTCAAAGCAATAATTTTACAACTTTTAGTTAAATTTAATGAGTATACAGAATGTAGACGACCTTACACTCCTCTAATAAAGATTACAATAACTAATCATCCACTAACATCAGAGTACTCAAGCTCCACTATGATCACAACTTAGTCCCATATAACATCAAGATGCAACAACTTAAAATAACCAAACCTTGAACCTTTCAGGCCAAAACGTTTATAAAATAATGTTTTACAAATTTACACCAACGAATTACTGTTTTTAGTACTTATAAAACATGAAATAATACTTTCAATGCAAGTTACAACTTACAATTTTGTTTTGCATACAGTTTCATAAGGATGAGAACTGAACAACAAACTGATCACACGAGAAACAGCATTGAAAAATGAGACGCGTAATCTCGGTTTTTATATAATAATATAAGTATATAACACATTAATACTTCCAAAGCAATGCCAATATTAAACCAATATAAACCCCCTCTGTAAACACGTATCTCTCCTCTATAACAACAGTTACACTTAAGAAGCCAAAATCACAGATACCCTGCGAATTTCTACATGTAAGCAACAGGACTAATGCTTTCATTCGATCAAAAATCACAAAAAACCCCCAATTTCAATTCATCAATCCCCACTAAATGCAGTTCATCCAATCACACTTTCACCTCCAAACACATCAGATTCATCAAACAACAACTCAAATTAACTTTCAAAACCAACATCAAACACTACCCTAAACACAAACATACTCAAATCACCCCTCAATCACTCAATCAAAACACCCAATTAAACAACAACTACAAATCACTACCTGCAAGAACTGCTTAGCGGTATCGGGTGTCTGCCCAAAAGTAATCTCTACAAAAGTCGACACCATTGTTTGCTTCTCTGATTCCGACAACAACCCACCATCCTCCATCTTCGATTAATGTTCTCGATGGTTCAAGAAACAACAAACGATCGTCGATCAGTGGGTTTGATTGAAACTTTTAATGGCCCAAATCGGATTTAGAGGTTGATTTTGAAGATGGGTGATCTTGTTTGTGTTAAGATTTGGGGGTTTTGATGGAATTTAAACCGACTGCTGCTGCAACATTGTCGTTGATTTTCTTGTGTTGTAATGATGTAATCTTGCTGAAACCTTTTTTCTTGCGTAAAAATATAATCTTTTTTCTACTTTTGAACAACCACCGCAAGTATTTATCCGTATAATATTGTGTTAGATTTTATCCTAAATATATTCAAATTAGTTTTATGCTAATATCTTTTTAGGCAAAGAGTCATATTATGTTATTGGATACTACGTTTGTATGTAATGTTTCATAAAGATAATAAAAGATTGCAAAAAACTGAAGTTATTGATCATAAAATCTATAGATTCTAATTAAACAAGCTTTTTAAAGTTATATGTCATTCTCTTAATCTATATTTTTGCCACTTGTCATTCTTTTAGATATTATCATCTTATTTTTCCCTCCAAAAAGATATTATAGTAAATTAAATATTAAAACTAATTTCTCTCTCTTATTAAAAATCAATTTTATTAATTGCAATATTTCTCTCTCATTTAAATTTTTTAAAATCAATGAATGTTTTTAAAGTTAGATTTTATTAAGAAAATAAAAAATCACATTTTTTTAATTAAAATATAACTAATAATAAAATTTTTTTATATAATATGAAATCTTCAAAAACACTAAACCTTTTTGAAATAAAATATTTTAAATCCGGCCTTTTTTAAAAAAATATATAAAAAATATGAATTTTTCTAAAAATAATCTTATTAAAACAACCAGAATAATTACAAACTAGAGTTTTTAATAAATAATACTTTTATAAAAATAAATTCTTTTATAAAAGAATCTTAATACGAATGTTTAAAAATGAAACTATTTAGATAAGAGAGTTAAAAAAAATAATATAATTGTTTTATTTTCTTGAACTATTACGTGTATAAAATTCATATCTTATATTAAAATATCGTATTGTAAATCTTTATATTTATTACTAACTATAATCCGTTTAATAAATGAGTTTCTAGCCTAACTATCTATATATCTATCTGTGTGTTTGTCTATCAATCTATCTATAATAAAGAAAAAATAAGATAATACGTGACGCAATCGTAAGCCTCATCATACTAACTTTCTTATTTCTCTCTATTATTAAAACTAATATTGAATACTAATAATATTACTCATATCATTTTCAAATTAAAAAATATATAATTTAATAAACTGAAAATCTATTTATTTTAAATTAAAAACGTACTTTTTAAAAACAAAAAAGCAACGAACGTTTTAAAAAAATCATTTTACTTAAAACAAAATATTTACAAACCATAAAGTTTTTATAAAACAAAAGTTTAAGAAAAATATATTATTGTTTATTTACTTAAAGTAGCTATTTATAAGTAATTATAATCATATTTTATCTTTGAGCATAGTTTTATAATTCATAATTTTTTTTACTAATTATTTAATAATTTATATATTCAACCCGTGTAATACACGGGATACTAACCTAGTTATTTTATATATCATAGTTAACGTAAAAAAAAGTAAAAAATACTAGTCTCATATGAGTTGGTGGTCACCTCATTGACCAAGTAATATTAGCAAGACCAAACATACATACAAAAAGAATAGATCACATCATAATACATATCCTATAACCATACAATAAAATCTAGGGCTCATGTTAAAAAATTAAAAAAAAGTAAGACAAATCATATTATTTTTTTTTATCATATTGTACTAAAAAGAATATGGCCTAATTGAAAGGTGTTTTTGATCAACCAAAGCTCATTGACTCACTGTTATCAACACCATCAGAGACTGAACACACACACGCACACAAAACAAACCATAACTAGCATGACCAAAAGCAACCCATAATGAAGAGATTATCAAATCCTCAAATCAACTACTAAAACACAAAGACTTGAGAATCAATGTTATAGACCAACAAGTTTCATCTTACTTTAAATTTCGTTTAAATGACCAATCCTTCAATCTAAATTTTAATACATGAAACAATCGAAGTACTAAATGACTAATTTCAAACTTAACTACCAAATATTTAATCTGAACATGAAACAGTCAAGTAATCAAAATTATATAGTCGATCAAAGTATCAAACTGTAATATTTAAGTGCTCATGACATTTTAAGTAAAAAAATAGAAGAAAAAACATTATATAAAATGAAGTGTAATTGAGGAGGGCGTTCGTGTATTTCAAAATGGACTGGTTTTGGGGATTGCAAAGGATGGGTATCGGGCTTTAATATGGGTGGGTGGTGGCCTAGTGGGCTTCATTTATTTATTTATTTATTTTTTTTTTTTTGAGAATTCCATCTCCGTTTTCTTATTTTTACTCTTATATTTAAATTACTAGGTTAGTACCCCGTGTATTATACGGATTGAATAAATAAAATACTAAATAATTAGTAATAAAAATTTATGAATTATAAAATTATGTTTGAAGATAAAATATGATTATAATTACATATGAATAAAAAGATATGATTTTTAAAACGAAAGGTTTGTTTCAAAAAGGTTATAATTTTTTAAAAAATGAGCGAATTTTAAATATTATGTTTCAAAAAGGTTTAATGTTTTAGAAAATTTTATATTATATAAAAATTTTGCTTTTTTATTTTTTTGTATTTTAATAAAAAGATATGATTTTTAATTTTCTTAATAAAGTTTATTTTTAAAAATATAACTTGATTTTAATAAATCTAGATGTGAGAGAAAAATGTATCAATTAATAAATTTAGTTTTTATTAAGAGAGAGAAATTAGTTTGATTGTTTAAATTACTATAATACATTTTTGGAGGGAAAATGAATTCATAATGTCTAAATGAATGACATGTATAAAAAACGTTGTTTAAGAGTATGACAAGTGACAAAGAAAATTTTTTTTTTATTATATTCTATAGATATAATAAACATAAAAAATATTTAATTTTACTACTACTCAGACGTCCTATTCTCATCTCCATCTCGTATAGTTTTGGTATAAGGGAAACCATTATGATCTCTCATAAATAAAGGTCACTATGACATTATCTATCCCCCATACATATTATTTTATAATTTTCATGAGTGGTTATAAGTGAAGAAAAAAAATAATAATAAGCAAATGAATAATTAAGTATTATTTAATTAAAATAATAGTAGATATGAGGAAGCTGATGTGAGAGGAGTTTAGAAATTTAATGCAATTTTTTAAGGAATAATGGCATTTTTTTTGTTAATTATGGGTCATATGGATGGGGATGCTATTATGAATGCTCTTACTATTTAAGAGAAACATTTATTAATTTAAAAATGATTATTATTTTTGTTTATTTATTTTTTAAAATGGTGGTGGTTGGTTTTTTGGCTTCCATGGTCGTTTCCGATTGCCGGGGAACAAACCGGAGTGAGCAAAAAGGGCCGCGTTGATGTTTTTAAGCAGCAAGGAGTTGTGCCGCATCAACAACTTGTACAAGCTGCGTCATCTGTTGTAAAATTTATTTTATTTTACATATATAAAATGAGAATTGAAGTGAAGGGTGTCTAATGAAAGAACATGAAAAAAATAACCAAAACATTAGCTTCACGTCTCTCACGAACAACCAAAACATTCCCAATTAGTACGCTATTAGGGTTTATAGTTCAAATATATATTTTGGTATAAATTGATTGAGGTTTATGTTGTTTAAATATATTTGGTTCATTTGCTTAAACCCTTCATTACATTCAACACCAATTTTACTAGTCACTATCATCCTCTTTTACTTCTAGCGTGCATTGGTAAGTCATGATAGACTTTTCTCACATATTTGACGTTGGACTCAGCCGACACATTACACATCTACATGGAAAAATATATTCTTAGCTTAAGTGGTTAACGTGGGGTATCTTAAAATCTTATAAATATAAATGGAGGTCTAGAGTTCAAGTCCAACCTGTGACAAAAATATAACGAGCGTTTCATGTGGGCTAGGGGGCTTTCTCGCCTAATATGAGTTTTCTCATGATGGTGGTCTCAGGTTTCGTATTTGAGTAATGGAGATAATCGGGTGAGGTCAGTGACCCGTTAGTGATCCAATTACTTGCTTGAAAAAAACAAAAAATATAATTTATACTAATAAAACAAAATTTCTAAAAGGCACATGTTATTTTTCTAAATTGTACACCTAGGCTCCACTTAATATTTGAACACACGTCGTACTAGAATAAAAGTTAACCATTTAATAACATATTAAATGCTAATGATTATTTATATATTTTTCAAATAATAAACAAATTTTTTTGATACACTAAAAACAATTTTTTTATTAAAAAACAAAATTTTTAAAACAAAAATTCTATGAAATATGAAGTTTTTTTAATACAAATAAATTTTAAAAAAAGACAATGTTTAAAAAGGTATTTAAAAAAATTAGAGTGTTTAAAAACAATTTAAAGCAAAAAATTTTTAAAAATGAAAGTTAAAATAATATTGTTATAGTTTTATTAACAAAAGTAATTATTGATACGTAATTTCAATAATATATTATCTAAAAAATTATTTTAAAATTGTTAAATATTAATAAATAACTATTAACTTAATATTTTTATTTAACTCATATAGTAACAAGTTTTTAAACTAATATGAAATATATTTGATGTGCTACCTCACAATGATACATCATGCCAATCACATGTTAGATTTCGGATAATCTAAGGCTGTGTTTGATTTCACTGACCGGCGCCCTGACTGAGCGTCGGTCAGCGTGTTTGATTTGCGCTGAAAGGAGGTCTGACCGGGTCTGAACTTCTGACCCAGACCCTAAAATCGGGTTCTCTGATCAAAAAGAAGGCAGTCGTACCGCCCCCTCTTCCCACCCCTCCGCGCGACCCCCTCCCGTCACCGCCCTCCTCCGGCGCTCTTCCCACCCCTCCGCGCGACCCCCTTTGCCGCGACTCCCTCCCTCCGGCGCTCCTCCCTCCGCCGCTACACCATCGCACATTGATTCATCTCCTCTGATTAGCATCGGTGAAACCATGAGGTTTGTTTTGTAACAGTTATTGGTTATATTAGTGGTGGTTAGGAGTTTGGAAGTGGAATTGAAGCTAATTGAGTTGTAATTATCGATTTGGTTCTAGTCAGATACTGAATCAAACAACCAAGTTTCAGTCAGATGCAAACTCGGTCAGAACTTCTAACTGGGTCAGCTTCTGACTTAGTCAGATCTTACTGAATCAGTGGTATCAAACAGCCCTTAAGTCATGGTCATGAACTTTTTTTTCCTTCACCACAACCTTTTATTTAAGAGCACAACTCGTATCATATAGTTATCATTATGGTATTAAATCTCCAAGATGTCTTGTGTGACACCCTACATACTTCCCACATCGGCCGTGGACAGGAGAGATTCTTGTTTCATAAGTAATGTTTGGTCTCTAATATCATCAACGCGTTTTGGGCATATTGGCTGTGAATGAGATGAGAACTCCACAGTTAAGCGTGCTCAGGTGGGAGCAATCCAGGGATGAGTGACCTCAATGGGAAGTTTTCACCCGGGCAACCAAAAGTAAATCGTAAGCTCACTTGTGGGCAAAGCGGACAATATTGGTGGTACGAGAGCTCGGGTGTTAAGGATCATCTTTGATGTTATGAAATGTTCCATTTGTCATCAAAATTTATCATCGGTTCAACACACGACTTAAGCAACGAAGAATATAATATTTTCATTCCATTTAATCACTCACGAAAATTATCTATATCTATACTACTATATAATACATATTAAAAGGCTAAGATGATAATTTTATTTAAAGTGTAAGACACCTATACAACATTTTAAGCATAGAGTACAAGTGCTTTATGCAATAATTTCACTTTTGCCACCATTTAATTAACTTCTTCTAATTATTGTATTATTTAATACACATTATTAATACATTATTTAATAATATGATATTATTTAATTCACTTCATTAAGTTTTATTTTATTTAAAATAATATAAATTGACATTTAAATTTATAATTACTAATCATATTTTTAAAACTAAAGTTTTATTTTATTTATAATAATATAAATTGATATCTATATCTATTTATCTATCTATCTATACTACTATATAATACATATTAAAAGGATAAAATAGTAATTTCATATAAAGTGTAAAGACACCTATATAATATTTTAAGCATAGAGTAAAAGTGTTTTATGCAATAATTTTACTTTTGCATCCATTTAGTTAACTTCTTCTAATTATTTTATTATTTAATACACATTATTAGTATATTAATTAATAATATGATATTATTTAATTCATTTAATTAAGTTTTATTTTATTTAAAATAATATAAATTGACATTTAAAGTTATAATTACTAATCATATTTTTAAAACTCAAGTTTTATTTTATTCATAATAATATAAATTGATATTTAAATTTATAATTACTAATCATATTTTTTTAACTAAATACTATTTAAATTAAGTATTATTTTATTTAAATACTTATAACTATAGTACTTTATAATAAAACTTTATATATAGAGATGTAATTTGCCAAGTATACAAGTTTTGAATCAACATGTACAAAGGAGTGCAAAGCATTTAAGAAGTGTAGAATAGAGAATAAATTAAGATTTTAAGACACTTTAGGGGCAATATGGTAAATATATCAATTAAATTTTATATACCTTGGCAATTTTGCCTTTGTCTCTTTCATGTATTTAATAAACATTATTAATACATTATTTAATAATATAATATTATTTAATTTACTTCATTAAATTTAATTTTATTTATGATACTATAAATTGACATTTAAAATTTATATTTAATAATTATATATTTATAACTAAATATTATTTAAATTAAGTATTATTTTATTTAAATATTTAAGTATATAACATATATATATACATGTTTATAATAACTATAATACTAATATTTTTCTAAGGGCATATTGTGACTTTAATAATTTTAACATTTATTTATATCTTATAATAAAAGTGAAAGGAGGATTAAATGATAGTTTTACATACGGATTAAGACACACATATGAAAAATCATGTTTAAACTACAAAAAATTAATCATTTTATTTCATTTATACCCTTACAATAAAGTATAAATATGATGCTTATAATACAAATGCTAAAGCATATACACGTGGCAAAACAAAACCACTATTTACTTTCAATTTCGTTCATTTACTGCGATTGAGCACTAATCTCTCTTGCCTTTTCCCTTGCCGGTTGTTAAAAACTCAATAACAATCAATATGGTAATTTGTTGTCACAATTTATCCATTAACTTTTTTCGGTCTATGTAAATCACCACCGAAAGCTGCCTCCGATGATCATAAAATTCTAATTTACATTCATAAAAGAAACCCCCCTAAAATATAGCTAAAAGAAACCATACCGTCGCAACCCGCAGACATTTCCACTAGTCTATCTATATAAAACAACACTCTTAGCTATAGTGTTTATTGGTTGCTTTACTTTTGTGCCATGAATCTTCTGTTGTTTACATTTTCTTCATCAATGTTTAACTTTTTTTCTTTTATTATTAACTTTTATAGTTTATATAAATAAATAAGAAAGAAGATAAGGCCCATAAGGGGCAGAGTTGGCGGCAAGCCTTCTTCATAAATGCATAATAATCCAATGCTGTCTCTTCAATTTATTTGAATTTATTTATTATACTAGGTTACAATCCCGTGTAATACACGAGTTAAATAAATTTACAATTACATGATTGATATTATAAAAGGTTATGTCTTAAATATTATGTATTATACGAATTAAATTAACTCATTTATTACATATTTAAAAATTTGAAGTTAACATATTTGAAATTTTAATTATGAATAGTTATTAATTAATAAATAATTATTATTGTATTCATAATTAAGATGAGAGAGAAGCGGGAAAACTAATTATTAG